>QLTV01003476.1:2055028-2092186 GCA_003457575.1 Thermophis baileyi
CTTCGTTATGACCTAAGCCTAGTTCATAAAATTATCTGCTACAATGTCCTACCTGTCAATGACTACTTCAGCTTCAACCACAACAATACACGAGCACACAATAGATACAAACTTAATGTAAACCGCTCCAAACTCGACTGCAGAAAATATGACTTCAGCAACAGAGTGATCAATGCCTGGAATTCACTACCTGACTCTGTGGTTTCTTCCCCAAACCCAAAAAACTTTAACCTTAGACTGTCTACTGTCGACCTCACCCCATTCCTAAGAGGTCTGTAAGGGGCGTGCATAAGCGCACCAGCGTGCCTACCGTCCCTGTCCTACTGTCCTATTGTCTTCATCGATCTGTATTCACTTTGATTATGTTTATGATTATACCTATACCTGCTATCTTGTACATGTTTGACAAATAAATAAATAAAATAAATAAATAAATAAAATAAGATCCCAAAATTCAAAGCCGCTATTTTATAACTGGTGAGCTAGCACAGCAGCTATTTTGTGAAACTGCGGTGCTCTCCCTTTTTATATATCTGTCAACATATCACTTTGAGCTCTTGGGGGAAAGGCAGAATATAAGATTAACTAGTTAACTGCCTACTACATGTCAGGGTCACGAATGGGCAAAGAGCTGTTGCAAAATGCATGTCATATTTTTCTCCATTCCACTAGCAGAGGTTCTGCCTTTCAATTCCTCAAGGGACACAGCCCAAAAAGCCAGACAGGAATACTGTAACAGGCTGGGAAACAGAATTTTCTAAATGCAAACCAGAACTATATCTCAACAATGAATGAGCTCTGACTGGTTACATGTAGCACACACATTTTTTTATTTTCATTCCTCCTTACCAACACATTCTCATTTTCAGGCCCTAAGGGGAAAGACGCAATAACACGAAACGCGGTTAACCACGGCTGGAGTAGGATTTCTGATTGCAGAAACAGATTTTCCAAAACCCAAATAAAAAAAAATACCTTTTAAGAATGACTGACAGCTGACTGGGAACGAAGCAGTGATTTTTGGTTTCTCACCTCATGTCTGATCTTCCCCTGGCAAACCTTTTATTCCAAAACCACTACGCTTCATTCAAGATATTCGGCGGGATGATCCAATTTACATCATGCATTGTTATGCTTTGCTTGGTTTGGGACTTTCTGCAGTATCTGATGTAGTCATTGTGACTATGCAGCCATGGTGTATGGGTTGGCATTGCAGATGAATCGAGCTACATTGGTTGTTCACCAAACCACAGTGAAAACAAACCGTGGTTAAAGTTAGCATTCAAACTCAGTGATTGTCACATTTCGCTTATAACTCAATTTTTCCACCGTCGCTTCCATCCTTTTGGTTTTCCAGCTCTATCCATTTTGTCAGGAGGCTCACAGAAGATAAGGAAAGAGAACATTTTGGCACCCTACTTAGTTCCATAGCAGAGTGGGGGATCCCAGCTTACTTCAGATGTCATTATGACTCATGATGGAACAGTAGGGCCATTGACAGTGGACTCTTTAATGCCATTGAGGTGGCAAAGAGACTACAGGTAATCCTCGATTTACAACAGTTCATTTAGTGGCCATTCGAAATTACAACGGCACTGAAAACAGTGACTTATTATCGTTTTTCACACTTATGACTGTTGCAGCATCCCCATGGTCATGTGATCAAAATTCAGAGGCTTGGCAACCGACTCATACTTATGATGGTGTCCCAGGGTCATGTAATCCCCTTTTGCAATCTTCTGACAAGCAAAGTCAATGAGGAAGCCAGATGCACTTAACAACCATGTTACTAACTTAAGAACTGCAGTGATTCACTTAACAACGGTGGCAAGAAAGTAAAAAAAAATGGGGCAAAACTCGCTTAAACGAATGTCTCGTTTAACAACAGACATTTTGGGCTCAATTGTGGCTGCAAGTCAAGGACTACCTGTTATTATTTAGCGTATGATGAGAACATGACAGAACAGAAGTAAACATATACACATAACCCACATAATTTTATATAAAACTTCAACGGGGTACAGCAGTGGTCTCATAACTGAATGTCCAAAGCAGCTATTCAGGTGATCACCTCTGGTGATTTGCTTTGTGCAGGTCTTCTAGGGAGCCAGAGAATGCACATCATGGGCACATCTTGCACAGTATGTTCAATAGTTTGCATACCAGCACCACAATCACAACAAGGGGAATCTTTCCATCCCCACTGATACAGGGCAGAGGCACTTCTTCCAGTATCACACCTAATTCTGTTCAATTTCGACCAGACAGTGCGAGACAGGTTAAAACCAGATGGTGTGGTAAACGGATCTCTAATGGCCAGGCCAGAAGAAGGTACTGTACCTGTACCTTGGACCATTCCTCTCTTCAGGCATTCTCAGGGTTAATTTGGATAGAGGTTAAGTGAAGAGCTGTTTTCCATGTTGGCCTATGGAATTTCAATCTTGTGATGGACATTGCGTTATCCTGGTGAATAACGAAGGCCTTGTTCAGCATCCTTGACTATAGCTGGACGAGAGCTACCTGTATTAGTGCCCATGGTTAATGACCAAGAAACAAAGAATCTAGAAAGAAAAGTCAGCATCACTGCACAAAATCATGTTCTATTGATGGTGATAGGAGCTGACAACAGTTTTCAAATGAACGCATGCATCTATTGTCATATCTGTATGCTCATCATAAGGAATCATCAGTTTCAAGTGGGTAGTTATAGTGTTGCTGTATTGTTTTACGCTTTGTTTGTAATTTCATCCTTTGAAGATTGGATTTGATGTTTCCTTAACAATTTTAGATCCAGCAGTGCCCTGGAGAGCTCTCGTTACCCTGTTAATAAGCAGTAAACATACTCAAGACCAAACAAGAGCACTTTGCATGCATATTTGGCATGCAAGTGGTAGAATAAATTTAAGGAATAGTGTAACTTGAATATTATTACCGATATCTCATTAAGGCACAGGGAAAGCCCCCCAAATATATGCTTACTAAGCATTAATGTCAATGGTTTCCATCATCTTATTTGGTGTAGACAATTAAGCAGAGCAAAGCTAGCACCATCTGAGTTATTGAGGGACTGTGCATTGTCCAGCTAGCAGTGCTGTACTTATTTTAAGTCTTCCTGCCTTCATAAAGAGTCTTGCCTCACTCTGATATTCTGCAGATAGATTTTTTAGACTACAGCTCATCACTCATTTCTGTAAATATACGTCATTGCCCAGAGCTTGTTTAATGGCTCCGCTCCTAAAATCTGCACATCTGTTTTATCTTGAGTAATGTTTTAATTGCTGGATAACATCCAAGAGAATTACCTGCTGCTATCCAGGGACCCCGTTTTCTTCAGCCCTTTGGGAACCAAGGACCACTTAATCTCAAGAAGATATATGATACTTGTAATGGCCTCTTTGATTTACATGTCAATTCCTGCTTTTTATTTTGAACCCTTTAGTATTATTAGCTTGTGGCAGCAAGAACAGACCCGTGAAAGGGGAAGGTATTCTGCTGAATTTGCTCCACGGGTTGATGAATTATGCATGGCATTTGTCTGGCTTTGGAGAGTGAGGGATGGTGAATCCACAGCATTGATCAGGAAGTCTGATACTGTAGCAAAATTAATAGGCCAGATGTAGACCTGTAATGCCCTGATTACAGTTGGAGGCAACCAGGGGTGGTTTTCACTTACCTTCCCTACCGGTTCGCAAATGTGAGCGTGCGCGTGCATGCGATCGCTACGCTCGCACGCACAACCTCCACAAATGCGCACAGCCTCCCTTGCATGCTCTTTACTCGTGCCTGCACCTTCCGTGCATGCGCCCAGCCACGAAAACGTGGCTAAATAGGACGGCATTACGTCCGGGTGGGTGGGTGGGTGGGCAGTTGGCGCTACCGGTTCACCTGAACCGGTCCGAACCGGCAGAATACCACCTCTGGAGGCAACGTGAAACGAGGAATTACTTGACAGGTGTCTTTTGGATAAAGAGTGATAACACCAATAAGGTTATAATAATTGCTTATAACTACCACTGAATAATGGTTTTTTTAAAAATTTGATAATAATTCATAGAAATCGCCAAGATTATTGCCTTCTTTTGGAGAGTCTACTATGCCATCATGACATTCTTGTATACATGTATGCATTTATCTTTATCCTTATTGTTATTTATATTAATCTTGGTTCATCTGCAGGGCTCAAAGTAAAAGTTTGTGAGAAAATAGTTGGTAAAGGCACTGGTTTCCTGTAATAAACCAAAATACCTTATTGTTTCCAAACATCCTGTTGTTTCCTTCTTTGCATATATCATATAATCATAGGGCTGGAATTGACCTTGGAGGTCTTCTAATCCAACCTCCTGCCCAAGACAGGAGTCCTTATACCATCCCAGACAAATGGATATCCAATCTTTTCTTGTAAACCTCCAATGTTGGAGCACTGACAACTCTGGGAGGCAAGCTGTATCACTGGTTAATTGTTCTTACTGTCAGGAAATTTCTCCTTAGTTCAACCTATCAAATCTATAGATGGCTCATGCTTGCCTATACTTGGTGGATCCCAGGGTTCTATTAATCCTAACACTGAATTAATGGTATATATTCATTCATTCAATTTAATCGATCGATCGATCGATCAATCAATCAATCAATCAATCAATCGGGTTCTACAAGTTATCTACTTCAGACATAAATGGGTACTATTGTGCCATTCTTTCTATAGAATCACTCATTTGTGCTTATCATTAGCCTATTATGAATAGATGGAAAACCTATTTGCTTCCACTTTAGATGACACTGGAAACAAAGCTTTTAATTTAAAAAAGAGTCTTCTGTCTAACTAACATTCCATGATACAGATTCTCTATAGCTTTATGAAAAAAAGATCTTCAAAATGCACTGCACAGAACTTAATGCATACATTCAATCCTAAATAATAAAAATGTTTCACTTGTGTCTTCATTACAATAATGTTGCACAAACATTGTGAATTAATATTGATTTTTCCACAAAGCACTCTTATCTGACAGTTAGCCAAATACAGTATATACAGGAATTTTGTCAGGAATTCACATGACATTGCCTCCTATTTGTAAACCACCTGTATTTTCTATTGCTTCCATTTTTAACACACACCTCTGTTGCCAGAGCCACATAATGAATTTTGATTGGCAGTCCCATGCTAAGAACTGTTAATCAAAAAGCGCCTTTTTATAAAAAATATCCTTTTTTTAAATTCTATTCAATTGTGTCCAGTTCTCAAAGACTGCCTGAATAAGTCTCTGCAGATTTCCTGGCAACGTTTTTCAGAAGTGGTTTGTCATTTCTTCCTTCCTATGGCTGAAATAGACTGATTTCTACACACCTAAGGAGGGACTAGAACTTCTGGCCTCCCAGTTTCTAACCTGAGGTTTTAATCACTATACCAAACTAGCTTTATTTTTTGTTACTGCGCATGCGCGCGTGCGCAAGGCGCGCCCACGCGGCGCGGGAGGGAGCGAACCGGCAGTGAGGTAAGTTGGAACCCACCCCTGGGCTGGCCCCAGAGTGGGGTGGGAATGGAGATTTTGCAATATCCTTCCCCCAGGAGTGGGGAGGGAATGGGAATTTTGCAGTATCCTTCCCCTGGAGTGGGGTGGGAATGGAGATTTTGCAGTATCCTTCCTCTACCACGCCCACCAAGACACGCCCACCAAGCCACACCACACCTACCAAGCCACGCCCACAGAACTGATAGTAAAAAAAATTGGATTTCACCATTGTACAAGAGGAAATAGAATTGTTGAAACAATTGAAAGTCTCTCTTCCAATTGTTATTAGTACCTGCTGACACTGTGAAGGCAATGCAAAGTGCCCCATTGAAGCAAACTGGGCCACTTCTTGACCTTGATGGAGAGAGTCTAGTATTCATGTCAGAAACTGCTACTTTTTGCTACACCTGGTGAAGTATATCTGCAACCACTTCTCAGATGTGAGCTGACTTTCCCTGTTCTTGATGGCCAATGGATTGTTTTGGGCAGGAAGAGATTTGCAACTGATGTCTTGCTCCAGTAACCATTCCCTGATGTCTGGCAGATGTGTTTATGGTCTTATTCTTTGATCCTAACCATGGGGCTGCCTTCTGTTTTCATTCTGACTTCAATTTAGCCTTCTGCTTGTCTCTGATCCCAACTGCTTCTCAGTCATGATGTCCAGTTTGTCTATAATTTGGCCATGAACAACTGAAACATCCTCAAGCATGAGGTTCTCATGTTCTCCCTCATCTTCCTCCTCCTTTTCAATCAAGTGAATGTTAAAAACTCCACATAGAAGGACTAAACTGCATGCAAATATCTGAATCAGCCACCCAAAATGTGTACTTTGAGTTGGCAGAACAAAATGATCTCTCAAATGAAGTGAGTGGGTTCCTGTCAATTTTACTGCAAATAAATAAATAAATAAATAAAAATAAATAAAAAATAAAATAAAAAATCACCCACCTAGTTTTACCAGAACTCAGCTGCAAATATCTGGACAATCAGGAGATGATAGCATGGACTTACAGAAAATATGATTTTTCTGCCTTCTTGTGGTAGTCTGGATTTTTGCAGCCCAGATCTAGAACTCCTGCCCTGCCACCTCTTTATGTTTCGGATTTGAGGTGGATGTCTTCATTTCCATATAGCAATAGCACTTAGACTTATATACCGCTTTACAGTGCTTTACAGCCCTCTCTAAGCGGTTTACAGAGTCAGCATATTGCCCCCAACAATCTGGATTCCTCATTTTACCCACCTCGGAAGGATGGAAAGCTGAGTCAACCTTGAGCCTGGTGAGACTTGAACTGCCAAATTGCAGGGAGCCAGCAGTCAGCAGAAGTAGCCTGCAGTACTGCACTCTAACCACTGCGCCACCGCGGCTCATATAGTAGCATATATATTGATTATAGATAGAAAGACATGTCTTCAATAGATCCTCTTCAAGTTTAGAGCTGAGGTGGCGCAGTGGTTAGAGTGCAGTACTGCAGGCTACTTCAGCTGACTGCTAGCTGCAGTTCAGCAGATCGAATCTCACTAGGCTGAAGGTTGACTCAGTCTTCCATCCTTCCGAGGTGGGTAAAATGAGGACCCAGATTGTTGGGGGCAATATGCTGACTCTGTAAACCGCTTAGAGAGGGCTGTAAAAGCACTATGAAGCGGTATATAAGTCTAAGTGCTATTGCTATTACATAAAATCTACCTCTCATGCTGACTGGGAATTTACGATATCACAACATTCTATTTGTGAAGCTGCCACTAGGGAGAAAGACACAGAAGATTCTGGAAAGTGATGGAAAAGTGTCCAATGTCAAGCAGTGCTAGTTCTGAAAAACCACCTTATTTGCTGGCCAGGTCATGTCATCTGGGCACATATGTGCTCCATACATCACATTTGCTATTTTTCCCTTCTGTAAAAAAATTATGATTCCCACTAATCATATTTGTATTACAACATAATGTGTATGCATGAGGCAGAAATGAAGCCATGCTAACCTTGATCCTGTTTATATATAGCATCTTATGAGTACTGATAGAGGAGAATATTTGTAGATCAGGGTTGAAATGAGGAGTCCTTGGTGTTCTCTGAGCTTGGTTGGTTTCTTGCAGATGTTTTATTACCCAACTAGGTAATATCATCAGTACTAGTAGAGAGTGAGGTTTACTCTCATTTTATATTCTATACCTGGAAGTATGCCCTGTCAGTATTGGTGAGTGTTAATTAATTTCACAAAACATGGACAGACTTACTTAACATCTGCAAGAAAACTACCAAACTCAGGGAGCACCAAGTGTGTTCTTTCATACTGGCTTGGGGGCTTATCCCAGGACAGGATGTGCTTTAAAGGTTGAGCTCAAATTTGTTTAAAGAATAAAAAAAAGGGAAGAAATGCACATCATCTCTTCTTGCCCTTTGGCTGGATAAAACATCTCCTCCCAATAGACAGGCTTTTAATGGTAGGCAGCTACCTCACCTGACCTTTTTAATACCATTGTAATCACTATTTCCAGGAGAAAGACAATTACGCTGTCACAAGTGTCCTCCTTCCCAAGAGGTAAGAGCATGTCAGATTGCATTTCAGTTTGATGTATAGAAAAACATAATTATTTGGCATATGCAAATGAGAAGGTTTTTGAAACTATGTTCATACATTCCTTCCTGCCCTAAATTTACAAAACCTCTTTCTTTTCTAATCTTGACTTAAAAATCAAGCTAATGCATGCCTAACATTTCATGCATTTGGTGAGCATGCCAGGTTATGTATTTATTGCCAGTGACTAATCCTCTAAGATCCAAATGAATGCATACTTAGCAGCAAGGGGAAGATATGACTGTGCATATAGTGGATTTATTATGACATGAGGTCAAGCTAATAATCTGTCTCCCTGGTGGGTTTATGGCATAGCTCTCTTGTGCTTTACATGGCTGCAGATTTCTCTCCAGAAAAACCTGGAAGGAAAACATTAAATAGTGGAGGTTGGTAACAAAATGGAAGTTAAAAAAATACACAAGTAAACAACAAAGCAAAACAAAACATCCTCTTCCAATTCAGTTTTAACAGTGTCTCCATGCATACTAATGCAGTCTTCACACCTTTTCTATATGGTAGCTATCTGTTAATGAAGCACTGAAACATAACTTGGAATAAGCCCCACATATTATCTGGATCTTGTGTAACTTGTCATCAGTGCTGATGGGAGACAACCCTACTTATATGTCCTCCCCATTTAGCCTACGAGCAAAGGTCACAGACCCAAATTATTTAGACCCTGAGGCTGATGATTCCATAAGAATGTTTTTCTACCCCAAATATATTAAATAGTTAAAAATGGCTGCCTGTTTATGGCTTCCCAAATCAGCTGCTTCTCTCTGGCTACTGATGGGGTCAATTGTGACACACGAGCATTTCATTTGGGGAGTTGAAATGGTACAAACGAGAGAAAGGCAACCTTTGTCCATTTCAAAATTGTGGACGAATCCGAAAAGGTAAAGAGATGTCAGAAGATAATTGAGGATGTACCACCTATAATATTCTTGTAGAGGAGATGATTCTGAAGACTGACACTTGGATATAGTAAGTGTGAGCAGGATGTCATTAGCAATACTTTTATCTCTGGGTTAATTTAAAAAGTAATAATTCACTTAAAAATTTCATGTATATTAATGCCTCCCCAATCATGTTCAGAGAGGTGTGGGATATATGACTGCCAAATATTTTGATGTTTGACCCAAACAGCCCCAAAACATTCCTCTATTCATCCTTCCCCCTTTTTTGTTTTTGGACTTCTAGCTCAACTGAAACAGAAAGCAAAATAGCTAGAGGCTCCCCTGAATCTTGCTCAAACACATTTTTCATTCAAATGGATTTGAAACTCTTAACAGAGGTCTGGATCATGCTTTCGATCTTGATGCTTAGGAACGCATGTCAGAAACTTCTAATAAATCGAAGTACTGAGATTACATATGCCATAGAGCTAACGTATGTACCAGTAATTCAATAGTATGGTATACCATCTATTATAGCAATTCGAAAGCATGCAAATGCGAGAAGATAAATAGGTACCACTTCAGTGGGAAGGTAACAGTGCTCTGTGATGTCATGCTAGCCACGTGATCAAGGAAATCTCTTCAGACAGCACTGGCTCAATGGCCTTCAGATGAGCATTGCCCCCTATAGTTGGCAACAACTAGTGGAGTAAAATCTGCAGGGACTCCTTACAGAAGATGGTTGGTCTAGTTTCTTCTTTCAACATAACAAACATGCACACATTCTTACTCAGATACATTCAAATACTGGTGGGATATTCTTATTATTGTTATGTAATATCTTTGCAGTGAGAGTTGTATTGACTTATCAGTTTGTTTCTGAATGCCATTCAAGATGCTGGCTCTTACCTATAAAATCCAATATGGCTCAAGGGCTGCATATCTAAAAGACTCTCCCAACAGATTCTGCCCACCCAATCCAAGTAAATAGAGAGTGTCTATGACAACTCGCCATGGCCAAGTCACCATGGCCAAGTCACCACCAATAACTCGCCATGGCCAACTCACCGCGGTCAACTCACCACGGGAAACTCGCCATAGCCAATTCGCTGTGGGACAATTCAATGCAGAACAAGAGTTATATTAATATCAAACAAATCATGGAATAGAATCATTAAAGAAAGGATGCAAAAGGAGAGACAGAATAAAATGGGAATGACAAAAATTAAAATGTGTTATTTTAAATAATTAAATTGAATTGTTAAATTGTCCCGCAGCGAGTTGTCCCACAGCAAGTTGGCTGTGGCAAGCTGTCCCATGGCGAGTTGGCCATGGTAAGTTGGCTGCGGTGAATTGGCTGTGGCAAGTTGGTCGTGGCGAGTTGGCTGGAGCAGATTTCCCCATTCTGAAACAGAGCATATCTGCCATTTCTATGTATTTATTTTTGCATTGGGTTGTTTCTGTTTTCATACTGCTTTTAAGAATAAGGTGGTTAAAGCATTTTAGAAAGGAATAAAATTAGTGGAGCATATATAAAGACATCCATCCATGAACCATATTAAACTAAAAACAGGCTTGATAATGTCTTGTGGCTTCTCTCAATATGTATTGAGGGACAAAGAAAGCACAAAAACATGCTAATTTGTGAATAGCAATTAATAAAGTTGAGTGAGCAGCAACAGTGCTACCTTCTGATGGCTTCACAAATTCCATTTCTGGGAACCCAATGGAGATGTAGCCTATCCTTTATCACCCTTCTCTGTATTATGGGTACCCTGGTCCACATAAGCATCTCAAAGCACCGAATGGCACAGCAGTGGCCAGGGCACAAAGGTTCTGTTGTGCACACTAGAAGAGACTTTGTTTGGTGGGATGATGGCTTGTTTAAAGGTCATTTTGGGCAAAAACATAATTCATGCTTTGCAGCAAACCACCCTGATATTGGAACATGAGATGATGTGAAAATCTCTAGTTTTTGGCATCATCTCCTGAAATATTTGATTGGTTGACTGCAGACCGAGAAACCTGAATAAACCGAATTCAGTTTTTGTTTTTGGAAAAAGCTGCTTCTTCATGTATCATCCATTTTCAATAAGTAGGATAGTGGAAAGAAGCAGTAGTGGTGAGATCCTGCTTAACTTACCCTATAGGAAGTCCCAACATCCTCTCTCAAACCATCTTCTGTATGAGGAACTGAGGATGCCCTGAAACCCAAGATCCATGGAAGAAACAAATTAGATGGATTGTGCTAAAGTATTTGTAATTCTGTACATGTGATTGCCACTTTTCCTTGTTTCCTCCCCCCCTGCCGCCAATAAACTCCTTTTTACTGATGCGGATTGTTCTCTCCGGACTACCAGCTCTACTCTGAATTCTGCTTATAATTATGTTGATTTTCTTGGCTTTATAAGGGGATTTCTCATTAAACCTTCCCCACATGCAAAAAAATTTTTAGGAACACCACAAGGTTTGCTAAATCCTGAGTCTTGTGTCAGCAGGAAAATATATTTTATCCTAAATGGATGCTCCCCCTTTCCTCCAGAAGCTTAAGTTAGCATACATACCACTTCCTTTTCCATTTTTTTTCATCATTTTTCTTATACATTATTTCTTCACACATGGTTTATATTTAATCAAAGGAATGACCCAACTGTGGTGGCCTGACCCAACTGCGGTGGCCTAGAGGTGGAGCTCTTGCCTCACAATCAGGAGGTTGTGAGTTCGATCCTAGGTAGAGGCAGAGGTAGGGTCTCCTGCTTGGGCAGGAGGTTGGACTAGATGACCTGCAAGGTCCCTTCCAACTCTGTTAATCTGTTAATCTGAATGGCCAGACATAGAAAAGGAACTTTTCCTTTCCTTCACTCCCCCCCCCCATCAGAATAGCTGAAATTATGAGAAGACGGAAGCAAAAAACCAACCACCACCCTATACTTCTTGAACATGTAGAAGTGATGGGAATTCAGCTCAATCCAAGTGACCAAGAACAGGAAGGTCAAAAAAAAGAAAGGAAGGAGCTGCTGGTTCTCCAAATCACATCATTGTGTTTTGTTCCTTCTCCACAATGGTGTGAGAAGGGTTGGGGTATCAGTCCTCCTTCTGAATTTCCTGCAGTTGTTTCGGTGCTTTGCATTTGTATTTTACACACATGCCCACACCCACACCAGCTTTCATTGGGAAAAACGGGCATACAAGAGTCTGTTTGTACCAGAAGTGTGTGCCAGACTTCCTGGCTGGTTTCCACCACTCAGCTCCTGGGGCCGGGACAACAGCAGAGGTGCTTCCGTTATTGAGATGCAAAGAAGGTCTGTCTGCCTGCCCTCTTTCCACATCAGCCCTTGTCCTAAGTGCCAGAGAGGCTATTCCCATGAACTGCTGCATATTCATTACTCTCGTCTGGCAGAACAGTTGTTTTAAAGGAGGAAAAACCAGCATGGAATGGGTGAACCTCTCTCACATGTACACTGAAAGCTCTCTTCATAATACGACTTCAGCTAAGCCTAGAGCTACAGTTCAGAGAAACAATTGTTCTCTCTGGACCATCAACTCTACTCTGAATTCTGCTTATATTTGTATCCTCATTGCATGGATTTGGAATTTTTCCTCTGCTATTATGCACTTTATCCAAAGTCTATATATATACGGCAGGGGTGGGTTCCTCCCGGTTCAGACTGGATCGCCCGAACCGTTAGCAACCCGCTGGTGATGTCACGGATCCGGTTCGGTCGGTGCCGGTCCATCTTTTTTTGGTAATTTTTTGTGAATTTTTTACTGTTCTGCTGCTTGAAAAAGGCCCCTCCTGCCCGCCCCTGGGTTTATACTGACTTTTATTCCTTTGCCAGAAGCACAGCTGATCAGCTCCTCAGCTGTGTTTCGGGCTGATTGCAGCCATTGAGCATGTGCGGAAGCCAAATTACATGAGGGAACGTGCGCGCGCGGAGCGAGTGCGCGCGCGCGCAAAACATCGCGATGCGAACCGGTGGGGAAGGTAAGTGGAACCCACCCCCGATGTACGGGTATAATTCACACATCATTATTTATTAGAGCAGCAGTTCGCTCCCCAGAGCTGTATCGTGCAAGCAATTTTAGAGTAGCCTCCACACAGCATCTATTCATTATCATAAGACCGGGTGATGGCCACTAATTTGAATGGCTTTAAAAGGAGATTGAAAAAAATTCATGTAGGACAATTCTATGCAAGGCTATTGATTTTTGAAGACTCGTTATTACCTCTGGGTAATAATTACCTCCCAAATAATTGTTGTAGAGCAGGGGTGTCAAACTCACATCATCACGGTGGCATCACATGATGTATCAGGACTTTCCCCTCCCCCTTCGCTAAACCGGGCATGGGCGTGGCCAGCATGTGACGCATCTGGCCCACGGGCCGCGAGTTTGACAGCCCTGTTGTAGAGTATGTGGAAGAGAGGTATGTTTCCACCTCTTTTGCATGTAGCTCAGAAGTGTCTGGTAAGCCATTGTGAAGCACCAAATGCTGGATTAAGATGGGCTTCAGCCTGACCCAACAAGGTATGCTAACTTTTTGTGTCTAAAGCCAGAGTTGCAGAATCATTCCCACTAGCAAAGGCTAGAGGTATGGCAGATATAATTCAACCGATAACTGGAAGGCATGAAGCAGGCTGGGTTTGAAACAGAACATACATGCCAATAATTCCCATTGCTTTAGTAGGGATATGGAGTAGGCAGAAAGGCTGTCTGGCCCAAGATTATGCCATGAAGGTTATGTTCAATGGGTGACCTGAATTTGAATCTTTCCAGTTTCAGCTTGACATCTTAATTATGCTATACTGCTTAAGATATCGTACCGTGCTATAATTTGTGTCCCACTTCCTTATGATGCAGTCTGGTAAAGGACTAAAATGTGGTGCTGTTTAGTCCCCTGGATAAAACTAAGTCTCTGAAACATCTGATAGAATGATTGCCAATCCTTGGAAGCTGTTTCCTAGTTCCTTTGCTTTCAAGCACATTGTGGTCCTTCTGCTCTCTCATTTTTGAACACAAAGATACGTGCATTGTGTTTGAATACCACTGATCATGTTCAGCCAGTTTGATGTAGTGGTTAAGGCACCAGGCTGGAAACTAGGAGGCCATGAGTTCTAGTTCCGCGTTAGACACGAAGCCAGTTGGGTGACCCTGGGCCAGCCACTCTCTCTCAGCCCTGGGAAGCAGGCAAAGGCGAACCACTTCCAAAAACTCTTGCCAAGAAAACTGCAGGGATTTCTTCAGACAGTGGTCAGGAATCAACAAAGACTTGAAGGCTCAAATAAAAATCAGATCTACTCAAAGCTATTTGCCTTTTGATATGGATTGATATACATAATTCCATCATCCTCCATGTATACTTGCTACTTGACAGTATGTTTATGAAATATCTTCCTGAATATAGAATAACATGGAATCCTTTCCATTTTAAAAAGATTATGACTCAGATGGAGCCTACATGAAAAATACATGCAGTTGTATTGCACATACACATAAACTCCGAGTACTAAATACAGTAATCCTTGAGTTTTAGAAGTAGAGGCAAGAACTTCCGAATATAGGAATGTATTAATGGCATGAGAACAGTAACTGCTTTACTGAAGAAGACATTTTCTGTTTCCAAATAGAAATCCAAGCTACCTAGAAGTACTATAATGGGAAAATTGGTGTTACATTATGAGGCTTAGACAAAAAAGCCAAAAGTTATTAACCAGCACAGAATCAGCATATTTTCTGATATTATTCGTAGCCGGACATCATATGGGTTCAGTTTATATCTACATCAACATTTATCCATGTTTCTTTTAATCAAAATAACAAAAGCAAAAGAAAAGTACTATTTATTATTTGTAAATAACCATTTAATTTAAATATTTCTCAGACTAGCAAAATGGCTACCCTCCCACTCTTTCAGAGTAGCCTTTTACTGACAAAACACAACCTGGCACATAGGATGAACAACCCAGATAGGGACTGACAACCCACCCCTCACCCCTCATGAAGGAACCTTCATCCTTTTTGCTGGCACTGACTTGATCTGGTTACACACCAGTTTCTTTTGGACACACACACACACACACACACACGATTTGCATCTCTGAAGACATATCGGGGAATCCAGTGCAAAAGGAAATTCTGCCAAGAAAGGAAATATTGACCCTGATTGACAACACGCTCAGTACTAAGTAAAGCCATTAATGACTGTTTAGAAGTAAGCTCCCCTTGGGAATGCTTGCAGATAAAACATTTTTAGTCACCCAAGTAATTTTAAAATAAAGACTATTGAGATGGCCGAAAGTCATAAAACTTGGATTTTTTTTTTTGCCCCTGCTTTGGAGTAATTTGTTTCTTTTTCTTTCTTTCTTTTTTTTAGGTAAACCAATTCTGCATCATTTGCCAAATAATCATGTGGCTGAATCTCAAGAACGCCCAGAACTTTTCCCTTTGAGTTCTTTTGGGCAGGAACTGTTTTCTTGAAAAGTCAAGTTGCAGTTAGGTTGTACAATTGGTTCAAGTTGGAATGGGAAAAAAATGAGAAACACAGGAAGAGAGAGTCACAAAATCACACAATGCAGTTTGTGGGAACCAGTTGCTCTGTCTCCTCGCCACTTGGTCTTTTTCTTCTTCTGGTTCTTTTCCGGAACTTGTTGCCTGTTTGGGAACATAGAAGAAATATCAGTACTGCTTTTAAGATTGAAGGACTAGTTAGAACCACAACTCTAGTTCTAGAACCAGAACTAGACATCTTATTATATATAGCAATATATATATTATATATATACCGCTTCACAGTGCTTTACAGCCCTCTCTAAATGGTTTACAGCAGTGGTTCTCAACCTTTCTAATGCTGCGACCCCCCCATGACCCCGCCCCGCCGCCGTGACCCGCGACCCCCACCCCCTCCAAGGGAGCGTGGCACCAGGGGTGAAATGCTCCCAGTTCGGCCGTGCCTGTGGGTCGTCGGACAGCTGGTAGCCACGGAAGCGGGAGACTTCACCCACCTGCCTGGATGCCGCCATTTGAGTTCTTTTACCCTCTGCGCATGCGCAAAGCGTTCTGTGAATGCGCAGAGGGTAAAAGAACCCAAATGGCGGCGTCTGGGCAGGTGGGAGAAGTCTCCCGCTTCCGTGGCTACTGGCTGTCCGGCGACCCGCAGGCATGGCCGAACTGGGAGCATTTCCAAGATGATGGGCTAGTGTGCGCGGCGACCCCTGTGAAAAGGTCGTTCGACCCCCAAAGGGGTCGCGACCCACAGGTTGAGAACTGCTGGTTTACAGAGTCAGCATATTGACCCCAATAATCTGGGTCCTCATTTTACCCACCTCGGAAGGATGGAAGGCTGAGTCAACCTTGAACCAGTCAGTGAGCAGTGAGTTAGCCTGCAACACTGCATTCTAACCACTGTGCCACCGTGGCTTTTATACATTATAATGTATAATATTATATACCGGTATACTAAAATATATAATATATTATACATTATTATATTATAGACTAGAATTAGACATCTGCCCAGGACATCTTAGTTCTTGGTTCTAGCTGTAGCTAGAACTAGAATCAGGAGCTAAGAATTCCTGGGCACAGAACTCACACAATAGTTGTGACGGTGGGCGATTTCCATTACAAAAAGTGGTGAATGAATCAGTCTCCCTCCCTCCTTGAAGCCTTTTTCCTCCTGTGAGAAAATCACATCATGTTTGTCTGATGATTTAGACTGATTTTGCATGCGGAGCCAAAATGTGCTTTGTTTGCTTTTGTCTTAACAATGGCTTGTCAACTAATGTTTACAGGACAGCAGGGTGTGTGAACCTTCCAACTGTAGCTTATTCAACAAACTATGCTCAAAATACAGCAGTGGGTGCAATAAGGGAACCAAGTACAGTTGAGGCTCAAATATGATGCCTTGTTTTAATGGTGCTAAATAATTCCACTAAGCTAGAAATATAGACATTAGTTTCATTGAGAATTACCATCTACAGAGCCAGACCTTTAGGCTCTTGGGCTTTTCATGTTCCTGAGCTTGTTCTCTTGCAGACTTTTCATTTCCAGGCTAGTAATGAAATATCTG
The DNA here is from genome assembly GCA_003457575.1 of Thermophis baileyi. NCBI lineage: Eukaryota > Metazoa > Chordata > Lepidosauria > Squamata > Dipsadidae > Thermophis > Thermophis baileyi. Next base: position 2,072,079 of record QLTV01003476.1, read on the forward strand.
CAGGAAGAGGAGCAAGGAACACCCTCCCCCAACAACTCAACCCTCAGCTACATATATTCCCCACTATGGAGTCCAATGGTCTATCTCACGCCTGTCAAACTGGTGGCCTGCGGGCCGGATGCGTCATGTGCAGGCCACACCCACCCTGGCTCCGCAAAGGCAAAAAACATCACAATACATCATGATGTCAGGGTTCCAACTAACACACCCATGAACGAAAGAACTTCGAGACCTGGAAATTCCTCAAAGAACATTTTATTTGGATATGTCATATTGGCACAAACCTGGTGAAAACCGACTCTAAAGTTCCCGTCGGTTTTCCCCTTAATTAAGAGTAAAAGTTTGTCACTTCCCCAACGTCATCAGTCACATGGTCCAATCAGCATACAGTCCAGTTGTTGGGTGACCTCAGTCTCCACCCCCCAACCACCTGCACACATGAACTTGGTTCCCAGGGGAAAGAATATTGTTTTGGCTATAGCACCCCAGCTATCTCTACAACCCTCTCCCTACCTCTCATCTCCAGTCTGTGTCAGAACTGAAGCTCTGAAGAACCCCCTCCCCAGCAGAATAGAAAGATTGCCACCATCTAGCCAGCTTCAGGGTTGACACACGATACGTCATGTGACACAATCGAGTTTGACACCCGTGGTCTATCTACCCCAGGAGTCTTGACTCTGCAGGCAAAGCACAAGCTCTGTCCTTACGATTTCTGTCTTTAGCATCGGAAAGCCTTTGAAGTTGAATAAACTATTATCCTGAACAGCTTGCACATGAGTTATTTATTTATTATTATTTATTTATTGGATTTAGGCGCCGTCTGACTCCAAAACGAGACTGGGCAGCTCATAAAATCAGAAAACAGAATAAAAGCACAGTATCACACAACGAAGCAGATGGCATTCTTGTGCCCTGCAGAGGGAACAGAGTAACTGTTCAGAGTAACAAGAGAACGGAGAAGCCCGCTGAATCAAGGACCTTACTGTTGCTACATTAACTGGCTATTTTGATTTCAAAGTTAAAGCAGTAATTGTGGCAGCCTTTGCATGCAGAAAACTAAAAAGAGTTGTGAGGAAAAATTATTCATCCCCAAAAGAATTGGAGATGAAAGACTAAAGGAAAACCCTGTATTCACACATCAAGCTAAGTCAAAGTTATCATGGTTTGATTAGCACTCTCTGTTTCCCCCCTAATATTAGTTTTGCTGCTCTTTATGCTTCATGCTAATAGTTAGAACCAATAAACCAATGAAGATCCATTATTCGCATTATGGTTCCTTGTCTTAAAATAAACCACTTTTTTTTCACTGACCTAAGGTTCATATCATATGAAGAAAAAAGTAAACATGGGTTAGTGCAATATGAATCTCATAATTCTACTTAGTCTCAAGTGACTGAATGTCCTATCTCGTTTGAGCCAAAGTTTCTGTATGAATTCTAAAGCCTAAAACATGAATTTTCTAAAGCAAAAACTTTGGAAGGACAAAAGAAAATTTTGATATGAATATTCCAAAGGAAAAATAAATACAGGCAAGAAGCTTATGCCATTTTCAGATTATGCAGAATCAATATGGATGAATAGATGGACAAACTTATTTCTGCAGTTTGGAAATAGTGGCTGCTGCAAAAACAAATACGGTATTTATTTTTTTACAGTTTTATGGGCAGCCAGGCAGTGTATGTACTCTATCTATCTAAAACACCTAAATTTTAAGCTATAAAGATATATTTTGAACCCACTGTTCCAGTGTAATAAAAAGAGCACCAGCCTCAATTCCAGAAGCAGTTTGTTCAATAAGTAAGCCCCATAATAGAATATCAGCATTACTTGTGAGTGTATCTATCCTTAGCATGAGCAGCTAAAAATAACCCAAATAAAACTTGAGCGCCCACAAAGGAATATATGCAACTATTAGAAAGTTAATTTCAATGGATCTCAACAAAATCAAACCCCAGGTAAATTTGTGCACAATTTCATCTGATATGATTTATAAAGACTGAACTGATAATTCATTTAGTAGTCAGCACTATTTTCAAGCCTGAATACCATCCATTAACTCTCCTAATATTTCATGAGAACTCAGATCGAGATCACTATAATTACATGCAAGAATGCATAGTCTTGTAAAATCTTTATAATGTGATTGCAAAGTATTTCATCTTTTTACTCAAGAACATTGATGGGACTACAGATATCTCTCGACTTATGACCTCAATTGAGCCCAAAACCTCTGTTGCTAAGTGAGACATTTGTTAAGTGCATTTTGCCCCATTTTACGACCTTTCTTGCCACAGTTGTTAAGTGAATCACTTCAGTTATTAAGTTAGTAACAGGGTTGTTAAGTGAATCTGATTTCCCCATTGACTTTGCTTGTCAGAAGGTCACGAAAGGTGACACCATGATCCTGGGACACTGTGACTGTCATAAATATGAGTTAGTTGTCACATGTCTGAATTTCAATTCCATGACCATGGGGATGCTTCAATGGTCGTAAGTGTGAAAAATGGTCATAAGTCACTTTTTCAGTATTGTTTTAATGGTCACTAAACAAACTGTTGTAAATTAAGGACTACCTACATTTTTAGATTTGAAAGACATCGTGTGGTCAGTACAGATCTAAAGCAGGGGTCCCTAATCCCCAGTCTCTGGACTGGCACCAGTCTGGAGCATGCCAGCAATTGGGCCACACAAACAAGCGGAGCCCAATGGGATGCAGGCAGCATGCAAAACCTTGCCCGGTCCATGGAAAAACCTTTCCCCATGGAACCAGTCCCTGGTGCCCAAAAGATTGGGGACTACTGATCGAGAGAACCTATAGCAGCCTTTTCCAACTTTCCCAAAATTCTGCAAATTGTTGAATCTGTTTGAAGGACAATAAGAAAAGATTCGATGAAACCAACTGTAGCCCATATGAGCTACTTTCCAGTTCCAGGCAGATGGTTTTCATTGCCAGCTTCATTACCCACAACCTCAAACCAAAGAAACTACAGTAAAGTTGTCCTTCTGTTACCATCCACCCGCTAACCCCCCTCCGAATCTTTGCTAACTTCAGTGGGCAAGTCCTGTTTGAAATTGGTGAACATAAGAAGCAAGAAAGCGCCTCAAAGCTGTTTAAGAGGCATGTAGGGACTTTACTGTGTATTATTTTTCTTGAAACAAAACCAAAACTGTACAACGATAAAATGCAACTGCAATACTGATTTTTTTTTCTTAACCACAATTAAGCGTCAGGCTAAACCGAGCAGCGTTTATTAAGCTTTCTTGACCTCTAAATCGCTCTTCTCTTGCATTTCCTTCACTGCCAACTAGGAACAGCCGGAAGAATGTGCAATGACTGAAAAACTTGTATCCTGCAGAAATCAAGGCTACACTATCTTATTTTGTGTAGCTAATGTGGCAGTCAGAGAGTTTCTATTCTAGGAAAGCTTGCTGAGAACAGAACTGCAAGGCAAGGGTGTGTAACTTTCCTGGCTCAAACAATTAGCATGTGTGTCCCCCCCCGGCCCATTTTTCAAAAAATAAGAATGTATATATGCAAAGCATCTAGTGCCAGATGTCCCATTACAGCTAAAAGTCTTTGATTAATGAAGTTTGGAAAGCAGCACAGTGATCCTTTGGGAAAAGTTAACTAGTTTCTTCTATATATAATAAGAGCAATGGGTCAGGACACGATTTCTGGGGCATCCTGCCCCATTGGTATTTCAGGATGGAGGTTGCTGCAAAACTGCTTAGAACAATGAAGGGTTATGTTTGCCAGAAGATATGTGATCTTTGCTAGCTGATCTTCAGAGGTGGCTTGAGATCTAGCAAATGAAATTGCTAGCTGTCATGACGAGAGGCAATTTTGCCATTACTGCTAAGGTCAGCAATGAACAGGTTTTAAAAAGCCTGGTGAAAAGACGTCTCTTGGGGGAAGCGCGAACGTGAACCTGAAGTTCTCATATCCAGTCCAGATGAGAGCAACAGAAGAATTCTTATTCTAAAAGTCATGGCTTCAAAATCCTGGCTTAGGACTAAGCCTTGAAACAGTCAATCAGTTCTCCCAGATTTTCTTTTTCTTTTTTACATACACAAAAGGGGGACAAATTTTATTTGGTTTTCAGTGGAATAGCTTCTTTTAATGTCTGGAAGGACATCAAACCTGTGACATTTCTTCACTGATTCAACCTATTCAGACATGGACAAAGAGGTTTTTGCAGGATCCAATCTGGATCGGTCACCGGAGCCAGAGGTTCTGTCTTCCAAACTTTCAGTCTCGTGCTGGAGCCCATCTTCAGGGAACTTCTCTCTGCTAGAGAGATTCCCTGAGGATGAGCTCTAGTATAAGAGTCCAAAAGCTCGGAAGACAGAACCTCCAGATTGGATCCTGCAACATTATCCTGGTACACATATATTCACCTTCATTCAAAAGAGGTTTCCCCCCCCCCCAAAAGTGTTTTGCCTTATGTCTAAATTATTTATGAATTATTTAGTTCAACCTTCTTAAACTATTAAGATTTTAAAATGTTAAAAAATAGCAATAGCAATAGCACTTAGACTTATATACCGCTTCATAGTGCTTTACAGCCCTCTCTAAGCGGTTTACAGAATCAGCATATTGCCCCCAACAATCTGGGTCCTCATTTTACCGACCTCGGAAGGATGGAAGGCTGAGTCAACCTTGAGCCTGGTGAGATTCGATCTGCCAAATTGCAGTCAGCCAGCAGTCAGCAGAGGTAGCCTGCAGTACTGCACTCTAAACCACTGCGCCACCGCAGCTCTTAAATCATATTGGCATAGAATATGATGACTACGTTTTGATGTCATTCTTTGAAAGTTTTATTTGTTTAAGATAAATATGGATTAAAAATAACGATCATTACAGATTTCCTGGTAATCCAAAAATATATGAACAAATATTTAAATAAATGGGATCTATGGCTGAGACTGAAAACTATTGCTTAGTGAATGATTCATAGACTTTTTTTTCTAAAGTAAGTTTGATTCATGATATGTGAGTGGAAGCCAAATCAGTTGCGGACTGATTTAATAGTGGGATGGCTCACCTGATTACTCGAACAAGATCATGGAAGGCTTTGTCAACATTCAGTGGAGGATCCTTAGCACTAGTTTCTATATATGGAATCTGGAAAACAAAGGCTCAGTAATGTTTACATATATACTATGCACATTTAGAGTATAAGAAATATGAGAAAGCAAAATGCTAATGCCATTAAAACAGGAAGAGAGATTGTTTCGTATGCTAAGTTAGGGTATTATTTTTTCCCCCCAGGTCTGAATTCCTGGGATGTAGAAAAATACAATTATTCAGAGAGGTCATCATTTACATTGCTATAGAAAAGTTAATAAAGAAAGAAGTATGAACAATTGTTCAAAAGTTTCTTTGCAGTCTTCTATGCGCTCTTATAGAGCAGAAGTGGTTTTTAGTGGCACAGTTGCATTGCAAGCTTTCATAGTGGTCTCACTTTCATGGATTTCCCTCCAAAATTACAATACAAGAATAGAAGTTGAATGGAAGCAGTTAATGTCTACCCACTGCCTTTTTATACCCAGATTTGAGAACTGGAGTAACAGGAATAGGGCTATTTGAATACTGAGAGCTGGACTAAAGTTCTTCCATTTCTACTTTAAATGTTTGGGGGGGGGGTTGACCGAATGGTGTACCCTCTAAAAGGGAGGGGGAGTACTTACAAAAAAAAATCACAGTAAGAAAAATAGTTTGCTCAGGGGAAGAACAGTAGTGATTAAAAGTCTGTTTTTACTGGGATATGAATTCTATATATCAATTCCACATGTCAAACAAGTAAAATAACCATTCGGTCACTGAGAAAGACTTGTACCCTATAGCAAACTTTCTTGGGAAAATGCAAAACGGGACTTTTTAATGTTAAAACTATGCTTTTGATACTTTAAGCTTGGATGTGAGTGGGTCTATTTAATTTTGCAAACATATGGTATATTTGTGTGTGAGCAGGTTGGTGTATTTACAAACACAAACATAGAAAAGCATATATTTCCAGTAAAACGAAGCCCACGGAAAGGAAAGCAACTAGCCATTACTTTCCTGGAACAGAAAAAGGGAAGGCGCAGCTGCAGTAGAATTGACCAATGGGCGCCCATTGCTAGCTTCCAGTCCAGACTGAATTTCTTGCCAGCCTCTGACAAAGTGTCCAGACAGGATTTTCTTAAACTGGTTTACAGTTAAGCCTGTCTCCTCACAAAAAGGTACCAGTTTAAGGATGCAGTGGGCATATGCTCTCAATCGTCTTTTCCAAGATGAAATGCCTCATTTTAAATATGATTCTTTCGGTTGGCCATTTATAAGGATACTTTTGTGCACTGTATCCAGTTCTGCTCAGTTTTTTTCCTTCTGATTGGTGGAGGGGATGAAGAAGGGACAGGCGTAACTATATATGGTATTCTAAATGAGGTTTTATGACCCCGCATATTGGCACTAAGATAGCAAATGCTAAGAGACGGTACTGTTAAAATGGAGCCTTTCTGTCTGATTGAAATGTCGCCCACCTTCCCCCTCCCTTCAAACGGTTCTTTAGAGCCTAATAAATCTCAGACTTTCTCCACAATAACTGCGCACTGAAAACTTGCAGCGTTGTCAAGCTAACTTCAAACGTGAGTGGGAAATATTTCAATTGCCCAGCATCTAGATAGTCGGTTCACATTTTGCTTTTTAACTAATGAACTCAGTATACAAATGTCTGAGGAGTTTTCGTAAACCAGTTCAGTATCTCCGAGTGCTTTTCTAACAGATTTGACATACTCAAAATGTCATTTAAACAATGACATTAAATGCATTGTTGACTAGTTTTTTAAAACGAATATTTGGAACTTAATTTGAAAAATGAACAGGATTGTGGGTAAGAACAATACATAAACGATTCTAGGCCAGCAACGGAATTTAGCATCATCGTATGATCCCAGAGGGATCAGAGGACTGATGGTTATAGGAAAAGAGCCAAGTAAGACATTTGATATTAGGAGGAGAATCCAACATCAAATCCTACTCCTTCTCCACTGGTCTCTGATCCTTTTCTTCATGGGGTTGACAGATATGACATCAAACAATCCTCCTACAGAGTATTAGCATGGAGCTGAGGATTTTCTGGATTCTAAACCCACCTCAGGCTAAAGGGAGTAGTGGGAGAGGGGTGTCAAAGGGGATTAGGACCCAGAATATCCTCAGTAGTTCCTATTCCAGATCTACTCCATGGCATGCAACCCGAGGAAATTTTCTTTGCAGTGGAAGTAAAACGAATTTACAATTTTGAAATGGAAAAAGACACTTACTCTGTCTGCCTTAACTCGGCCACCATCAACTTGCTTATCCCAAATCCACTTCATAATTTGTTTTCTAATTCCACTGATGGCACCCTCCAATTGAGCAGCTCTGAGAACAATTTTATTCTAAAAGGGTGTCCTGGGGACAGTTTGAGCCAGGGACCAGATCAGGGATATATGCAGGTTATTGTGAAAAAAGTCAAGATGGCAGCTGTGACATGTGATTTAAGTGATTTGCCAATCTGGTGGTCGCCATCCTGACTATTTTTTTTTTAATTCCACCTTGTGAACACCCTTGGATTGTTTCCAAGTCACAGCCACAGAACAGGATGGGAAGAAACCAAGAGGACGTACATTGTGCTTGACTGCCATTTCCTTCCCTTGGTCCTGAGTGATTTTTCTCAAATGCATTAGATCAACTTTGTTGGCCACTAAAATCATTGGAAAAGATTCTCTGAAAGACAAAAAGAAGAATGAGAAATATCAATACAATCTATCTTTGCGGTAGGTAGAGGAATTATCCATTTTAAATCCTTCCATAAAACAATAGCTGATGTTCGCTCAAATAACATCATCCAGTGTAGTAGGCACAGCGGTGGGTTGCTCCTGGTTCGGCCCGGTTCTTAGAACCGGTAGTGGCGGCAGCGGGAGGCTCCGCCCACCCACCTGGGATGCTTCTGCACATGCACAGAAGCATTGTGCGTGCGTGCGAACCGGTAGTAAAGGGTTTTAGAACCCACTACTGAGTAGGTAATGTACTTCAACAACATTTTACACCTCTAGTTTTCTATAGATTGACTGCCAGTTGAATCCATGGACTGGCCACACCAAAAATTTTTTTATCTAGAGGCTGGAGGGCACCTACCTATCCTTAACTCGGAGAATGAGTTGATGGAACCTATCCACATGTTCAAAGCTGGCTTTATCTGTGACCGAATAGACTATAAGAAAGCCATCTCCCGTCCTCATGTACTGCTCTCTCATTGCACTGAATTCTTCTTGACCAGCAGTGTCCAGGACTAGTGAGAAGAGAGAGGGGAAAAAAAGAAAATGATTAAAAGAAATCACTTGCCCACTTAAATCACTTCTCCAAACTACATCAGACCTATTACATCCAAAGATGTGCCACTATGTAGATAGTAAATATGTAAAAGGAGATGGGCCCTTTTCTTGCTCTCTCCCTACTGTTCACATTCGGAGGAAGATACATGCAAAGGGCAGCCTAAACACAATGGTAGATAGGCTATAGGTCTCTTTTGTCTTAGCAAATGATAACCAGCTGGATTAGCCCACTGAGCTGTGGTGGCACAGTGGTTAGAGTGCACTACTGCAGGCTACTTCTGCTGACTGCCCTCTGACTGCAATTTGGCAGTTCAAATCTCACCAGGCTCAAGGTTGACTCCCATCCTTCCGAGGTGGGTAAAATAAGGACCCAAATTATTGGGGACAATATGCTGACTCTGTAAACCACTTAGAGGGCTGTAAAACACTGTAAAGCGGTATATAAGTCTAAGAGCTATTGCTATATGGTCTCGTAACAAAGCAAATAAAAAATGAAGTAATAATCCCATAATAAGGCAAGGGCAAATCATTTCCATTCTGCTGCCTAGTAAATGGCGTAGACGGGGCCCTGCAGCCAGGAGCCAAGCTCAACATGAAGGAGGTTTTACATGAGATGAGTAAAGTAGTAGTAAACTTTCCAAAAGAGTGCCTTGGGAGCAGGACTCCCCCTTGCCTCAGGTGTTTATTATGCGTGTGTAGGTATGCATTAAGTGGATTAATGCAATGCCCTTGAATCATTCATGCAATGTTTTCTCCCATCCTTCCTTCAAATGCTCATCAGAAGAATGAGCATTTCAGATGTGAGCACATATAATTTGGTGATTCAGACTGCAAGTGGTTTGGGTTTGGTGACTCCAGATGCATTTGGGTTGCTTGTTCAAAAATTCCTAGCCAGCAATCTGGTCTAAAGGAGGCTGTTCTTATCCTTAATCTCCATGTATTTTGTAGTTTCCATGTGGTCAGATAAAAGCCTGCTGTGTAATAATGGCCTTTTTAGGTTTGTACTTTTCTTCACAGAAAGAGCCTTTCTCTTGTATTATAAAGGAAATTATTTTTCATAACTTTTCACTACCTGATGGGGGAAGCTCAACCTCACAGCCATTGTTAAATAATTATTTTAAGGCCATTAAGAAAAGAAAGATCTCAGAAAAAGAGACATACTGTACTGTGTTCTAGTTAGCAGAGATATTGGTGGTACGTTTTTTTCCTTTTTCTTTTAGTATAGGTAGTCCTCGACCTACGACCACAATTGAGCCCAAAATTTATGTTGCTAGGTTAAGACAATTGTTAAGTGAGTTTTGCCCCATTTTACAACCTTTCCTGCCAGAGTTCTTAAGTGAATTGCTGCAGTTGTTAAGTAAGTAACATGATTATTAAGTGACTATGGCTTCTCCATAGACTTTGCTTGTCAGAAGGTTGCAAAAAGTGATTACATAACCCCTGGGACACTGCAACCACCATAAATATATGCCAGTTGCCAAATGTCCGAATTTTGATTACGTGATCATGGGAATGCTGCAATGGTTGTAAGTGTGAAAAACAGTCATAATTCACTTTTTTCAGTGCTGTTGTAACTTTGGTCACTAAATGAATGGTTGTTAAGTCAAAGACTACCTCTGTTAAGACCTCCTTTGGAGGGGGGTTTAAGCCTTGAGAGCCACTTTGGTGTAGTGGTTAAGGCATCAGGCTAGAAACCAGGACACCATGAGTTCTAGTCCCACCTTAGGCACAAAGCCTGCTGGTTGACCCTGGGCTAGTCTTAGCCCTAGGACAGCAGTTCTCAACCTGTGGGTTGCGACCCCTTTGGGGGTCGAACAACCCTTTCACAGGGGTCGCCTAAGGCCATTGGAAAACACATATTTCCGATGGTCTTAGGAATCGAGACACCGCATTATCGTGCCAAAGGGTCACGGCGTGATGACATCATCGCACCAAAGGGTCACGGCATTAGGAAGGTTGAGAACCACTGCCCCAGGAAGAAGGCGGCCATGGCAAACCATTTCTGAAAATCTTACCAGGAAAGCTGCAGGGACTTGTCCAAGTTGTCTCTGAGAATTGGACACAATTGAATGGAAGGGGAATAAACAAAGCCACAAGATCCCATCGACTTGACATCGACTGTTCTGGATAGTGTCTCACATCAAAGCATGGCTATAGGAGGATGACTGCTTAGAAAGGGCTAATCCAAATCTTGTCCCATCACTGAAATGTATGATGATGTGACTTATGGTTTCAAATGAACGACTCACCACTTTGCAGTCTAAGACAGGACAGACTGAGGGCAGTTTTCAATCTGAATGAAACTCTCCCGCCCCACCCCGAGTTTTGTCTGCAAGAGTAGGACTTGGTTTAAGGATGTGACAAATAAAGACAGGAATGTCTCAAAGCATTTACAGAAAAAAATTCTCCTTCTCCACTGGATATCCACAACCCGCCTGATCAAAAACTGTGGCAAGGACACACCTCTGGTTTTGAAAGTTAATTACTATTCTCCCCTCTGCCAGCATTTCTGTATACTGCATCTAAAACCACTGAATATCCTCTTACTGGGAATAGTGGGAAGTAACGAAAACCAGTAGTGGCAGTGCGGCTACCACAAAAAGCTGCAATTACTCTCTTCTGACATCACTCAACTACATAGCAGTGTAACCATTACAGTGCCCCTGGGAATCAGATGTTATGGCTGCTTGAAGATTGCTCCTGATGACAAAAGCAACAGAAGTATTCCTACATCTAGAAAGCAGCAATTCAGCCGCACAACAGTGACAGAAAGAGGAAAAAAAATGCAGCAGCTGCAACACCCGTAACTATCACGTATCTTATGTCACTTGTGCACTCACAGATGGCAACTATAGGTAGAAAGCGTCAACCACTAAGGCAGGTACCCCAGAATTATGTGACTCATAACACGGGGCCCATTCCTTTCTTTACATCCAGAAAGAACAATATCAGAAAAAAAGTTCTCCTACTTCTCATATGCTTTGCTTAGCAAACAGTAGCATGCTCCTAATACAGTATTGTACAATGATGGGGATAATTATGTCATTCCATCAATATTGTCTATTGGTTCAAGGTTCCCTTCATCTATTTTTTCCCCACAACAACAACATCTCTTTGAGTTGGGTTGAAAAGAGACGGATGGGGCCAGAATCACCCTGCTGGCTTCATGCTAAGGCAGGTCTAGAGCTCACAATCTCCCACTTTCTAGCTCAGCTCCTTAGCCACCCCACCAAACTGGCTCTTAGTGTACAGATAGTCCTCAACTTACGACAATTCATTTAGTGACCATTCAAAGTTACAGCAGCACTGAAAAAGTGACTGATGACTGTCTTTCACACTTATGACCGTTACAGCATCCCCATGGTCACGTGATTTACATTCGGATGTTTGACAACTGGTTCATATTTATGATGGTTGCAGTATCCCGGGGTTATATGATTCCCTTTTGTGACCTTCTGACAAGCAAAGTCAATGGGGCAAGCCAGATTCACTTAACAACCGTGCTACTAACTTAACAGCTGCAGTGATTCACTTAAAAACTGCAGCAAGAAAGATTGTAACATGGGGCAAAGCTCATTCAACAAATGTTTCACTTAGCAACATAAATTTTGGCCTCAATTGTGGTCATAGCTGAAGGACTACCTGTATCTGGTTATAGTAAAATATGTATGTTATTGTTATTGTTATCTCTCTTTCTCTCTCTCTCTTATATAATATAATATTGTATTAATATATTATAGTTTATTATAGCATATTCTGGCATGACATTTGCTTGTGTAAATAAATATGCTGTAATCTTTCCTTCATAGGAAACAAACGGGGTTAAGAAGTCATGAACGAGCCCCTTGTAGCTTTAAAGGATGATTTGGGAAAGAAATACAAAAGGAGAAACCACCCTCTGTTTTGAAGGGTGGAAAGAGGGTGGAAAGAACATCTGTCCTTCTACCAAAGTAAAAGTCGGGATTCAAAACAGTCTCTCTTGTTCTATGAGGAGAGAGAAACACTTAACGACTGGCTCAAGATCAGCATCAGCCAATCCAAAAGGCAATGGGGTAAGAAGACTCCTATTGCTGGGATATTCTCCTGCCAAAGGCTTTTGAAGTGAGCAGCGCAACTCATGTTAATGAAGTTCAAACTATAAAACCAGAATGAGTTTTCCTGGATCTTGCTGAACAGGAGTTTTCTTCAGCATTGGTTATGCTTACTCTAACCCTTGGGGTACAAATTCAAATTCACTGCACTCCATATTGCTTCATGAATATTAGGCCTGAGGTAAAATTGGCAATTTCTTATGTAGGCTTATAGGTATTCCACTTTAATCTTGCTTTGATATTCGTTCCATTCCCTTTTCTACCTCTTTTTTTTTTTTAAAGGATAGTTACTTTTCACAACCATCTGGTGATGATTTTTAAAATGTCCTGTAACATAATGGTAACTGGAAATAATGCTTACTAAAAAAAACCACCTTATTATTTAAAGGAAACAACCACGCAAGCCTGAATACCTCAGTCCTCAAGGTACAACAGTTCGTAGTCAAGATATAACGCAGATCCTTGTGAGAGACATTGGAATGCCGCAAAGCGAATACTTAGGTATTTGAAACAAACAATGTATTATTTGTGATATCTAGAACCGAGGTCTGAACTTGACTTAACAGCATATGCAGATGCTAGTTTTGCAACAGACGTAGTTACACGAAAATCAACCTCAGGAATTGTGATATTATTAGGTAATATGTTGATTGGTTGGAGATCGATCAGACAACAACATATCAGTTTGTCAACCATGGAGGCTGAATTTTCATGTTTGTCTCTAATGTGTACGGAACTTATCTATTACACAATCAATTATAAAGATATGGGAATTGTTGTACATGAACCGATCACTGTATATGAGGATAACCAGGCAGCAATTAGTATGGCAACTAATTTGGGTGTAAAAACAAGATCAAAACATACGGGTTTAAGGTATCTAAATGTGAGACAATGTGTACAAAGTAAAATGATTAAATTAGAGTATTGTATGAGTGAAAACAATTTGGCAGATCATTTTACGAAGGCACAAGGTGCTATTCAACATAAGAAGAGTTGTGAAAGTTATAATTTAAGGATGTAAGAAGTTATATATTAACCACCCAAAGGGGAGAATGTTAGGACTCTGTCCAAACGGTTGGGTTGGTTAATATAAACAAGCCACGAATCACTGTTTATATGTCATATTGCTTTAAATGCATTGGTGCATTCTGACTGGCAATTACGGCCATAAGAGGCAGCTAGAGAACATGATTAGTTCTCTCTCTCTTTTGCTGATTCATTGCTGAAGTGACTTCGTGTCTGAGAGTAAGCTCTGTGTGTAGCTAGCTATCTGTGATAGTAGAGAATCTTTGCTGATTAAGACAAAGAAAGGCTGGTAAGAAGACTGCTGTACTTCTGAACACTGACTGATTGAACGTGTATGACTTGGACTGTTATTTGGACTGTGCTATTTCTTTAAGTAAACTACTTTTATACACTTTAACGTATCTGTCTATTGACTGAATCATTACTGATATCTACTGCAACATTACAGTGAACTGTACAAACCTTCAGGGCCCAAAGGTTACTCTGCACAATTCCTTAACATGACCGTTCAAAGTTACAACGGCATTGAAAAAAGTGACTTCTGACCATTTTTCATACTCACGACCATAGTAGCACCCCCATGGTCACGTGATCAAAATTCAGATACTTGGCAATTGGTTCATATTTATGAGGGTTGCAGTTCTGAAGTCCTGTGATCAACTTTTGAGACCTTCTGACAAGCAATGTCAACGGGGAAGCCAGATCTGCTTAACAACTGTGTTACTAAGTTAACTGCAATGATTCACTTAACAACTGTGGCAAGGAAGGTTGTAAAATGGGGTAAAACTCACTTAACAAATGCCTCATTTAGCAACATAAATTTTGGGCTCAATTGTGGTCATAAGTCGAGGACTTCCTGTACTTTTCAAAATCACCATTGACACTTGCATCAATTCACTCTCAAGCTGCTTTGGCTCTTTATGCAAAAGCAGACAGCTGAAAAAATATGCTTTTTTAAAATGAAGTAATAATGCATCTAGGTGTGGTCCAAACAAAACATCGTGAGCAATGGCTAATAAAGCTTGTGGGAAGATTTTAAGCTAAAACTTGAAATATAGCTGCTTGCCACCGGAGAAAATGGATGTTGCTTCTGAACAAACAAGAATACAAGTATCTGGATTCTACTCCCCTGTGGCTAGCCCCCAACATGCTGGATGGAAGGAGACAATGCAAGTAGTCCTGGCTTAGTGACCCCTCATTTAGCAACCATATAACAGCGAAGGGGACTTACAACCAGTCTTTGAAGTGGTGACCAACATAGCATCTCCATGATCACATGATCACAATTCGGGCATTTGGCAACTAGCTTGAAATTATGATGGTTGCAGTGTCCCTCAGTCCTTTATGGGAATCATTTGCAATCTTCACTGCCAACTTCCCACAGGCGAAGTCAATGGGGAAGCTGGCAGGAAGTCACAAGTCACTCCTGCTTCTTTTTTTTTTTTTTTGCCAAAGAGACTCTGGGTGACGTGAGGAACTTGTACTCCCCCTTTGGGTTGCAGCCTTCTATGGGGGGGGGCTATTCCGCCACAGGGAAGCTGTTCCCAGGTAAGCTGTTCCCATAGTGTCTGCTTTCAGTGCTGTCTCCACTGTACAGTTGGTGTCCAGCTTGGTTTACACCATGCTCACCCAGGCTGTATACCAAGAGACCTGCAGGTTGTCTAATGCCGCCAGGAAAAGCAGCAATAGCATCACATGGTGTGACAGCCCCATAGCTTCTGAAGCCATGAAACAAACAGGCCAGCAAATATAAGATCTTGCACCTGCAATGGCAGATGTCTTGCCTGCTTGTCTGCCTGATACATGGTTTCAGTGGTGCAAGCAAGAGCTTCTGGATTCGTCCCTCTTCCCGAACAGAAAACCAGTCCCTGAGACTTCGAGAAGGAGGTGGGGACTGAACTTGCTCAGGTTGTCCCTTTCCTATTTCTCCTCCTGAGCACCAGAAGGTTTCCAAGCATTTCAGGCCACTGAGCATGGGACGAAGCTTGGGAAATATGCTTTCTTCCTGATCTAATTGGACTACATGAGATTACATTTCAATGCAAGAAAGGGACCCGAACGAAGCATGCTTGCCTAAAAAGGAAAGCTTGCCATGAGCATGACTTGTGACTTCCTGCCAGCTTCCCCAGTGATTTTGCTTGTTGGAAGTGGGCAGTAAATTGCAAGTTGTGCCTTATTCAATCTTGAATAAGGCCTAGGTCTACCTGCTTAGCCTTAATAGTCGTGAGATCATTTAAAAGATTTCATACTCTCTATCTCACCAGTTCTAATGAAAAGGAAATTCTTATTCAACCTTGGATATTGGCTAGAAGTGACGCACTGCCATAAAATAAATAATATTGCAAGTAAAGGAACATTCTTCATCTCTTTGTGTCATCTTGAATCCCCAGAACCAGCATAAGAAGATTTCTTAATATTACTGTGGGTAGGCTTCCAGGAACATCTTAAGGAGAAAGTTTCTGCATTATTCCATTTATGCTGGAAATAGTTGAAAATAGCCCAGAATTGGTTGAAAGATGGTGGCTATATATAAATATAATAAACAAACAAACAAACAAACAAACAAACAAACAAAGTGACCCAAGATCATTCATTCCATTTCTTTTCTATACCCAATTATCAGTTTTGGCCACTGAAGTTGTGTAGTTGCTGGCCAGAATGTTCCAAAAATGTTAAGATCCTACCTTATGCCCCAGGGGTGAAATTCAAAATTTTTCCCTACCAGTTCTGTGGGTGTGGCTTGGTGGGCGTGGCAGGGGAAGGATACTGCAAAATCCCCATTCCCTCCCCTCTCCTGGGGGAAGGATATTGCAAAATCTCCATTCCCACCCCACTCTGGGGCCAGCCAGAGGTGGTATTTGTAGGTTCTCCAAACTACTCAAAATTTCCGCTACCGATTCTCCAGAACCTGTCAGAACCTGCTGAATTTCACCCCTGTTATGCCCCCAATCCATTAAGCTTCACATGTAAGAAACAGTGCATAGGATAGCTGGTAGTTGAGGGGAAACAGAGCATCTTGGTCTCCTTTCTGGCTCAACAGAGTACAGTAGTCCTCAATTTACAACCATAACTGAGCCCAAAATTTCTGTTGCTAGGCAAGACAAGTTGTTAAGTGAATTTTACTCCTTTTACGACCTTTCTGGCCACAACTGTTAAATGAATCACTACAGTCGTTAAGTTAGTAACGTGGTTATGAAGTCTTACTAAGTGTTAAGTGAATCAGGCTTCCCATTGACTTTGCTTATCAGATCACATGATCCCTGAAACACTGCAACTGTCATAAATATGAGTCAATAGTCAAGCGACTGAATTTTGATCACCTGGGGATGCTGCAATTGTAGTTAAGTGTGAAAAACGGTCATAAGTCACTTTTTTCAGTGCTGTTGTATCTTCGAACGGTCACTAAACGAATTATTGCAAGTTGAGGACTACCTGTATAAGTGAATTGTGAGAATTGTGAGAATTCACAATTCTGCTGACGCAGAAGAAGATCAAAATGCACCATCCTCCCTGAACTAGCCACAGTTATACTAGTATTTGCTGGTAAATTATTTGCGGACTTACTTAAAAGGTTGCTTTGGATCACATTTCGCATTTAGACTTATATACCACTTCACAGTGCTTTACAGCCCTCTCTAAGTGGTTTACAGAGTCAGCATATTGCCCCCAACAATTTGGGACCTCATTTTACCCACCTCGGAAGGATGGAAGGCTGAGTCAACCTTGAGCCTGGTGAGATTCGAACCAAATTACAGGCAGCCAGCAGTCAGCGGAAGTAGCCTGCAGTACTGCATTCTAACCACTGCGCCACCACGGCTCATAAAATAATAAATATGAAATAATAAGGATAAAATAAGTATAATTGGAACGGAGCTAGTTAAGTTCTCTTAGCTTCCTTGATATCAAGCTATAGCACAAATTTATATCTGAAAACACTGGGGACTTTCATTGAAAAGTCAGTCAAATCCGGAAAAGGTAACTTACCATCCAGAATTGCCCATTGCCCATCTATCTCTGTGTGCTTCAGATAGGAATCTTCGATTGTTGGGTCATAATCTGGCACGAAGATTTTCTGGAAAAACTGAATGGTGAGGGCACTTTTCCCGACACCCCCATCTCCAACCACCACTAATTTGTAAGTGGGCAGGTTCTCACTTGGCACAGCACTTGTAGCCATGGTGTCCACTGGGCCAAATCTAGAACAGAAACAGCATGTTTGAAACAGTGTTGATTGGCAACAGCATGTTGACTGCTATTATAAGATGTATAACCCATCATCCGTCCAAATGCAATTGAAATAAAATATCAAAGCAAACTTAAAAAATGCATAGGCACATTATTTTAAAAAAATACTTCAAAAGTCCAACTTAAAGTGGAAAGAACAGAGATCATACAATGCGAATTTTGTCACCTGGGAGTAAAACAGGAGAAGCTCTCCTTCCTCTCTCCTGGAGCACATTATACTTCAGCTTAGATTGCTGCAGTCAGGATTTGAACAACTGTTGCACGCCCTGCTACCAGCTCATTAATGGTTACGGTTGGCAGACCAAGTTGTGCAAATGTACTTCTTGTTCCCACTGGAGAATCAAATATTATCCACACTTACCGTTTCAGGAAGACACAGCCCTTCCTGAACAGACCTAACACTAAGCCTCAAAGTCCAATTTCCTTCTGACCAAAAGCATCATGAACTTCTCTGGGTGTCATTTCATTTTGCTTATCATTTTCTAGCTCATGTATCAAGGAGAAGTCAAAAGAAGTAACAAGGAGCTCTCCAAAATAACCAGTCAGGCACAAAGAAGAGTTAAAAATATCTCCATCTGTTAGCTATTCTGTTATTAGGAAATTCGTTCTGCTGTCTTCTTTGCTTGTGTTGTATTAAGAAAAATATACAGTAAAGGTAGGAATGATTTGGTCAGGAAGTAATAAATATATGCCACTTTGCCAAGACCTGCAGATTTGTGAGTGTGGTCTTTTCACAAGATCTGCAAAGGCCCGAGGACCAGAAAGATGTGGCTTGGATTCCCATCACACACACAAACAAAAATGTTTCCTTAGCTGAAGTTGAAGCCAATCATTCAAATATAACTTTCAAAGCTTGGGTTAAAATTAATTATTGCCCCCATTATACAGGCCTTCCTAAACTCAGGCAAGGTCTTCAAGAATACAGTACTTTGAGCAGAGGCATTCACTCAGACCACTCACTGAAAGTATCAGTTTTATTTTCTGTGAGCATTAATTTCCTAAAAGCAACCATTAATACTAGTTCCGCCAGAAAGAACTATTCTAGTTCTTTCTGGCTGGACTTCCAAACACTAGATTAATTCAAGAGGAAGGAAGGAAGGAAGGAAGGAAGGAAGGAAGGAAGGAAGGAAGGAAGGAAGGAAGGAAGGAAGGAAGGAAAAGTTGTATGATTTTGCTTCCCATTCTGAGCAGTAATTAATCCTCACAGTTTGAAAGGGATCATGAAGTTCAGAATCCAGCCATGGAAAAAAACAGAGAGAAAGTTCTATGGAAATAAGGAGACTTTTTGGAGAGAAACTTCCTGACTCAGAAGCTGTGCATGATAATGATTTACTGTAGCCATGGTAACATGTGTGACGTTCAAATGGCTTAATCCTGTTATGAAACCTTCAGAAAAAAAACACAACTCATACACAACAGATGCTGGGTTGTCTTAGTATATCTGTGGTAGCCCTCTTCTGTCCCCTATATATAATACTGGGTCTGCATCCATCCCATTCATTGATGGCTTAGAAAGAGCCTTAACAGTGCAAACTTAAGTACGTTTACACCAAATACCCCTGTACTAAATTTTACAATAAGCCACCCTTGTAGAGTGTTCAGAACTGCAGGTGCCAAACCCTTCCAGGTAACCCAGATAGGAAAGGCAACAAGAGCAAAATCTACTTTATGGTAAGACTACATTAAAAGAATCTTGCAAGTCTGAAGGAACAAATCTCCAGCAGCCACTTTTAACTGCCCGATCAATTAGGGCAGGTCCTTCCTAAATTTCTTCCTTTGGCTATTAAGCCCCTGGGGGGGCTTCTCCCTCTCTTGTCCGATTGTTTCCTAGGCAGTATCTCATCTTCTCATCCCTCAAGGTCATTTCCACATACCATTCTAGCAATTAAAGTTGCATATGATATACTGATGCCTGCAGTGGCTGTGCCTTCCCTGCTTATTTTACAGTGCTCAGTAGAAAATATTGGTTTTGTATTCAATTTATTTATTTATTTATTTATTTATTTGTCAACAAGTGCAAGGAAACAGGACACATGAAAAAATGGCACAAATAAATAAATATAAAGAAGCAAAACATAGCCATAAACACATAAAATGAGTACATACAAATGGGTTCAGTAGGACAGGGACGGTAGGCACACTGGTGCGCTTATGCACGCCCCCTTAGGGACTTCTTAAGAAACGTGTAATGTCCACGGTAGACAGTTTAAGGTAAAAGGTATGGGGGTTAGAGAAACTAACAACAGGATCAGGTAAAGTAATCCAGACATTTACTACTCTAGTGCAGAAGTCGTATTTTCTGCAATCAAGATTAGATCGTATTATATTTAGTATGAAGCTATTGATAGCCCTATTTTTATTGCATTTAAAATTAAAGTATTTATT
>QLTV01003476.1:2092448-2109824 GCA_003457575.1 Thermophis baileyi
AGGGAGCTCTGGGGCTTAGATCATTTGAGATGAGTACTCCTAGGTCCTTGACAGAATGAGGATTGTCTACAAGGTCGTTTCCGTCCAACTTGTTTTTGGTGTTCTGATTTTTATTGCCAATTTGCAGGACTGAACATTCGTTAGCAGAGATTGTTTGACCATTCAGATACATAATCTAGGTCATTTTGTAGGGTAGTAGAATTGTCTGTGGTGTTAAATAGTTTTACATGATCGACAAAGAGGACGCAGCTGCTTACAATATGATCACAAAGGTCATTTATATAAAACAGAAAGTGTTGGTCCTAGAACGCTGCCTTGGGGAACACCACTATTAACTGGTGCTGGGTTTGATATAGCGTTTCCAATTTTAACTATTTGTTGCCTGTTTGATAGGAATGCAGCTATCCACTTGTGCAAGGATCCAGAAATGCCATAAGAACTTAGTTTTAACAGAAGTTTGTCATCTACCACAAAATCAAAGGCTTTGCAGAAGTCTATGTAGATTGCATCTATTGCTTTACCCTAGCTTTTATGGCTTTTCTGAGGACCTAAATACTGGACACATTCAGAAAATCTATTTATAAGGTGGTTTACTGCAGTCTGTGAGGCAATGGAAGTATGCCAGCCAACATTTTCCAGTGTCTGGTTTACATGGCAGTATGTCCAGACAAACAATACAGTCCACAGCAATGTTTCTCAACCTCAGCAACTTTAAGATAGGGAAACTTCCACTCCCAGAATCCCCCCATCTTAAAATGGTTGAGAAACATTGGTCTACAGAATTTAGGCCAAATTAAGGTGTAGAAATTAGTGAATTTTCCACTCAGTGGAAAAAAAAACAACCCCCATCTACCAACTGCATTTCCAAACATGGGCTGGGGGAAGAAGCAAACATTAATTGCTAGAATGGCAGGTTTAGCCATCTGTTAGAAATTTTACCGTTTACTTTACAGCAATTTGTTGATGATTTTTCTACTGGCTAAGAAATCCACCAACTACCGCACCTAAACCAGTGGAGCAGGGGTGTCAAACTCAAGGCCCATGGGCCAAATCTGGCCTATGGGGTGCTTAGGTCTGGCCCATGGGGCCACCCTGGAAACAGTGAAGGACCGGCCCGCAGTGCCTCTGCCAGCGAAAACAGAGCTCGGGAGGGCCGCACGTGGCCCTCCCAAGCTCCGTTTTTGGCTGCGACAGCCTTCTGCAGCCCTCTGCCAGTGAAAACGGCCACGCCCCCCTGGCCATGTCCCTGCTGCCCCCCCCCCCGAGGATTTAGACATAGTGAGATGCCAACCTATGGCAAATTGTAGAGAGTCTACTTGACAAGCACTAACAGAGAATAAGACTGTGTAACAACTGAATTTGACAACAATGCCACCAGAAAAACCTAAGAAACCCATGATAAGATTTGGAAGGTCCCATTTTGAATGCATGGAAGTAGAAATAAAGCCTATCTTTATCTAGTAATGAGGATCAGGTGAGCTGTAGAGGAACACTTAATTTTGTGGAGATTTCCATGTACAAAATAATAAAACTATCTGATTTAAAAAAAATATCTGAAATTTTGGGAGGCCCCTTCAGATTGTGAAGCGTGTTTAGCTTACGCTGAACGAAGTCTGGCCTTGCCCTTAATTTGCCCCACAGAAAACCCATGGGACAGCGATAAAGGTAGTCCTCGCCTTACAACAGTTCATTTAGTGACTGTTCAAAGTTACAACAGCATTGAAAAAATGTGACTTATCATCATTTTTCACACTTACGACCGCTACAGGTTCCCCATGGGCACATGATCAAAATTCAGACGCTTGGCAACTGACTCATATTTATGACCGCTGCAGTGTCCCCGGATCATGTGAACCCCTTTTACAACCTTCTGACAAGCAAAAGCAATGGGGAAACCAGATTCACTTAACAATCGTGTTACTAACTTAACAACTGCAGTGATTCGTTTAACAACTGTGGCAAGAAAGGTTGTAAAATGGGGCAAAATTCACTTAACACATGTCTTGCTTAGCAACATAAATTTTGAGCTCAGTTGTGGTCATAGGTTGAGAACTACCTGTATGACCATCAAAGTTCTTGTCTCAACAATGGCCATGCTGGCTACAATCTTTTGCAGAGCACCAAGAACTGGGGAAGACTATGTAGGGCCTGCATTTTTTCCAAGTAAAACCTCAGATCTATCCCTCAATATGAACACCATCTATCTAAAAGTCCTAGTGTAAACCTGGCAGCAAACACGAATGCTTTCTATAAGCATTTCTGTAAGCAACAAGAAGCTTTTCAGAGAGCCTTTCTATAATTCTGAGCTTCATTTGATGCTCGCCAGGTATTTTCACCTCAAGGGAAGACAGCGAAGCTACAAACCCGCTCGTCTCAATCTCTGCTGAAAGGGAAGCCATATGATTCACATTATATACTTAAAGCACTTGAATTGCACAAAAAGGCAGCCAGGAGCATTTCTTCTTGATGAACACTGAGCTGTAATGTCAGGAGTCTCAAAATTATAACCTCAGCAAATAAAACTCACATCACTGTCAATTACTCGGGTAGGCAGAAGCAGAACGTGTTCAGCAATCCTGAAGCTAAAGGGATGAGCAGAGAGAGTATGTCTTTCTCCTCTCACTCACGATCTGAAGTTCTTTGGAAAGATTAACAACCATCAGTACATTTCAGGGCCCATAGCAGAATTAGATAATTGATCCTTGGGAAGGGAAGAACTACAGAAACAAGAGCCAAAAAAAAAAAAAGGGGGGGGGGGGAACCATCCCTCTAAGGCTCCAATAACTTTACACTGATAGTTGGCCCTGAGAAGTGTATAGGTGGGCCTTGACTTACAACCACAATTGAGCCCAACATTTCTGTTGCTAAGCAAAACAATTGTTAAGTGAATTTACCACATTTTACGACCTTTCTTCCCACAGCTGTGAAATGAATCACTGCAGCTGTTAAAAGTTAGTACCACGGTTGTTAAGTGAATCTGGCTTTCCCGTTGACTTTGCTTGTCAGGTGGTCACAAAAAGCGATTGCATGATCCCAGGGCACTGCAACCGTCACAAATATGACTCCGTTATGCCAAGCGTCTGAATTTTGATCACGGGACCCCAGGGATGCTGCAACAGTTGTAAGTCACAGTCTTAAGTCACTTTTTCAGTGCTGTTGTAACTTTGAATGGTCACTAAATGAACTGTTGTAATTGTTCTGACCAAGGCTTCCTGAGACAGTAACAATCACATGCTTAGTCCCAAAACCCCTCTTTTTATTTCAACGGCTGTGAATTATGTTCATTCACAGCCCGTAATGAGTCCCAAGCAGTTTGTAAAAAGTCCGACAGAAGTCTGCCACAGTCTTTCAGGGTAAGGCAGATAAGCACCCACCTTTATCTTCCTTGACACGCTGCCAAAGACTTAATTGCCAAATTATCTTGGCAAGGCCAAACGGAGCACAAAGTCAAGATGGAGCTTCAGAGTTTAAACCAACCAGAACGAACAAAGTTGCTTCCTGCAAAGGCTCATGTCCCTTTGCTCCTCCTTTATGTCTTATGGGAGGGGCCAATCATCTCCAAGCCTTACTCCCGAATTGCCCTTTTTGTCTTAACTGTTCTTGCCTTCTGGCAGCTCTGCACATGGGCGCACTGGGAACAGGCTCCCCCTGTTCCTCTGCCTCGCTGATGTCAGCCTCTGGAGGCTCCGGACTCAGTACAGAACTCCCAGATGGCTCTGGCCCCATCTCTGCCTCCGACACTGAGCCTTCTCCAGACTCCAGGACTGGCCCATGTTCCTCCCTAGCCTCCTCGCTGTCCGACTCTGCTGCCAGCTCCGCAGGCCGCTGGCGGACCACAACAGTAATGCGAGGACTACCTGTACACTTAAACACTGCCTTTATCCTTCAGCTCCACTGATACTTAAACGTAATGGTGCCGTGTAAGGCAACAGGTTTAATATCTTTCTCTGAGATGCATATTGGAAAGGAAGTGACTAGCACAAACGATTAATTGCATGTCATCACGTGTGAACAGCCAACTGGGAGAAACACAACTCTCTTTCCACTGTTGGATTTCTTTAGCTTGGTGCAACAACGTTGAACAAACTTATGTTACCTGGGTTGTTTCTGCTACTCTATCACATTTATTTCACTTAGGGACTTCCTATTTTATTCTTATAAAATATCTATGAGGCTTGTTACACTGATGAAACAATGACTTACTTAATTCCACCTGATGCCTCTCTAGTGCCTGTTGAATGGTATGGCTCAGGAGTATAAAATCTTCAGCCTTCAAAGTCTATGGTGCAGCCCAGGGATGGGTTCTAACTTACTTCGCTGCCGGTTTGCTTCCTCACGCGCCGCATGGGCGTGCCGTGCGAGCGCACATGCGCAGTGCTAAAAACCAAGCTTCTGCGCATGAGCAGAAGCAAAAAACAGCTTCTGCGTGTGCGCAGAAGCAAAAAACAAGATGGTGGCGCCTATGGTGCCACTGACAGAGCCGGTTCGGGGGCGTGTCCAGTTGGCCATTGCTGCCAGTTCGGCAAGCGGGGGTAAATTCCCACTACCGGTTCTATAGATCCAGTCCGAACCGGCAGGAACCCACCTCTGGTGCAGCCTCCAGATACTTTCCAAAATTAGACAAATGTTGCATCTGGTGAAGAAATTTGCTGCTGATAAAAAGCCTCTGTCCCAATCAAGTTGGTTAATCTTGAAGGTGTCACAGATGAATATGGTATTTCTTCCAGTGAGGGGTCCTTGGTGCTTTCTGAGCTTGGTTGTCTTCTTGCAGACGTTTTGTTACCCAAATTAGGTAACATCATCAGCGCTAATCAACCCTGAACTACAAACATTCTCCTTTATTGGTACTTCTTCCAATCTCCAAATGTTGCATTAATCAGTAATGTTTAATGAATTTAAATTTGAATTTACTTCTAATTAAATGTGTAATATGCCACTCAAAGGCCCAATATAGCCATCCACCTATAAAAAATTGTGCATGTGTCCTCTAGTTATTACACAATACTGGTTCTCTAATTAAGCCCCTTTAAATTTCATAAAAAGTATACCTAGGTTTCCATTTCTCCAGCTACAATAAGTTATATACAAATTGCTCACCATTAGTTGAGAACCCTGTTTTTAAATAGAAGATACTATTCCTTGATTATTTCCTTCAACGTTGTTTTTTTTAAAAAGAAGAAGCTATGAGCATTGCTTTAATTTTTTTAACGCTCAAGAGAAGAATGCTTTCCTTATTGTATAGCAACAGAGAAACAATGAATCTGAATTAACTATTCAGCAGAAAGAAATCAGATATTCCATAAGTTCAGATGCCTGCCCATGTAGATATAATAGAAAAACGATTCTCATCCCATCGAAGAGGAAATGATTTGGAATTCTCAAAATGGGTCCCTTCCGATTAACACAATTCCTGGAAATGGGCAAGTCGCTCCCAGAAATCATAACCCTCTGACACCCTAATTAATAATGCCTTCAGATTATTAATCAGGTCACCGCAGATCAAACGTCTCAAGGCATGGCAAATCAAAGGGGAAATTCTTTATTTCCTTTGATTGGTGTTATAACTCTTCTTTCATATTTATTTTGGATGAGAAAGAGATCAAGATCAGGTCTGCTGTGGAATCCAAGTTTACAGCATGGTCTTTAGACAGAGATGACCTTGGCCTCACAACTGAAATGCCATATGTGTAAATCATCAGACCAACCCTCAGTCCTTAGATCAGTCCCTGTCCCTCACATCACAGGGTTGATGTTGTAGGGAAAATAGCAGGAGGAAGAAGTATATTATATATGTTTGCTGCCTTGAGTTATTTATATATAATTTGGTCCAGTGGTTAAGGCACCACTCTAGAAAGTGGGACACCATGAGTTCTAGTCATACCTTTAGCCATGGAAAGCCAGCTTGCTGACTTTAGCCCAGTCACTCTCATTCACAGCCCAACTCATCTTGCAGGGTTGTTGTGGGGAAAATAGGAGGAAGGTGTGTTGGATATGTTTACCGCCTTGAGTTATTTGTAAAAATAATAAAGGCAGGATACAAACAAACAAAATTTTAAAAAAGTTGTCTTGACAATTTTCCTTCTGTTCAGCCGGATAAGTCTTTAAATGCCAAAAGTGTCATGAAACTGCTGTACAAATAAGGGATAGGCATTGTGTGGAAGTACCCAAATAAAAATAATATCCTAGATTCAAGGACTGTAAAATCCTCTTTCTCGGAGGCATGGGTGGGAAATCCTGCTTTGAAGTTCTAAAGGCCATGTTTTCTAAATTTGCTAACAAAAATGCAAATTGGCTATAATTTTTTTTTAAAAAAAATCCACGTTAGGATGATGAATGTGAGTTAACAATTGGTCTCAAGCTTACATTAGCAATTCTTTTGCTGTTTGTGTTGTAATAATTACTTTTGGTTCTCCATGATTAATACCACAGTTTTTAAAAATTTTATAGGATGATTTATGTTTATAGTGTCAAATTATTTCATTAAAGGTTGAACATTTACATCCCTTTTTAGATTTAGATACAATTTTTTATTCAAGATTAGTAGCTCTAATAGTGTGCAGTGCTGTATCATTTATTTCATCCTGCTTATTAACTCCCCCCCAAGCAATTCCCATATCAACCAAGCTTTCTAAGTTTCCAGAAGGCAGCAAAGTTTTGCCACCAGAGATTTGTTTGCCTATAAAGGATGTAGACAGTATTATCAATTTCATAGTTTAGCTTGCTCATATTCTTGACAAGTTTGTGGGTAGAAAACTCGCTCTGCTGCAAATAAGCCTGCCTTGATTTTTGAAACAACATACTTAAACAAAACGCATGAAATTAAATAAACCTTCTTGGGGGAATGTCGAGAGAGGATTGCTTGGTGTATCCCAGCCAAATCCCATTGAAGCACAGTTGAGTTTACATTTTTGGACTAAACTGCTGTGCTTCAAGCATTCATTGACAAAATTCAATACACAGCCTATTCATTTGCTTCTAGTTCAATGCCACTATATCCTGGGAGTAAAATAAACATTCTCCCTCTCTCATATACTCTAATCTCAAGATGGATCTCTGACCCTGGAGGGAGGGTGCCTTTGTAAAATTTACACAGACAACAGTGGAAACAAGGAAGGGATTCCCAGAAATGAACCACAACACATCTGAAATCATGCTAGGGGTAATTGATCTTTGAAGCTAAATTACGATATGTCAACCTTAATCCATATTTGGATTTCTAGGAGGAGGAGGAGGAGGAGGAGGAGGAGGAGAAACATCAGATAAAGTATCCAAGGACAAAAGCTGGGAACGATCCATTGAAAAACATGGTGACAACTCTCTTCAAAAGAAACAGAAAAGGATCCCATAGTGCAAAGCCACAATGCATATTTCCAGTGTACCACTGAAAAATAAAATAAATTATTCTCATAACTTTATGTAGAACCTACATACACCTTTTTAGTGGATGCACAGAAATCCACTATATTTTCAACAAATTTGCACTGATATTTCTCATTGCAGTAAATGTCAATTTCAACAGACTTGAGATATTTGCATCCTGGGGTGGGTTTCCTTTTTCTAATACAGGGCTGTCAAACTCACAGCCCGTGGGCCGGATGTGTCATGCACTGGCCACGCCCACGCCCGGTTTAGCGAAGGGGAAAAAAAGTCCCGATACGTCACGTGATGCTGCCGTGATGACTTGAGTTTGACACCCCTGTGCTAATACATGTTAACTTAATGTTTCATATCCCTTTCTCTTCAATCAAAAGCAGTGAAAGTCACCTTTACTGGGATGAACATCATGTATGAATGATAAAGCAATAAAACAAGCCACACCAATTCTCAGTAATGGAGGCTAAATACAAGACAGAACTTCATTTCTTTTCAGTGGCTGAAAGCCTCCATCCTCATCAAAAGTCTATGGATGTTCCCCAGCTTATTCCCTCTGGTCTATAGCACCTTTCCAGGATACTGTAGTTTCTGTACTGACTCTCAAAACAAGTAGAGTCTTTGCATTTTTTAGATTTTACAAATACAGGTAAAGGTATTTCCTTTGTTTTCCTCTGCCCAATCATGCCCAACTCTAGAAGGCAGTGCTCATCTCCGTTTCTTAGCCAAGGTAGCCAGCGTTGTCCAAAGACATTTCCATTGTCATTTGGCCAGCATGTCTATACACTTAAGCGCATAGAACACTGTTATCTTCCTACCAAACTGGTACCTATGGTATTTATCTACTCACATTTGCATGTTTTTGAACTGTTAGATGGGCAAGAGCTGGGGCAAGGAACAGAAGCTCACCCTGTTGCGCAGCACTTGGGTGTCAAACTTGAGCTGACAGCTTTCGAGCTGACAAGCTCAGCATCTTTAACCGCTGAGCCATCACGCTCCTTTACAATGATAGGAAATGCAAATAACACAACATTTCAATTACATTATCATCCTTGATATTCATCTATATATTATTCCTTCTCCAGAGGTTGTTCTACAATTTGGGGAAAGTTAAAACTTTAACCAACCACACTATGTAGAAAGGAAAGGAAAGCCACAAAGAAAACTGGAGAATTCCACTAAAAACTTCCCTGCCCTAACAGTTGTCTTCCACGTTAACAGTACAGGCAGCAATAACATTGATGCAGCAATATTAATTCTGAGAGACTTTGTCACAGAGGTTTATAAACCTCCAGCTCACAAATCTAAATGAAGAATAGTAATCAAACACAACTTACCAATAGTTAAAATGGCAAACGATTTCAGCAACCGGAACTTCACTATGAGTTTTCCATGGAAAATGAGATAATTGGAGAAGTCTGACTGGAGTCACTGCCCTATGCACTATTTTAGGATCTGGGAAGGATTTTTGTGAGCTCCCTGCCCCATAACTGAAATGAATCTCCATTTCGATTGCGGTATTGATTCTCTTAAAAACAGGTCAGAACTGGGCTGGCAGGCACATTAGTAGATCATCAGCAATGGACAGAAACTGTGCTGTAATTTTGGCATTCTAACCCCAAATGCTTAATTAGAAACAGTTTTGTAAAGTGGAGCAAAAAGAACGAGTAAACAAATCACATTTTGCTTTACAGCTTCCACAGATTGGCAGCAGGGTTTGGCTTCTCACCCTCTGCAATGTAGAACTTGATTGAGGAAAAATAAAAGCTCTCTGAGTAAATTGGGTGCAAAATAGGTTAGTCTACACTGCTTCAGTATTCTTGTGGCACGTCTCTGTGCCTTTAATTTATATTTCAGTAAACAAGATAGTGAGGTATTTATATATAAATGCCTGAGTTAACCTTCTTTCACAAAGGACTAATTCTGGGTTGGTGATGATGAGAAATATTCATTTTGCTCCTTTATTTCTACTTCATGTTTATTTTATGGTGAGTGTAGATCTCTATGTAATTGCTAACTGATTATCTATATGTACCATGCATTCAAGTATCTTGAAAAAAAAATGTATGGAAACAATAAGCATGGCTTAAGAATAGAAAACTGTCTCTAATATGAAAAAAGTGACATTTCTGAAACATTTCCTATGGAATGGAGGGCAGATTGTACCAATATGACTCATAGTCAGAAAGCCAATAAGTTGTCATAGCATAGTCAGTGAAGTTAAAGATCTCTGAAATACATTCTAAGAGATGTGCCAAGAGTATCACTTGCAAAAAACAGGGAGTGAAGGTAATCGAAGGTGAGCTAGAGCAGTGGTTCTCAACCTTTCTAATGGTGCGACCCCCCCACGACCCCCCTGCCGCCACCTAGATCAGTGGTTCTCAACCTTTCTAATGCTGCGACCCCCCCCACGACCCTCCTGCCGCCGTGACCCGCACCCCGCCCCCTCCCCACGCAGGATGAGGTGACAAAGGGGGCGTGGCACCAGGGGCGAAATGCTCCGAGTTCAGGCTTGCCTGCGGGTCGCCGGACAGCTGATAGCGTCGGAAGCGGGAGACTTCGCCCGGATGCCGCCATTTGGGTTCTTTTACCCTCTGCGCATGCGCAAAGCATTCTGTGCATGCGCAGAGGGTAGAAGAACCCAAATGGCGGCGTCCGGGCTACCAGCTGTGGCACCAAGATGGCGGGCTAACGCGCGCGGCGACCCCTGTGAAATGGTCGTTCGACCACCAAAGGGGTCGCGACCCACAGGTTGAGAACCGCTGAGCTAGAGCCTCTGTTAGAGCCTACCTAACAGCCTACCTACCTCTGTCAAGGACCTAGGGCAGAGGTGGGTTCCTACCGGTTCGGACCGGTTCTATAGAATCATTAGTAACTTGGCGGCCTGGGTCACTGGAACCGGCAGTGACCCAGGCCTGCCACGCCCCCGAGCCGGTTCTCTCGTTTTTTGCTTCTGCGCATGCGCAGCTTTTTTTTTGTACTGCACATGAGCGCCTGCGCGTGACCCGCCTGCGTGGCGTGTCCCTGAGCGAACCGGCAGTAGGAAAATCCGGAACCCACCTCTGACCTAAGAGTACTCATTTCAAAAGATTTAAGCCCCAGAGCTTACTGTAACAGCATTGCCAAAAAGGCATTAAGAGTTGTTAACCTAATTTTGCGAAGCTTCTTCTCCGGTAACATTGTACTAATAACCAGGGCATACAAAACATTTGCCAGACCAATTCTCGAATACAGCTCATCTGCCTAGAATCCACACTGTATAACGGACATTAATACAATTGAGCGAGTCCAGAGGTATTTCACGAGAAGAGTACTCTACTCCTCTGCTCGCAATAAAATACCTTATGCCACCAGACTTGAAATTTTGGACCTGGACAACCTAGAACTATGCCGCCTACGGTCTGACCTAAGCTTAGTACACAAAGTCATCTGCTATAATGTCCTACCTGTCAATGACTACTTCAGCTTGAACCGCAATAATACACGGGCAAACAATAGATACAAACTTAAAGTAAACTGCTCCAAACTCGATTGCAGAAAATATGACTTCAGCAACAGAGTGGTCAATGCCTGGAATGCACTACCTGACTCTGTTGTTACATCCTCAAACCCCCAAAACTTTAACCTTAAACTGTCTACCGTGGACCTCACCCCATTCCTAAGAGGTCTGTAAGGGGGTGTGCATAAGCGCACCAGCGTGCCTACCATCCCGTCCTACCATTCCCATTTATTCGTACTCATTTCTATATACCTATACCTGTTTATACTTATATGTTAATATGTTATGTTCATACTTATACTTGCTTTCTCATACATGCTTGACAAACTAACTAAACTAAACTAAACTAAACTAAACTAAACTAAACTAAACTAAACTAAACTAAACTAAACTAAACTAAACTAAACTAAACTAACCTAACCTTGTGGCAGTAAGGGCAACAAAACATAACAATTTCTTCACCCTGATTGCATCCACAAATAGTTGCTCAGCAGCCCTGCTTTGGGTAACTCGGTCTCTCCTTGAAGGGAGTAATACTAAGATTCGCCTATGGGATTACTGTGAGGAATATGCTGCACATCCAGCAAATAAAGTCACTCATATTTGCTCTACCTTTGACTGTAGTCTTGGAGCAGGACCGACAGAGGTTACAGAGGGTTGAGTTCCATCAAACCTGAGTAAGTGAACCAGGGTCCTTGCAGCTGCTAGCTTGGCCAGTTTTGCGTTAGATCTCTGTCCCTGCTGACTGATTAAAGGTTACGCTGGAGAGGACCCTTGGTTGGGTCTGGGTTTTAGTTAATTCTTCCTTGAGGGATGGGGTAGTTTCGCTGTCTCTTAAATAGGCAGCGGTACACCCTCTCCTCAAAGAGTTATTGCTTGACCCAACTAGTTTGGACAATTTTAATCCAGTCTCCAACCTTCCATTTTTTAGGGAAGAAAGTGGTCCTGTGGCAGCTTCAAAGGACCCTGGGTGAAGTAGATTGATTATCTGGACTTCTTTTAATCAGGATTCAGGCTGGATTATGGGACTGGGATGGCATTGATCACACTCTTGGATGACCTCTGGTAGGAGCAGGATGGGGGATGTATAATCCATGCTTTTTATGACCTCTGTGACCTTTGATACCATCGATCATGATATCCTTATGGACCAACTTCAGGAGTTGGGGTGGGTGGCACTATATTGTTTTGGTTCTCCTTTTTATGGGTTGGTTCTAGTCAGTATTGATAGAGGGAAGATCTGGCCCATGAGCCCTACTTTTTTTAAAAATTATTTTTTAATGTAGTAATTCCATCTTCAATTAAACAGTGTGTCGTCCGGGTACCAATATCTTTGTAAAATAATAATCAAAATTTACAGCAATATTCATTACATTAATATTAATTCTATAATATTAAAATAATAATATTAAACATAATAATCATAATATTTGCTTCTCTCTCTTAACATATCTTCTTTATTTCATTAATCACCTACTTTCTAAGGTGCCCAGGACTCAGTTCTCTCTCCTTTCCTATTTAACACCTACATGAAGTTGCTGGATTAGGTGATCCAATGATTTCGAGTGATTTATCGTCAATATGTTGGTGATACTCATCTTTATGTCTCCACTCTCAGCCACCTGAGTGATGCCATGGATGTCCTGTCAGAGTGCCTGGAGGCTGAAGGAGCCTTGATGGGGTGCAATGGGCTTTGACTCAACCCAAGCAAGTCTGAGTGGCTTGCGTGGCTGAATGGTATTTGGGCCTTCCAGTGACAAGGTTCCTCTACCTCTGGTCCTGGATAGTGTGGCATTGCCCCAGGCAGACTTGGTGCATAATTTGGGGGTACTCCTGGACTCATATCTCCTACTAGAAGAGGAATCAACAAAGGACTAGATTCCCACTGAGGGCAATCTCTGTATGGGAGTTGAGATTTACCCAGTTGGAAGTCACCTGGACGGAGTCTAGGTGGTCATTGGAGAAAAACATCTGCAGTTAGGGAGAGGGAAATGGAGACCTTTCTCTGTTCCAGAGAACACTCCACATTATTGACTGTCTGCACCATGGGGCTCTTTAGCTGAAGAAGACACATGGTAAGCTAATTATTTTTTCACTGATTAAGCCACAGCAAAACTAATCAACTGATTTCAACAGAAGCAAAACACCCTGGAATCTCTGAATACAGAGCTACGCAATACCAAGGAACATGCTGTGCAACAAGGAACCTACCCTTTCTCACAAAGAAATTAACACTTTCCTCTGGTTTCTCAAAGAAGAAACAGGAAGAATGAAATCCAGGCAATGCATACTGATCCTATGCTTTTGGAGATAAAACTCACAATGCACACTAGAGCTGTGTAAAGCTGTGCAGGAGCGTGTCACATCAATGAAAATTGAAACAAAGCACTCCCCTGAAGCTGTTTCATGAAAATCTTGAAGGCCCCCTGCTTCTAAGACAAAAGTGAAATTATATAGTCTTGTTTCAAGCCCCTCTCAGCCCGCTCTCCATATAATTTCTTTACACTAAAGTGATTCCATTCCACATTTGTTCCACAATGATCAAAATACAGCTCCTGCCCATATACCAATTGTTTGCTTTCAAGGGTTTGACCATCATAATTCTGAAAAACTCCATAGTCATGGAGAAATCCAAATTGTTTTGGAGGGAAGAAGGAAACTTGATTGTGCTTTTTCTAATGGTTATTCACACAAAGTTCAACAGCAGAGAGAACCCCTTCTTCCAATCTTTGTTTTGGCAAATTTTGCCGAGAAGCAGGAGGAGGATAATAACAATTTATTAAATGTTTAAATTTATATGCAGCCTAACTCCTAGTGACTCTGGGTTGGTGGTCATAGATTTTTCTCTCACTAAAATGTGACATTTGTGAACTGCTTAGATATCTGAAAGAAGGACTGGCTTCAGTGAGAAACTGAATTGTCCAGATTATCACTTTGAGTCAATCTAGAAGTGACATCTCATGCAAGCTGTAGGAGGGGTTGCAGTATATATTACATATAATTGCTGAACAAAGAGAAAAAAGAGATTCAGGTCTTTAATTGTAATATGGAAGAAAAAGAGAAACAGCTGTGGGTTCTTTTTCTAAGATCTATTTTTTAAGAAGAATAAAACATTTTTCTAGTTCTTTTTAAAAAAAATGAAAACCAGCATGAACATGAACATATTTGGAAATGCATGTCCTCCCACATACGGCCATCTGTGCAAAATTTACAGCAAACCCCGCTAGTTTCGTGAAGAAAAAAAATAGATATGACATTGTTGTATTGAATTACACCTCAACTATTAGGAAAGAATTTTCAGAACCAACTTCTCAGACTTTCAGGAATGAAATTTGGTGGAGAAGTAAGGGTTTTATTATCTTAAGAGCAGTGTGGAAGAAAATAATTCCACAGCTGCTGAGTACCCGAAGCAGGCAGAGAATTTAAACCGTTGCAAAGATATAAATAGTGAACAGTTAAGATTGGGAGTATCAATGCAGCCAATCTCGAGAATAAATGACTGCTAATTCCAGAATGAAGAACTATAGTTCTTCCTATGGACCTAATTTAACCAGAAAGGGAGAGGCGCATATACTAATTCTAACTGGCATGTAGCTATTTTTCTGCTCCCCATTGTAATGAAGTTGCTTTTATTTATGGGAAGGGGGTGTGATGGCTTAGCGTTTAAAGACCTTGAGCTTGTCAGCTGGAAAGCTGGCAACCTATGTTAGAGACCCAACGACATGCAATGGGGTGAGCTCCTGTTACTTGCCCCAGCTCCTGCTCACCTAGCAGTTTGAAAGCATGCAAATGCTAGTAGAGAAATAGGTACCACTTTGATGGCAAGGTAACAACATTCTGTGTACCTCAGCATATAGTCATGCTGACCACAGGACTATGGAAGTGTCTTTGGACAATGCTAGCTCCCTTGGCTAAGAAACGGAAATGTTTCCCAGAGTCGGACACAATTGGACAGGAGAAATCTTTACCTTTAGCTTTTTTAAAATTTATGGAGTGCCCAAGTACAGGGGCATTGGTGTTTGAATGAAGACAATCATTCTCATGAGTAGGAGGAGCTACTTAAACAGGTAGTTGCACATCCTCTTGAAAATGCTGTGTGCAGGACTATGCCCTAAAAGGCAACTCCAACCCAACTAATGTTCTCTGGTATTTCCATAGAAAGCAAGGAACTTTCTGGTCCTTCAAAGGACATGACAATCAATAAGACAGAAGACAAAGAGGAATGAAAAATCAAGGAATGGAGAATCAAGGTTATCCAGGAGTTGGTTACTGTAGTGACAAGAGTGAAGATCTGGGGGAACAAGGTAGGATTGCTTTCCATTGTGATCTACCTGTTTCAGTGTCTGCAAAAGGTAAACCTGTACAAACTCTTCTGCAGCCATGAATTTTGAACCATCATACTTACTGTATTCTGTTAGCATAATTTAATTCCTGGGACTGTTTTGAAGATAAAGCGAATACTTGTAGAAGGGAGCAACAGGCAAGCCAACAGAACAAGGCAGAGCTGAAGTCCACGCTTCTTAAAATTGCCAAGGCTGAGAAATGCTGTCTCAAAGAGTAAACAATGCTGCTAGTTACAAAGTGTGTGTAATTTTATCGCAATTATAATCCTAAACATGTTGCCTGATCTTAAAGTAGATTCTAATCAGTGAAATATTTTTTTTAGCAGCAACGTGCATGGCATACTAAATGCGTCACTTGAAGCTCATCATTTTAAAGTCTTGTTAATATGAATTAGGGCCCTGGGAGAAGAGTTTTTCTTTGGGATCATAGCAGGAACTAGCACAGGGGTGAAATGGTCCCTGTTCGGGCGTGCCTGCTGGTGGTTGGAGAACCGGTAGCGACGGCAGCGCGAGGCTTCACCCACCCGCCCGGATGCCACCATTTGGGTTTTTTACCCTCTGCGCATGCGCAAAGCATTCTGCGCATGCTCAGAGGGTACAATAACCCCAAATGGCGGCGTCCGGGCGGGTGGCCGAAGCCTCGCACTGCCATCGCTACCGGTTCTCCAACCACCGGCAGGCACGCCCGAACCGGGACCATTTCACTCCTGAACTAGCAGAATTAAATCTCAACCTTAATGAAAATTGCTTTCTTTTCTGACTGTAGATTATCAGCAATTGAAGAGAAGTCAATGGAATTCAAGCGTTACATTTAGCATCACCTTGGCTTTGGCTCTTATTTTCTTTTTCCCTCAATCAATATGCTTCACCTTATCTGCCTCTCCATCTCTCTTTTTTACACATTGAGTTTTTTCTAGAAATTCAAGACAAGTTCATTAATAAAATATTGTATCTTAAAAGCATTATCCATTTTTTTCTCATAAAGAGATAGTCTAAATAGATATCGCTTTGCCACATTGTTCACATTAGGGCAGCAATCACCTAATTCAATCACCTCCAGGCCCATTATTTTCCTCAAAAAGAATGAGGAAAAAGAATGCTACCAATTTCTAAAATAAAAAAGGTATTTAGCTGTCATCTTCATCTAATGCAAATTAAATCTTCACATCTGTTCTGTTTTAGCAAAGACCAGGCAAGTAACGGAAAAGAGCAAATGAGGAAAAATACACTATTTGGAATATAATTCAAACATTTGTAATGTATTACTGTATCCAAGATGATTTATATTAATATAAAAATAATTAAATATTATTTAATTATAAATAATTATATAAATTTATAACTTGACAATATTTTCCACCCTCATTCACTATCTTTAATCATATTGATAGGGCAACAGGCCAGGTTTCATAATCAGAAAGCCAACTAGAAATTGAGGTGGATTATTAACATTATTGATTAAATAATATATGCCCTCTGATTCCCAATGAACCTGGAAATAAAAATAAAATAAAAAAGTTAAAAACAGGAATAAAATAGAGTGATGGGCAAAAAAAGAAGAGTACATACGACAAGATTAACAAATAAAAAATGGACAGGAATGAAATGGAACAAACCCACATAATCCAAAGAAGGCTTTGTTCTCCCTTGGCAAAGGCCTGGGTGAAGAGCCAGCTCTTCAAAGTCCTCTAAAACAGGGGTCACCAAACTTTCGGACCTCAGGGACCACTAAATTCATAATTTTAAATTCCGTGGACCACTAATATGATCTGCCTAATGACTGGCTGGGTGGGCGTGGCTAGGTGGTCATGTGACTGGGTGGGCGTGGCCAACTCGATGTCACTCACGTCAAGGGACGCCTTGCCAGCCTCTACTCACCCCTCCCCTCCCAGCCACTCCTCGCCTGCCCGCCCGGGCTCCTTAGGGCCCCAACAGGAAGCAGTTGTTGGAGCTAAGCAGCCACCACAAGAAAGAGTTGGCAAAACAGCTGGCTCAGTTCAAATTGATCTGACCGAGAAGGAGGCTCAGCAGAAGCACCGCACGGAGGACTACGAGCAGAGGCTTTCCAAGCAGAGGGAAGACCTGAGGGAGTGCAAGACCAGGTACGGGCGCCTGGAGGCTCAGCGGGCTGAGATGGTCAGCCTGTTCCAGGCCATGATGCAG
>QLTV01003476.1:2111934-2124730 GCA_003457575.1 Thermophis baileyi
ATGTGTATGTGTATATGTATATTCCTGAGTTTTAATTGCAACCATCCACAAAAACACATTACTCTGCCAGAAAAGCATTCTGAACAATCCAAAAGTAATCACAGAGGGGAAGGGTCATTACAGAAGGGAGCTTCTGATACTCAGTAGAAAAGGAGACAATGCTCATCTAATGATGTCTCCCAACAATTCATGAAAATCTAAATCCACAATGCGCTTATTCATCATGGTGATTTTATTTCTTTCTTGACTTAAGAAAAAAGAAAAGATAATCAGACAAAACCTCTATCAAGGCTATCACCTTGGTGAATAATTAAACCCACTCATTGTGTGGGATATTAAAGCTTTGTAAGATTTTGACTATTTCCATATAATACCGTAGCTAACTCCAATAAACTATCAGCCCACCACATACTAAAGACGTCAACAAACTGGCTTCAGCTCCTAACAAGGAAAGTAGTTCATGTCAGATCTAAAATACCACCCTCGGATGTTAACTTTAAATAAAATAAAATATTTCACTGTTCCAAGTTAAGGTTATGCTTATACTGCAAGGAATAACTTTCCCGTTGGTTTTGCTTGTAAATCATTAAGTGCAGGCAGAATCAACACACTTTGCCAAAATAAAAATAAACTAATTGCATGTTTGGCCAACATTTTCATCTAGCTTTAAAAAGCACAAAATGAATGAGATAATCATTAGATATATAAATTGACAACTGGACTCTCATTTATAATTCTCTTCTCTTTTATTTTCCTGGTTTTCCCCCAACATCTATAATCTGTATTTTGTCATAATTAATAATGAACTATTCAGATTAATAGCCACTTATCACTGTCCTCATACACAGAATGATGTCAAAATATAAGGGGGAAAAATCTAAATATTTCAGATGATTAAAAGTGCATAAAACATACAGCCAATCTTCGCTCTAAGCAAAAAATGTAGTTGTACCCCTTTGCAGTTGGAATGTTATTTGAGAATTTCCTATAATATGTTACCAAGATTTACACTGAACATGGCATTTTGTACAATTGGATAGATCAATATTTCTTTGGGACAATTTCTCCCATAGTCAGGTGTACGTTATTTAACCAAACCAAAAGCAACAAATGCTGACTGTACAGATTGTTTTGGGAGTGGGAGTGGGTGTGTGGGTGAGAAGTAGTGGATTTAGGGATTGACAAAGCCATGCTCCAATCAGAATGATCCCACACAATCAGATGCCCAGGGATAGTGTTTTGTGTGGTGAGCAAGATGGTGCGTGGATTGTTTTGGCTTCAACAATACCTTATTGTTGTCCAGGAATCTGAAGTGATCTCAGGCTCTATTTGATCTGGCATTCTCACAGTTGTGAGTTGAGCAGTCATATAAATTGCTATAAATAAATAAGTACTCTTGTGAGCTGCAAACTGATTTCTGGGGAATGTTGCAGAAACAGCTGAAGCATGTGGTTGTTGCCATCAAAAGACCATGTGATCTGAAATTTCCTGG
The DNA here is from genome assembly GCA_003457575.1 of Thermophis baileyi. Classification (NCBI taxonomy): domain Eukaryota; kingdom Metazoa; phylum Chordata; class Lepidosauria; order Squamata; family Dipsadidae; genus Thermophis; species Thermophis baileyi. The sequence goes on from QLTV01003476.1 coordinate 2,113,427, forward strand.
ATTGAGTTTGGTGAAATTTGGGTACTTCACCTCCTCCTAATGGTTTAGCTTGGCCCCTGTGCCTGCAAAACAGCATTTTTTTAAAGGCACCATTAGACATTTTATTTCTTCTATTTTAAAGACCCTGCTAAGGTGCTCCGGGATACAATTTAGGGCAAAAAAGGAAAGATAAACCCTATAAATAAAGTTGTTTTTACTGTGCCATTCCTGAGTCACAATTATGATAGGAAAGTTGAGCCTCGTGGGAGATGATGTTCAGGAGAATGATCAGGTCCACCTATTTTATGGATAAGAGATCATTTCCATCTGGCAGCCTTCCCCAGCTCCAGAATACATCCAGTATTACAAATGTAACAGATATCAGATTGAACGAGAAAATTACACTGTATATGCATACATCATGAACTTTGGCTGAGGTTGGCAATTTGCTACAGAAAAACTAAGGGAGGGGTACTTAGTCCTTTTTTTTTAACTCCAAGTTATTTACCTCCCATCTCCTCCTACTCTCAGAGGATGCCACACCAGCATTTATTTCATATCTATATATATATAAAAGCGAAAACCACTCACGCATTAATCACGAAATCTCCAGAACCGTAAAGCCTACAAACTTGAAATTTGCCATGTATGTTCCTCTTGGCTTCTAGGTGCTCACTAAGAAAGGATTTTTCAAAATGACCATCGCAGCATGAGTATTTCTTATATTAATATTAACAAGCTCTGATGCTATGGAGTTCTACTCCCCCCTCCCCACCTGAAAAGAAATCTGATCCAAATGCAAAACACAAGCAGAGGAGTTTCAGTTTCGTTTTTGCTTTCACAGCAGCAAGCAGCTTTACTACAGAACAGTTGATGAAAGCCAGGCTAGCCAGATGAATACCGATGGATGCTGGTAGGCAGAGACCACTGACAGAACCGGTTCTGTGAAGTCACCGTGACGTCACCAGCGGGTCACTACCGGTTTGGGCAAACCGGTCCGAACCGGGAGGAACCCACCTCTGGTGTAAGTCCAGAACAGCCTTGCCTTGAGTTAGTTCCAGCTTACCTGAAGGCTGGAGGTGTCATGTCCCACGTCAAGAGTTGTCACGCCATCTGCTCCATATTTAATCAGCCATCTAATCAGGATGTCAGTGGGTAGCTGGCTGAGCGTTTTGCAGAAAGGATGCTTCCCACCATCCAAGGAAATTACTCGATCAGAAAATGAGACCTTTAGTCTGCCAAGATTTGTTCTTGACAAACCCGTGCTGGCTTCTGGTAAGCTGCTGCTGGTTGTTGCCTTCATAGCTTTGCGTTGTGGCAACTTTAAGACTTGTGTGGACTTCAACTCCCAGAATTCCTCACCCAGCAAAGCTGGCTGAGGAATTGTGGGAGTTGAAGTCCACAAGTCTTAAAGTTGTCAAGGTTGGAGACCCCTGTTCTAGAGAACAGTGCTGTGCCTATCCACATCCATCTCCCATGAGCCTCAAACAGTTTGAAGGTAGAGCCACTCACTGAAAGAAGCCCAGCAGCAAAGCCATGGCCCAAACATCCCATCTCTGCTTTTCTCCCGTCTCATGAGTTGACACCACTTCTATTTTCAAACTGGAATACAATCCCTCACCATGCTGAGGGCCACCACCATGCTGAGTTCAGCCTCTTTGATCTTTAAAGCAGTACTTTGAGGGGTGTTTCCTTAACCTTTTTAAGTTATTGCTCTTGCTAATAATATACTCCTCTTTTAGCCTTGGAACCTGAATTCATCATCAAATTTGCTTTCCTGCTGGGCTTGCTCATTTGTTGTTATAGGGAAGACTGGAAAAACACTTCGGTCTCTCCCACCTCCATCCCCTACACCAAGCTCAAATAAATTTGTCAAAATAAAGTACAAAATGCAATGGATTGCACCAACTGGCAAAGAAGGGAGCTATAAACGCCCTTTTACATTCAAGGTTTGCTAGTAGTTGTGTCTTACATAAGAACTGTTCACGAGCATTTACACTAAAAAAAAGTTACACATTTTTTCAAGTAGCTTTAAGTACAGGTAGTCCTCGATGTACGACCACATTTGAGCCCAACGTTTCTGTTGCTAAGTGAGACATTTGTTAAGTGTGTTTTGCCCCATTTTATGACCTTTCTTGCCACAGCTGCTAAGTGAATCAGTGCAGTTGTCAAGTTAGTGACACGGTTGTTAAGTGAATCTGGCTTCCCCATTGACTTTGCTTGTCAGAAGGCCACAAAAGGGGATCAAATGATCCCCGGACACTGCAACCGTCATAAATACATGCCAGTTGCCAAGCATTCAAATTTTGATCACGTGACCATGGGGATGCTGCAGCTGTTGGAAGTTGAAAATAAGCCATAAATAACTTTTTTTCAGTGCCGTTGTAACTTTGAATGGCCACTAAATGAACTGTTGTAAGTCGAGGACCACCTGTGCTAAATTTCTGTGTTTGTGTACATGCCATGGTACTTTTTGAGACGCTTTTCCAGGGAGGTGACTCCACTAAATTCAGTTCAGTAGCATAAACTTGGCCACATGAAGCTTTCCTCATATTTGTGGACTTCATGTCCTACGTTATCCTGTACTTTTACTTCAGGGGTGTCAAACTCGATTTCATTGAGGACTGCATCAGGGTTGTGTTGACCTCGGGGGGGCTGGGGGGGGGCATGGCCAGCTCGAGGTCACTCGTGTCGGGGGCGCCTGTGGTGGCCCGAGTGCTCTGCCAGAGAAAATGGGCTCCTGAGCTCTGTTTTTGGCTGCGACGGCCTCCTGCAACCCTCGGCCAGTGAAAACAGAGCTCAGGAGGGCCGCGTGCTCTGTTTTTGCTGGCAGAGGCACCGCGGGCCAGTCCTTTGCTGTTTCCAGGGCAGTCTCGCAGGCCAGATCTAAGCACCCCACGGGCCGGATCCGGCCTCCAGGCCTTGAGTTTGACACCCCTGCTCTACTTGAATCAAACCATTTTGGTTTTAGAATAGGGCAGGCAGCTGGGAATATGTGACTGGGAAAGCAAATAGGGACAGGAGAGCTTTGAGAGGGAGTTGGTGAATTGTGGAGATAATCTGCAGAATTTGGGGAGAGCTTTGTTTAACTGATTGTACCGGCCTCCATTTTTTCCCCCTGCATGCATTCATTTTCTTACTTGCTGAGCAAATGGTCTAAAATGCACGGTCTGAAAAGAAGACGGTTATGTTGCACCTGACCGATCTGATGATCAGGGAACAGATGGAACTATATCCCTCAGCTCGCAAGTCAATTTCTGACAGCACTTTTGAGGGGGGGAAAAGATAGGCATGTATTTAAGTATACTAATTACACTCGAAGCATAAGAATGTGGCTTTGTGGGAGGAAAGGAGGAAAGGAGTGGGAGTCAGTCAATCTTTTTTTTTTTTTTAGGATTCATCGCAGAAAGTGAAGAAGTGAAAGTGAAGCACAGAGGGCACACAATTAAGGCCAACATAAAGCAAGGGTAGGATGTAAGATGCTGTACAAGAACAGAGGTGGTGATTCTGTAAGGAAAACACCTGGAAGGGAGAGGTGAGAGATAAGTGGCAAGAAAGCACACAAGTCAAGATGAAGTCTGTACCCCTGGAATTGACCAACTGATGTGAGGTTTTGGAAAACTAACAAGCAAAGCAAGCTCAGACCATCCAAAAAAAATAACCATCAACTCAACCTTTCCAAAGCAATGGAAAAGACTCTCAAATTCTGCAAGGACCAACAAAAACAAAGTTCTCCTCTGAGATGCAAAATAAGAAAGGCAATGGTGAGAAGCTCACTGACAGAAAGAACAGATAAGCTAGATGTGTGCTCTCTTCCTAATGCATGCATCCAGGCTGTAATGAAAAGATTATCAGGCACATCAAATGGACTGATTGTTCTCCATTCCTGCTTAACCAGGCACAAACAACACTGCTAGAAAAATAGGTTTTGGCAGGGTTTAAAAAAAAAAATCCAATCAAGGTAGCTTTAACTTAACCCAGAAAGAAGAGATAAAAAGGGACCTAGACTCAGATAGAAAAGCCTTGGCCATTAGAAACATGGTAGGATAGTCAACGAACTTTTAAGGCAGGAAAGGGGACATGGAAAAGTCCAGTGTACGTAGCATGGAGATCAACTGTGACATCCTTAGGGCCAATTGTTTGTACATTTGTGCCAGAATATGGATAATAAACAGGAGGCGGCCAAACATTGATTGTGCCTTTGCATCACATAAACCCGATGGGATGAGAATGAAGAATATAACATTTAAGGGATCTAATGTGGCTTTGTATGTAAAGAAGCTATGTGCCTCTGAAACAATTTCTCTAAATACCACAGTTATGTTGCAAGCATTAGAGTAAGATTAAAAGAGGCTAGAAACAAAAGTGATATTATTGTGGGAGTTTACCGTAAGCCACTCGCCCAGTAAGAAGATGCAGACAATGCCTTTCTAAATCAAATCACCAAGTGCTCAAACAGCAGATAACAGCAGCAAAATGAGACATCAACTGACCCTAATATCTCCTGGAAAACTACCTCAGCTAGGAGTCTTAACAGATTACTCATTTCTCTTGTTTACAATTTCATTTTTCAGAAGGTAGATGAAAGATCAAGGTGATCAGCTATTCTGGAACTGGTAGATGGACAAGGTAACTAGAGGGAAGAAGATGCTTAAAGAGAAATCAGCCTGTATCCTGGACTTCAGGAAAGCAATTTTTAAGAATTCAGATGAAAGGTGGACAGCACAGGGGTAATATAAAAGACCAGAATGAAATTAAGATGATCAAGGAATGGGGAAGGAGTTGAGAGTTATGTTCAAAATGAAAATCAAAGATGCTGTTGATCTGTTGCTTGGGGAAATAATAATGGGGAATAGGGAGAAGATGGAATTGCTTAGGACCTGTGTCTCTCTTCTCTCAGAAGAAGGCCCCTCCTAATATGTCTGATAGCCTAGTGTTGAAAAAGAACCTACCTTGCTATCTTAAATGAATACAGGTCTTCATAGCCAAGTGTTAAGATGAAGGTGGAGGTTCGTTCTCTTAGCCTCCTTCTTATGGCAACTTGAAAGCTTTGCAAGTTGACATAGGTAACATCTTCAGCAGAGTTTACGGGATGTCAGTGTCAATGTTCTTCTGTTTATAAGGGCTTCAGGTCCATCACAAGACCCATCACAAGAACCATACTTGACACACCCACACTTGAAGCCCTTATAAACAGAAGAACACTGACACCCCTTAAATTCCGCTGAAGATGTTACCTAGCCTGGTAACGAAACGTTCGGAAACCAACCCACAAGCTCGGAGAACGAACCTTCACCCTCATCCTACACTCGAGCTACAGATATTCGCCACTACTGCAAGTGTTAAGAGCTGGCAGAAGTGATCTCAGATCTGCTGACTGTAATTGCCCCAAAACTCCTGAAGAATAGATGACATGCTAGAAGACTGGAGGAAAGCAAACATGGCCCTAATATATGAAAAGGAGAAAAGAAAACTGGGCAAAGTACTGGAATGGACTGTCTTTAAAAAGTTAGAAGGATTGCTACTATTATCAGGAAGTAGCCTGGGCTTGTCAGACTTTTACCTCTTCTTTTACACCAGAGTAACTAATTTGGTAGAGCAAGGGAATGCTATTGGATGTAGCATATCTTAATCTTAGTAAGGTATTTGACAAAGCACCTCATAAAAATGCTGCAGATCAGATAAAGGTGGGTTGGAGGCAGTAGTGGGTTCTAAAACTCTTTACTATTGGTTCTGTAGCCCAAATGTCCCAAAGAATGCTAGTAAATGGTTCTGCTCTGACCTGGAGGGCTCCCAAGAGCTTCATCCTTGGCCCAATACTATTTGATATATTTATAAATGATCTATACAACTGAATAGAAAGGTCTGCTCTTTGCGGAAGCCAAAGGTGGAATGAAGACCCATGGGTTGAAATAAAAAGGGGGGAGATGGGGAGGGAGAAAAAAAGAAATTAAGATTGAATAGCAGAAAAAAATATCCCAACTAAAAGAGAGACAAGAAGACAAGACAAGACAAGACAAGACAAGACAAGACAAGACAAGACAAGACAAGACAAGACAAGACATAGTTGGCCAAGGACAAGTGGACTGATTATCATTGGAGATTTTCAAATGTAGTCAGAGGTTTTACTGGATTTGATGATGATGGTTTTGTGGCAGCTCACCCATTAAATTTATGTCAGAATATAGAAAGTGACTTCCATTGCAGCCTCCCGAATAAATGCTCTAGTTCAGGGGTGTCAAACTCGATTTCATTGAGGGCCGCATCAGGGTTGTGTTTGACCTCGGGGGGCGGGTGGTGGTGGCCAGGGTGGGCGTGGCCAGCTCAACGTCACTCGTGTTGGGGGCGCCTGTGGTGGCCTGAGTGCTCTGCCAGCGAAAACGGGCTCCCGAGCTCCGTTTTCAGCTGCGATGGCCTCCTGCAACCCTCTGCCAGCAAAAACAGAGCTCGGGAAGGCCACCTGCGGCCCTCCTGAGCTCCATTTTCACTGGCAAAGGCACCGCGGGCCGGTCCTTTGCTGTTTCCAGGGCGGCCCCGCGAGCCAGATCTAAGCACCCTGCAGGCTGGATTCGGCCCCTGGGCCTTGAGTTTGACACCCCTGCTCTGGTTTGACTGTAAATCTCTTCCTATTCTGATGGAAAATAAAACAAAAATAAAGAATGTTGAAATGTGACACTCATTCTTTTTTTTTATTCCAAACCTCAAAATAAATCTGACTATGAAGTGGGACCACAGTGCCCAAGAATAATCAATATCAAATCAGTCTATTTCCCTAGTTCTGGATTGAGCCTCAAAAACAGATTGGGTGATCCGAGCACCCACATTTGTGGCTTATATCCCAGAGAACGTTAGAAAGGTCTAAAGAAACCCACAACAATTTGTGTTCCACAGCATCCCCTCTCTTCTTTCCATATCTTCTGCAGGGAAATCTACAAGGCACAGTGCCAGCTCAGATGATTATTCATCATATCATGCTATCCACTTACATCACAAAGGTTCACTGCCAAATAAAAGTGCAAGACTATGTATGACGGGGCAGGCGTCCAACTGCTTGGGCAGACGGAACTCATCAGCTTTGATTTTCTAATGTCTATGTTGTGCCTCTCTGGCAGCCCCACCCTTGCATTGTTAACATTGTTAGGTTGAGACTGTTAGAAGGAAACTTCTTTTGGTGTGCATGAGCAGATTGGGAGAAAAGGGGCAGTTGTGAAGTTCTATCTTGTAACAAATAAATCAAGAAAAAGAACTTTATGCAATTTTTATTTGTTGGGAAGAATCTTAAATGGAGAGAGAGAGAGAGAGAGAGAGAGAGAGAGAGAGAGAGAAATGTGTAGACAATCATTAGAGCCACTGTTGATATAGTAGGTTACTGTTCCTGTATGTGATTCTGTTTTAAGTATTATACAGAATAAAATCATGACCAGTTGGAAAATACAAAGTGTTGATTATGGAATCAGAGTAGCTCCTTTAGATTCTCAAATATGAGACACCGTTTATTCTAGGAAGAAGTGCACAATGTGTGATACTTCAAATGTTGCGGAAACCTCAGTTGCCAGCTGTCCTAGACAGCATGGCAGCCAATCATATGGGATACTAGGAGAATACTGACTTAGTATTGTGAGGGTTGCATACTGAATGCCCACTCTGGAGACTCTGCCCATTGGATCAAACCTAATACCTGTATCCGACGGAGCTGATTAACATGCAGGTCACACAGGTGCTCATGTCAACATTCAGTCTTCAAACATGTGCACATGGGACTTTAAGCTTTATCAGCCATTTCTCATCTGAATTGGTCTTTGACCCCTCCCTTACTCAAACCATCCCTAAGTAATCTCTTCTTTATACATGGGAATGTAACAACTTCATCTACTTTATTAGAATTAAGATATATATAAATAAAAGAGCCAATGTTCAGAAGGCTGAGAAACAAGGAAACATCTAAAGAATTTACTGTTTGGAAAGCCTTCAGATCTTGGAATTTCATAATCTCCTACTCATATTGGAGAGATTAAGGTTTAAGAACAGTTGGCAAACTATTTAGTTGCCAGATATTTGAGGGGGTGAGGATCAGCTTTGATGAAGTAGTCTTTCTCCATAGATCATTGTGTGAAGAAATATGATTAAGTAGAAGAATTCCATGGTTTCAGCATTATTCACATAGCTTTGGAATCCTCTTATCCTATTTATATTGCTCATTCCCCCCCCCCCCGGGGGAGGAATCCAAATTTCCAGTGCTGATTTCTCAGGAAAAGAGAATGTGTTGCATGCAGTGGTACATCCAGAGGAGATGGGGGTTAGTTGATGGATGCAAAACCCACTTATGTTCTACTTGTGTTGTAATGTCACGTGTTATGTGTGAAAGGAGAAGTTTGCAGCATCAATATGCATACATTACTTTGATGAAAGAGGGTTACATGCAGGTGATCCTAAATCTACTTATTGAAGAGAGTCTCATACTGTTGAACTATTAACCCAAGATTGGGACAAATATTTTTAATCAAAACAGACTGCACAAGCATAGATGGACCAACAGTCCGGCTCATTTCTCCACTGCAGCATCATTTGATTTGTGTGCATTATAAACTGTCGTGACGCATCCATTCCTTGATCTAAGACAACGTATCAAAATAGCCAGAGCAAAGCATAGATGGCTCACCCCCAAATTAGTACTGGGGTGACAAGGCAATATGCAAAATAAAGAACTGCAAAATAAAGTATGCCTCTTCCAAACCTGATTTGCATTCCAAATTTTATTCTCCAGAGTCTTGGCCTCTAGCGACATTATAAGTTAGTTATGTGTCCAGTGTAATGTTCACAGCCTCATTGTTCAGTAGGGTTGACTTTTTTTTTCTGCCTACACTTAATGCAGACTGTCCCTACTCACCAGTATTATGGAATATTTGATCCCGCTGACCCCAGGCAGGAGGCACAGTTGTGCAAGACACAATGTAATGTACACAGAGGATTGCTTTCCGATTTGATTTTGAAAGTGACCATCAAGACAGTGAACGAAGCAAAGCTGCTACACACACATTTTCATTCCCCTCTCTTGCCAGTTTCTCTAAATAGCATTCAACTGAGGTCCCAATTATGCACACGTGGATCCTTTGCACACGTGGATCCTTTGCACCCTGCAAAAAGCTTATTGATTTCAAGACAGTACAGAAAAGGACTTTATAGTTGTTGCTTGTACTGTCTAGGACATAGCTTGTTTATTTGGGACATTAATGCAGAGTCCCATTATGCCGAATTAAAGCTCTATTTTACTAAGACACAGATGGGTGAGACTTCCTAAAAATATGACTCACTTACTTTAAAAAAAAAGATTTCAATATCCACATGAGACTTCTCCAGAAGCCCAAAACTCAAGTAGTAATAATCACTGAAACTATGATCACAGAGATCGATTTATCATTTTAGACTTAGGGAATGATCATAGTTAAAATAGAGATCTAAAATAGGGATCTCTATTTGGAAAGAGGCTGAATCGCTTATGCTACCCGACTTCTATTTTTGGTGGGAAGAACCAAGGGAGGAGATAGGGTGAAAAAGAACTCCCTCCTACAGCCAAGAAGAAATAAAGAAAAAAAAAGACAAAATATTCCTTCTCTAAGGAAATACCCATAATACTGGTATGGAATTGAGATGTACTTCTAAGTAATTTCTAGTATATTGCATACTTGATAATGGCACATCTTGGTAAGTCCTACTGTAGGTCTCTTTGGTTTTGGTTTAGCGTGATCCCAGCCACTGCAATTTGGAAAACCATAGTTTACACCCTAAGCCCATGATGGCGAACCTATGGCACGCGTGCCGGAAGTGGCACACAGAGCCATTTCTCCGGGCACGCGGAGCCATCGCCCCTTGCTGTTCCGGGTTCCGGTGCGCCGGCCAGCTGGTTTTAATGCGCACGGGCATGCCAGAAACTGGAAGAACAGACGCCCATTGTGTATGCGCGCTCCAGGAAGATGATCTTCCTGTTTTCAGAGTGCGCATGTGCACCGGCCAGCTGGTCTGGTTTCTGGCACTCATGCGAGTGTGAAGACCAGCAACAGGCGCGCGTACCAAAAGACGTGGAGAGGGGATCCCGGTGGTCGCTTCCTAAGGGAGCAGAGCAAGGTAAGCCGGGCTTCCCTCCCTCCCTGCCTGAGTGGGCTTCTTGCGCGGCCCCAGGCGGTCCGGAGCACTAGTGGACGAGCAGCTGGTGAGGGTGGGGTGGGGGTGGTGGGCTACCTGTGCAGATGACCCCATGGCCTGGGCTCCTCCCCGCTGGGATCCACCGTTTCCCAGCTGACAGCAGCTCTCTCTGTCCCCCCCCCCCCCCTCGGCATCTGGAGAAGCTCCGAATGCACGGCCTTGCCTGGGCTCCTCCCTGCTGGGATCCACCGTTCCCCAGCTGGCAGCAGCTCTCTCTGTCCCCCCCCTCCATGCGTTCGGAGGCCGCGCGTTCGGAGCTTCTCCAGCTGGTGTTGCCGAGGTGGGGGGGGAGAGAGCTGTTGCCGGCCAGGGAACGGTGGTTCCCAGCGGGGAGGAGCCCAGGCAAGGCCGCATGTTCAGAGCTTCTCCGGCTGCTGAGGTGTGGGGGGAGAGAGAGCTTCTCCGGCAGGGGAACGGTGGTGAGAGAGCTGCCGCTGGCTGGAGAATGGCTGCTGCTTTGTCTCGCCAGGGAACGGGCCGGTTCCTGGTTGTCCTCTGGTAAGAGGCGCACCAGCCCTCTTGGAAGAAGTGGGGGGCGCATGCATGGGGGAGCACACATGCGCAGTGAGGGTTTGCATGTGTGCATGCGCATGCGCAGGGCGCATGCGCAGGAGTGCAGGGGAGAGTCATGCGTGCATGCGCAAATAGGGGCGCGCATTGCATTATGGGTGCCGGCACGCGTGAGCGCAACAGTGCTCTCGTGCTTGGACTTTTGGCACGCAACGCCAAAAAGGTTCGCCATCACTGCCCTAAGCATTATGAGTGAATCCAGCTAATAATATGTAGCAGACTATAATTAAAACAGGGTTTATACAGTAACAGAATTCAACTGGAGCTCAAAAAAAATCCCTCATTTTTGAATGGGAGGGAATTCAGATTCAGCCTTATCAATTTAGCCATGCCTTGACTATTTTGGCTATTTATGATTGGACTACTAATGATGTTTGAAACTGAAGGTCGGAGAAAATAACTGGCCCAAATTATCCAGTGGACTCTGTGGTTGAGTAGAGACTTGAATCTGAGTGTCCCTGATCCAAGTCTCCCACCTCAATTGCTACCTAAAACATACTGGTTTTCACACTGGATTGGATTTAGGCATAAATGTTTATTTATACATACCAGAAC
>QLTV01003476.1:2147902-2165308 GCA_003457575.1 Thermophis baileyi
AATCTTTGCATGGACAGCACTTGAAAAACATTGAAGGAAAATGTGATAACAACTTGACATGGGCATGGCTTAAGATGGGAACCATCAAGAAAGAAACGGAAGGTTTAATACTTTGCTGCTCAAGAACAAGCACTACAAACTAATGTCATGAAAGCAAAGATACAAAAATCAACTGACAATCCAAACTGCCGACTTTGCAACAACAAAGTTGAAACTGTTTCACACTTAATATGTGAGTGCAGCAAAATCGCGCAAACTGATTACAAAACTAGACATGATCGAGTTGCTAAATTAGTCCACTGGTCATTATGTAAAAAATATGACATACCTGTATCCGAAAAGTCATGGGAGCACAAAGTGGAAAAAATTACTGAAAATAAGACAGTGAAGATCTTGTGGGACTTTCGAATACAGACAGATCGTCATTTAGAACACAACACGCCAGATATCACGGTTGTCGAGGGCCGAAGAGTACAGTTTATTGATATCTCTGTACCAGGAGATGCCAGACTCGAAGAAAAAGAACTGGAAAAAATTACGAAATATCGTGACATGGCCATTGAAACTACACGGCTATGGATGAAACATGTAACATTGATACCCATTGTCATCGGGGCACTTGGTACCATGTCCAATAATTTTATAAAATACATCAAGAAATTGCAGCTTCCTGCAATAACACCAGTGGAACTGCAAAAAACTGCGCTACTCGGAACATTGTACATCTTAAGAAGATACTTGGTTGATACCTAGGATGCTGACAGCAACCCGTATCAACCATTAGCACCAGTCAGTGGTATTTGTGACACATTTTTAAATGTTCAGTTGACTGAGTTTCATGTTTAATGAATAAAAGAGATGATGATGATGATGATGATGATGATGATGATGATAACAACAACAACAACAACAATAATAGTTTATGATCATGTGGGGCTGCATTACTATCTGTCCAAGGCCACATGTGGTTGTGAGTTGAACGTGCTGGTACTACACCAAACTAGTGTAGTTTATGGCTATGCTTATATTTAAAAGTTTATACTGAAAGATTTGGCTAATGCTGCATTTTGCATATGATCACATCTACAATTATTTTTATTAAGACAAATGTCCACACATTTTTAATTTATAGAAGCAATACAAGGAAACGGTTAAATGATTACATGTTCTTTGTCTCAGTTAATTGGAGGGTCTGCTTCTTTCATGCTGTCTTTGCTCCAATTTTTGTAGTGAGAACTATCAATGAATCAGAGGTGGGTTCCTCCCGGTTCGGACCGGTTCTCCTGAACCGGTAGCGACCTGCTGGTGATGTCACGATGACATCACAGATCCGGTTCGGTCGGTGCCGGTCTGTGGACGCCGCCATCTTTTTTTAATTTTTTTTTAATTTTTTCCATTTTTCTTCTTCTGCGCATGCGCAGAAGCCGAGTTTCTGGCACTGCGCATGCATCGCCATCTTGTTTTTGGCTTTTTTGGGGGGATTTTTTAATTTTTTTTGCACTGCGCATGCATGCATGTGCGAAGCGTGCTCGCGGCCATGCGGTGTGGCCACGCGGCGTGGGAGGAAGCGAACCGGCAGCGAGGTAAGTTAGAACCCACCCCTGCAATGAATGATGCAATAAAGAACTTTACTTTTTAAACAAAATATAACTTTACTGAACTTCCAAAATTAATAAAGTACACAACAATGGAAAAAGAAAAGTTAAAAAAGAAAGAAAGAAAGAAGAATTAAAGATGTAACAGGGAAAGAAAAGAAATATAAGAAAAAAGATACAGAAAAAGAGTAACTTCCAACTTTCTTTAGTATAGGTACAAATATATAAATTTTGTTTAAATTTAAACAAAAAAATAAGGCATAACATGTAGAACATAAACATAAACAATAACAATACATGACTTTTTAATAATCTAAACAAGTCTTGTCATCAGATCCCTGAAATTTCATTTTATATCGTATAGTTTTATTTCTATCCTTTTCAAGCACAAAAGATTCCAAATGAAAACACAGCTAGACAATTTTTTGTTTTTCATCGAAGTGGTCAAAAGAACATTGCTTTTCAGTTAGTTTGTCTCACAACCTGATGCTAATTAGGTTTCTATGCCTACAAGGCGATGAGAATGCAAATCTTGCTGCTCCTAATCCAGCTCCTTAACCACAGCATCACACCCCCTTTTGTTAAAATTAAGTTAAAAAATTTAATAAAACACTAAAAATAAACAGTAGCATTACAAGGTGACAGAACAGAATAAAAAAAATATTTCCAAGCACTACTTAACGTGGAGAGGAAAGTTATCTTGCTGGATGGGGAATGCCAAAAAGTTTGATGTTACCAATGACAAGCGTATGTCCTTGGTACAATTTTTTTTTCTTTCTAATGATGATCCAGAGAAACAAGTCCTCCAATACTGATCTCAATGTCCAGGGAAAGACATTTGAATAAATCAGTTTTTAAGGTAATTTTTAAAGCCAACTTTAGATGATTAACAGCAGTTTAAACTGATACTGGAAACATTTGGATGATCAATGGTGTAATGTTCTTGCAGCTGTATTTTGGACTTTCTGTCATTTCTGTCATTTCTGAATTTAAGGTTTTTAAAACAGTTCAGAGTAGAGATACAAGCAAGAATGAATTCTGGATATAATTCACACATGGGTAACCGAGACTATCTTCTCGGTTGGCTATTCAACACTAACCACAATGCAAAGCTGTGCATATGCTGCTTTGGAAGTAGCAAATACAAAATGGATCACATTTCAATGCTCAGAACAACAGAATTCAAATCCACAAAACTGCATTTTGTAAAGACAAAATATTTAGAACCAGCTTGTGGGCAGCAGAAGCCCATCTTCTCTAGCTCTTAAACATACCATACTTTATTTATTTATTTATTTATTTATTTATTTATTTATTTATTTATTTATTTATTTATTTATTTATTTATTTATTTGTCAAACATGTACAAGATAGCAGGTATAGGTATAAACATAAACATAATCAAAGTGAATACAGATAGATGAAGACAATAGGACAGTAGGACAGGGACGGTAGGCACGCTGGTGTGCTTATGCACGCCCCTTACAGACCTCTTAGGAATGGGGTGAGGTCGACAGTAGACAGTCTAAGGTTAAAGTTAAATACCATACTATTTCCAGAGTCTTAAGTACTGGCTAGTCAGATTTTAAACTCTTTTTTTTCTTTTCCATTATCACTCTTCTCCTCTCTATTGTTAAACGGTAGCATGCAAACTCCTTGGGTACAGTCATTCCAAGGAGCCTGCTTGTTTCTCTCTCCTTCTTCCCTACTCCATTGCATATGTCAGTGTAGAAAGTTAGCACCCACCCTTTTCCTAGAACCGTGATGGCGAACCTATGGCATGCGTGCCACAGGTGGCACACGGAGCCATATCTGCTGGCATGCAAGCCATTGCCCTAGCTCAGCTCCAGCGTGTATGTACGCACCGGCCAGCTGATTTTCAGCTCACGCGGAGGCTCTGAGAGGGCATTTCCGGCCTCCGGAGGGCTTCCGGGGGGGCGGGGCAGGGGAGGCCATTTCCGCCCTCCCCAGGCTCCAGGGAAGCCTCTGGACCCTGGGGAGGGCGAAAAACGGGCCTACTGGGACCACTGGAAGTCGGGAAACGGGCTGTTTCCGGCCTCTGAAGGGCCTCTGGGGGGGGGCATTTTCGCCCTCCCCAGGCTCCAGGGAAGCCTCTGGAGCCTGGGGAGGGCGAAAAATGGGCCTATTGGGCCCACTGGAAGTTGGGAAGTGGGGGAGCAGGGGGGTCATGCACGGATGCGCGTGGGGCAGGGCAGGAGGGGTTGCGCATGCATGCGCAGGAGGCGGGGCACATGGGGGGCATTGAATTATGGGTGTGGGCATGCACGCGCGCGCAACAGCACACCCGAGCGTGCTTTTGGCACCCGAGGAAAAAAAAGTTCGCCATCACTGTCCTAGAAGAATGAAATATTTTGAGAAATATTAAAAAGGCAGAATATTATATTTCCCTGGATGAGAAATGGAAAAACATGTTTTTTAGAGGCAGGAAGCCAACTCACTCTTAATAGCCTCCATCTTTCTTAATAGCCCTCAGCAGATGTCAGCACTTAAGAGATAAAGAGATAGCTAGCTCTATTCATAAGCAAATACCATCACCCAAGATCCAACAAAGATAGGATTAGCCCTCAGCCACAATAGGAATTGCCCAACACCTTTTCAGAACACAAGCCCCTTCATTGAATCATCTCAGTTGCACCACTCCCTGCAAACTTCAATCAAACTTAGCTCAGACAAACTCCTAGGATTTGTACATGGCCCCATGGGAGTCTGACAACAGCCAATAGAATACATGTTCTTGCACAGGAACAGGAAGCTCAAGTGCAAAGCCCAAGAGAAGGTATAAATACCCCCCATTCTCAACTCCATGTGGTCAGCTGCACCAGGACCACAAACATGTGGTCCTGTTCATCAGTAAAAGGACCCTTTTTCCAATCAGCCTCCAGCCTCCATTTTGTCTCCAGTGCCTTTCTCCTGGCTTGGAACTGGACCTGGATATTTCTTCCAACATCAGGGTGTTCAAACACCAGCAAAAAGGAAAGGAATAACAACAAAACTGATATATCATGCAATGAATTGTCAGGATTTGATAAAAAGCCATGGAAGAGAATTGGATTTCATCAGAGAGACACAACTTACAATTTATTTAATGGCTGCCACTTCTAACCCTTCCCTAAATTGGACCTGAACACATGGCCTCTGAAAAATGTTCACCATTTGAAGCTGTAGATTCTATTGTAAAGAGCAAAAAATGGGGAACAACTGCCCAGTTTGTTCATGGTTTTGACCTGCTGCGCTTTGCCAGTTGTCTTCAACAGTTTAAGAAATCTGAGGATAGATTTTAAAAAGTTTTAAATGAAATCATACATACAGACCAAAATGGTTTTCTTCCGAAAAGGAATATAAAAAATAACATAAGAATTATAATTGATGCACTAGAATATTACGAATCCCATCCTGGAAAACAATTAGCCCTAATTTTTCTTGACGCACAGAAGGCTTTCGACAACTTAAACTGGAAATTTATAATTTTACAATTCGAAAAGATGAATTTTGGAGAAAAATTTATAAGAATGATTGAAAAAATATATACAACTCAAACGGCAAGGATTATAATAAATGGAGATATTACCGGAAATTTTAATATTATGAAGGGAGTTAGACAAGGATGTCCCCTAGCCCCTCTGTTATATATCCTGACGCTAGAAGTATTATTGATGAGGATTAGAAATGAACAGGAAATAAAGGGTTTACAAATCAAAAAAGAAGCCTATAAACTTCAAGCATTCGCAGACGATTTAGTATTCATACTAGAGCAGCCACTAGAAACAGGAATCAAATTACTCCAATATATAGAAGACTATGGAAGAGTAGCAGGACTTAAAATTAATAGGAACAAAATGAAAGCAATAACGAAAAATCTCACGAAAAAACAAGAAAGAGAATGGGAAGAGAAAATGGGTATACAGGTCACAAAAAAAATAAAATATCTGGGAATCTGGATAACATCTAAATGTTCAACTTTGAAAGAGGACAACTATGGTAGATTAGTTCAACAGATAAAAAAAGATCTAGAAATGTGGAAGAAACTCCAATTGTCTTTCATAGGTAGGATAGCGTCTACTAAAATGAATATACTGCCCAGATTTCTATTTTTATTCCAGGTTATACCAATAAAATTAGAGAAAGGGTTTTTTAATGACTTAAATAAAACAATAACGGATTATATTTGGCAAGGGAAAAAACCACGCATCAAATTAAAAGCTCTACAAGATAAGAGAGAAAGAGGGGGATTAGGCCTGCCCGATTGGGAGATCTATTACCATGCAGCAGCTCTCACTTGGATTAAAGATTGGATATTAATCAAAAACAAAAGAATTCTGACGTTGGAAGGGCACGACCTCCAGAGAGGCTGGCATGTCTTTCTCTGGGATGGTAAAAGTAAGACTCATAAGTATTTCCAAAGACACCTAATTAGAGATTCACTTATACAAGTATGGCAAAAGATTAAAAGAAACCATTACAACAAAATACCTACCTGGTTTTCGACAATGGAAGCATTAATATACCCAAATTTACTGGACATGGATAAAATGAAGACATACAAAGAAATATTAAAGAAACAACGAGAATTAAAAACAAGAGCAGAACTAAAGGAGCAAGGCATACTGTAGAACTTGACTGGTGGCCATACCTGCAGATAAAATCTAGACATAAAAAAGATGCCGAACAATACGGATTTCAGAAAGAAGAAAACGAACTAGACAAAATTATATTAGGACAGGAGGACAAAATGATCACAAAATTCTATAACTACCTATTGAGTCATAAGATGGAAGAAGAGGTTGTAAAAGAGGTGATGATAAAATGGGCACAAAACTTCGGGTATAACATAGAACTGGAAAAAATGGGAGAAGGTTTGGAGTAAAAGTTACAAAATGACGAAATCTGTTGCATATAAAGAAAACATTTATAAAATATTTTATAGATGGCACCTCCCACCAGCAAGGATTGCAGAAATGTACTCCAATGCATCGCCGGAATGTTGGAAGTGTAAACACAACATAGGAACATACTACCACATGTGGTGGTCTTGTTCCAAAGCAAAACAATACTGGCAAAGGATAAAGAAATGGATCGAAGAAATAACAAATCAATACATAGAAATGAAACCGGAATTATTTTTGTTAGGGATATTTACGGGAAATCAGGATAAAAAGACGCAATACTTAATTCTACACATCATCATAGCAGCAAGAATAATATTCGCACAGAATTGGAAGAACAATAACATACCAACAGAGGACTGTGTGATCAAAAAAATCTTAGAGTGCGCAGAGATGGATAGGCTTACTAAAGAAATGAATGATGAAGAAGATTCAGAATATTATGCGATATGGGATGACTGGTATAAATGGTTAAACAATAGATCTATAGGTTAGGAACGATGATTTTTAAGATGATATAGAAGCAAGAAAAGGCGCTAAGTAACCGTAAAAATGAAATATCCCTGTATTAAAATAGTACTATTGTAAAATTGATATATTAGTAAGGAAAATATTATTGTTTAACATAAAGAGAAAATTATGTAAGGACTGATTTATATGTTCATATGTTTATATTATATGTATATATCATAAGTTTATCTAAATGTAAATTGAAAAGAGGGACAAACAAATGTGAAATGGATGTAAATGAATATGGGATAATTGTCAAATAAGTAGATTGTAAAAATCTTTTTTTAACAAAAAATGTTTAATAAAAAAAAATAAGAAATCTGAGGATACATCAAACAGGAGAATCTACCACCCCCAGCTCCAGTAGAAGAGCAAACTTTTACAGCCATCTGTTCATTTCCTTTTCCTTGGACATTACAGCAGTCTTTCTTTTTTTATTTTATTGCACAATCGATAATACAATATTCCATCTCTTTTATTGAAAAAAAAAATGGATTTACCTAAATTTCCTGCCCCAAGCATCTTGATGCAAACAGTTTTTAGACAGGTATGCATTGAGTTCCTTCCTTCCTTCCTTCCTTCCTTCCTTCCTTCCTTCCTTCCTTCCTTCCTTCCTTCCTTCCTTCCTTCCTTCCTTCCTTCCTTCCTTCCTTCCTTCCTTCCTTCCATATAAGTGCTTCCTTGATTGCAGAGTCAGTACAATTGATATTGAAGGAGCAATAGTGTTTGTGAGCTGAATAATAAAAGCTACCCTTGATATATAAACAGGATTTTGACATCTCTCTTCACAGAGCTTTCAAAATAATTATATTAGCTATGCAAAATTTAAATGTATGACTCTTTTCTTCAGTTCTGTGTAATATCCACAGCAGAGGCACTGTGTTTATCAACTACTGGCACCTTTCTACCAAAGATTAAATTTCCATGGCAGAAATACACCATCCAATAAAGCTACAACAATTTTGCCTTGACAGATGGTCTGTGCTAACTTTGGATTTGGCAATAAAATAAAGTGGTATGCTGATACCATATTAATATTAATAAACTATACATATCTCCAACAGTTTCCATAGTAATATGTTTTTTTTTAAAATAAGAAGAACAATGGGAAAGCAGGCCTGATATCTGCTAAAAGTATTTAGACCATTATGGGTATTTATTTACTATAGAACATATACATTGAGTGGTCTGTGTCTGAAATAAAAGTTTCTGTCTGTCTATACTAGTGCTTCCTAACTTCAGCAGCTTGAAGATGTGGGAATTTGAACTTCCAGAAATCCCTAGCAGCAATGCTGGCTGCAGATTTCTGGGAGCATCTTAAATTTGCCAAAGTTGAGAAACACTGGTCTATACATTAAGTAAGTGGTATCTATTTATTTATTGGTTAGCTTTATATTTTATATTATATATATTTTTTCTAGTTCAAGATAGTAATCCAATCACCAGAACATTCTGCGTTCAGCACCATCAAAATCCAATATTACAGTCTTGCGTTTTCCTCCACCAATGAATTAAAAAGCAAATTTCAGAACCAGGGTCAGTTCACCCAGGCTCTTTTGATGCATCTTCTCCGTATTTATGTAATTTTTAATTATTACGTAACTGTAAATTATTAATGTATTTCATGTAAACCACCCATCACTTTCGTTCTTGAACACACAGATTTTCCTGATACTGATATTTAAAATGTAAATTCCCCCGAGGGAAGTCCTCTGCGCTCATATCTTTTGGTCCAGTCATGTATTAGCTGGTTGTGGATTTTTGATTTTAGGAATGGGTGGGGGGAAGACACAAATTCCTGCAGACTTTGAAGAATAATCCAATTCAGGGCAGATTTTCTTTCATATTCCTCTTGTCTGGGAATAGGATCAGCCTCGGAAGAATGTCAACCTACCTGCACAGGAATGCATACTTTGAGCAATTTACCTGATGTGCATAGAGCCGAGGTGGCGCAGTGGTTAGAGTGCAGCACTGCAGGCTACTTCAGCTGACTGCTAGCTGCAGTTCGGCAGTGCAAGTCTCACCGGCTCAAGGTTAACTCAGCCTTCCATCCTTCCGAGGTGGGTAAAATGAGGACCCAGATTGTTGGGGGCAATATATGCTGACTCTGTAAACCGCTTAGAGAGGGCTGTAAAGCACTATGAAGCGATATATAAGTCTAAGTGCTATTGCTATTGCTATAATCCTGCCACTTTGCTTGACAGATAGTCTCTACTGTGATGCTGAGGCTCCTATTGGATGGTTTTGTTGGAGATACCTGTGCTCATCATACCTGGTCAATAGCTGACTCAGATTTGCTGCAGTACTGGATACAAATTAAAAGCCAGCATGTGTCAGGCACAAAGAATCAGGACCATATGTTAAGTTCCATTTAAGAAGATTTATTGCTCAAGCCTACACACAATTATCTAGTCAACTAACAGTCAGCACTAAATTGGTGCTAGATAACAGTCAATGGTTCTTTTGAATTGTGGTCCTGGAGAAGACTCTTGAGAGTGCCTTGGACTGCAAGGAGATCAAAACTGTCAATCCTAAAGGAAGTAATCCCTGACTGTTCTTTGGAAGGACAGATATTGAAGCTCAAATACTTTAGCTACCAAATGAGAAGAGAGGACTCATTGGAAAAGACCCTGATGTTGGGAAAAATTGAGGGCAAAAGGAGAAGGGGACGGCAGAGGATGAGATGGTTAGATAGTGTCATTGATGCAATGAACATGAATCTGGGCAAAATCCAGGAGATAACAGAGGACAGGGAGGCCTGGCATGCTATGGGATTGTGAAGAGTTGGATATGACTTCGTGACTGAACAACAGTCAATGGAATTTGGGGGGGGGGGCTGGACTTGGAGCGCTTGTGGTCACATAACAATTCTAAGCTGAGTCCTCTCTTGACTCCACTCCTAGGCTTTGCCTTTTCTTCTCCTACAGTCTGACTAAGTCTTACCATGGATAAACCTTAATAGTGCATTCGAATCTTAATAGCCGTTCTGATTTTTGCAGGGCTGGAAAACTCAATTCAGAATACAGGGTGTCCTCGACATATGATGAGTCACTTAGTGACTGTTAAAAATGACAGCAGACAACCCCCAAAAGATACTTATGACTCGAATTGGGGACCCCCCTAGTTTCCAGAGTTAATTTCTGGTTTCTCCCCCAAAAAACATCGATTGGGTATAATGAGTCACTTAATAATTGCATTGTTTGCTTAACGACCACTGCAAAAAAAAAAGTCATAAAGTCAGGTCCGGTTACATGGTGATCCACTTAATGACCACAGTGACTTATGATCATAATTCCTGGCTCAAGTACGGTCATAAATTGAGGACTACATGCACATGTTTTTGTAACACAGAAGCGCAGGAGTATTGCGAGGGGAGTAAAATCAGCAAAATGGTGAATGGAGTGTCATGATGCCAGAGTTGTCTCTTTTGTATGTGCACCAACAGATATTCCAATGGGGCAAGCCTTGTATCTTGATGCTTTCTCTGCCATCTTTCTGAGCTTTTGATGATCTTCCATCCCTGTCCAGGGGCACTGATACACTGGCATTCATTTTCAGTTTTCAGACCCATGAAGAAAAAGGCAATCAATGTCCCAGTATATATTTTATTTATTTATTTATTTGTTTGTCAAACGTGTACAAGATAGCAGGTATAGGTATAAACATAAACATAATCAAAGTGAATACAGATAGATGAGGACAATAGGACAGTAGGACAGGGACGGTAGGCACGCTGGTGCGCTTACGCACACCCCTTACAGACCTCTTAGGAATGGGGTGAGGTCAACAGTAGACAGTCTAAGGTTAAAGTTTTTTGGGTTTGGGGAAGAAACCACATGATGTTTCCCCACTTATGTTTGATCACATTTACTTAAGATGCCTGAAGTCTTTTACCATCAAGATGGAAGAAATGAGTTGAAGCATTAATTTAATTACTGCAAGATTGTGCTGATTAAACCTAAATACCCCCAATGGACCAATCTCATGGGACCAACCTCATTGAACTGCAATCCAATTAGCTTTAGCCAACTTGCACAAGAATGTATATTATCTTGATGAGAAAAAATAGCTCCACATATTCTACTTTCCTCCCTCCTACGAATGCTTCTTTCTTTAGAAAAATCCACATATGTGCTCTTGATAATTAGGTAGCATTTGGGACTCCTTAACTATTCCATTTGAGAACAAAAGATATTTTAAGATTTGATTATATATTGCTAAAGAATGTTTTAAATATATGCAACAAGAATGTTATTATACCATAGTGATGTATTCTCGTAGTGTTATTTTTCATTGCTTATGTTATTGTTCTAATTACTTTACTCCTGTTCTGTTTACACTCTTTTCATTTCTTCCTTTTTATTGTTGTAAGTCACCAGGGTGAGATAGGCGGCAAATAAGTTTAAGAAATAAATAAATTAAAACAAATAAAAGAAGTTAAATGGTGAACAGCTATGGTGAATCTTGAATTCTCTTACTTAGAAGACAGCCCACGGCAAACAGTGGCACTGATGTCTATGGAGACACGCATAATATTACTTTATAAAAAGAGTGGTAAAAACAGTACTTTAAACAGTGAATCCTCTCTGCCATTTCTGGAGTGAGTAAATGAGGACATCCTGTGGAATACCAGAGCAATGACAGGGCATCTGTTGGAAATCATTTTGCTGGCATCTTGTATGAAAAAAGGCAGAGAGTTTACAGTAAGGAGAGATTGGCTCTTCTATTGCAGGAAAAAAAAAATCACAGCAATGACTTTATTACACTAATTTAGATAAAGAGTTCTTCATACTTTAAGTTACATTGTCCTATTACCTGCTTGTGAAAATATGTCTCTTTTGAATTGTATGGTACGACGTTTAGTTAAAAATGTTACGTTCAATGGCTAGTTCTTATTTTCGATCAAAACCCAATATCTTTGTGAGAATAGAGTGGAATGTGCAGAGTTCACCCACACAGTGCTTAGAGACATGCTCGAATACATTTCTGAGTTTGATACTTGTAAATAAACTCTTGCCACTGATTTCACTAGGTTTGCTCTAATGATAATCCTGGAATTAATCTGTAATTTTGGAGCCAATGTGATGTAAAGAGAAAGTCATTGGATTAGAAGTGAGAAGATCCAGCTTTAAGTTTACCCTCACTCATGGAAACGTACCGAATGATTTTGGGCCAATCAGCTTAACTAATTCATAGGTTGTTTTTCACAAGACAGGCAGTGCTTCCCTGTCCAATGTTACGACGGGAGAGCAAAGTGACATATGGTTTCTGCTCATATAACACTGCATTAAGGATTCAGTCTCCGCTTGTTTTTTCCTAGACATAACTTCCAGGCACTAGGTCAAGACTTACATTTTTTCCTCAGGCTTTACCATGAGTGGATAGGCATAGCTGGATATTATCAGTGTCCTGATGATATTAGAAGTGTGAATTCAGTGCTGCTGACTCTTCAGTTTACCTCATAACTTAATGGCTAAGAGACAGTGGAGTATAGATGAAGAGTCAAGGCTCAGATCTGTGTCCCTTCTTTACCTAAGAGTTTGCTAATCAGAATCTTTATCATAATAAAAAATAACCAGAGATTGGGGGCCGCGGTGGCTCACGTGGTAAGACGCTGGGCCTGTGCACCGCTGAGGTTGGCAGCTCGATTCCCGTGAGCGCATAAACCGCATAGGGACAAGAAAGGAGCCTCCCCTGATTGCCTACTGGCATTCAGGCATCCTGCGGGTAAAGATAACATTGGCCGAAAAAATTCCTTTCACAGAGGCAGCCAGCCACCTCGGTGATCCCCGGCTAACACGTGCCATATGCTAAAAAACAAACAACACCCCCCCCACCCCCAGAGATTAATCCCCTTTGCCTTTGTTTTTAGGGCACATGAACTTTGATAGGGGGATATAGTTAGCTAGGTGTAAGGCTTTGATGAACTCTATTATGCTTCCTCCCCCCTGTAAATTAATCTCCTTTTTGTTAAAGCTATGAAAATTGCTTCATTAATTATGGTTCAGGTGTGACTTCTACTGCCAGAAAAGCTCACATGTACAGATGGTCCTTGACTTACTTCTGTTTGAAGTTAGAACAGACTCCGTACTTATGACAAGGGTTTGAAGTTCCAAGGGTTGGACCCATCTGTGGTCACATGATCACATTTTGGATACTTGGCAACCAGCCCACATTTATGGCCCTTTGCAGCATACTGCAATTTTTAGCACTTTTTTGCCAGACATGTTTACTACAGCATTCGCTTAATGACCATGGTGTTCATTTAACAACCGTTTAACAACCATTAATGACCACTACAAAAAAAGTTGTAAAGTTGTTCATGGGCACGTGGTGACCCACTTAATGACTGCCACAATTTACAGCCATAATTGTAGGCTCAATTATGGTCATAAGTCGAGGACTACTTGTATACACATGGAACACTTCAACCTTCAACAGATGATACCTTATCTGGAATCTATGGATTACAGCTAATATGTTGATATTAAAGGGCAGAGTGGAAAGCGATGAGTATAAAGGATATAAAGAAACCAATAAGGTATTGGAAGAAAATTGTAGTGCGCTGGTGAATGATCCATTTGCTTTTTAAAACACACCAATTTCACTGAAGAAATTGTTGTCAGGGTTTCTGTACAAAGCAATATACAGTAATCAAATCCTTTGTTTGTGTACGCAGTGAATCATCAGAATTGTTTTGCAACTTTTTGTCTCCATTTTAGAGTCAATTCTTACTGGACTCCTGTTCTCAGGGAGGAATTGAAAACATTGCTATGGCAGATGGGTCCAGAGCACTGCTGATGAAATAAATGAGCAGTAATAAGTCTTTTTTTTTCCAAGGGAGCAGTTTGCACCGAAAAGTTGCCATCTCCGGTTATCTGCATCAGCCAGGGGACTGGCAAGAGAGAGATGCTGAATGAGCCTCAGGAGATTTGATAAACGGCCGTTCTGGTGCAATTCATTCTTCTCCAGCTGAAATAATTCCCTTCTAGCATTGACAGCATCATTATCCTTTCATGTAAAGGGGAAAACGTTCCTCTCAACCCATAGAAAGTAAAAAAAATATCCCTTGTTCTTCAATGGAAACTGCAGAATACAGAAAGGGAAGGAAATACTGAGAGACTGAAGGGAGGAAAGGCCAATTGAACCATCTGATGCATTTATGGATGACAGTGTTGTGTGCTTGAGCCACGCTTAATATAACAAGAGCCACCATCCCTGCCAGAAGCAAATTCATGACCAGAGCATTAACCTATAAATCATAGATCCTGGATCTATTTGGATCTCCCGCCTGATGGAGAGATCTCTACATGTAGGAATGCATGTACATATCTAAATCTAAATCTAAATCTACACACACACACATACATATTTTTAAAAAATCCCTTCTCACTGCTATGGATGGAATGTGTCTTCCTTGACCTTGTTCCTCTGCCTAGGAGTTTGAGGGTTCTGTACAGGATCTTAGCTGTTCCTAGCCCTGCATTCTTCTGGACAGCAGCTCTGATGTTGTTTGTGAGATTTCTTGGAGCCACTCTCCCACCTTAGGAGTCAGAGCCCCAAGTGCTCCTACCACCACTGGGACATCTTTGGCCTTTACTTTCCACATCCTCTCTAGTTCCTCTTTCAGGCCCACTTCAGTAGCACTAATTTTCAAGGGACCCTGTTATATATCTGTGATGGTTAATGCTACCAACTCATCATCTTCCTACCATTGTTCCTACAGGTACAGAATCCACTTTTTGGATTGACAAATGCCATCTTGCACAATCAAATGCAGAGACTGTGTCCAACTGGGCATTTTTCATGTCTGCATTTATTGTGTCTTGCAACCTGTGTTAAAGT
Source organism: Thermophis baileyi (assembly GCA_003457575.1). Lineage (NCBI taxonomy): Eukaryota > Metazoa > Chordata > Lepidosauria > Squamata > Dipsadidae > Thermophis > Thermophis baileyi. The sequence continues at coordinate 2,162,757 of QLTV01003476.1, forward strand.
GTGGAAGGCGATGCAGGCAATGGTGTGGGGTGCTACTTGTAGGACGTGGCCATATCACAGTAGGTATTTTCTCAGGTACTGGCGCGATGCCCATTTGCTGCAGTACTGTATCATTGCTGACATGGTCAAGAAGAGAAACATCTAACGATCAACAAAGCATGCACATCTCAATTGTGTGTAAAGAGGGCTCAGTGCATTCGGTGGTTGGACATATAAAGCTACTGGGTGAACCAACTGGGCATTAATTATTGGGTGTTAATACTACCAACTGCCCACAATTTATTGATTCAGCTACTAGGTTCTTTTGTTTTTATCTCCTTTGTGTGTTTATCTATAGAGTGTCCCTGAACAACTTCTAATTCATGAAGATCAGCACCCTCTGTGACAGTCCACTATAAATATGAACAATTTTCCACATTTGCTTCTTTGAATTCTACTATGTGGGAGAGACAAAATCTATTTGGAGAAGTGGGATGGCTTTCGTTTAAAAGATGTATAGATGTGGTCTAGGGGAATTCATCTCCTTCTTTTTCCTACAGAGGCTCCTTCATGCTATCAATATAAGGAATGCAAATAAAAGAAATAAACAATATATCTCAGGCACAAAAATGTATTTTGCTTTAAACTAGGTCCAACTGAAAGTGTTGTGAATATTTCCTTTCCAATTTTCATTGCATAATCCATCCTATACTGAATGGGATAGTGTAACTAAGGCCAGACAGGATGGTGGAGGAAGCAAAATATTACCAAGTCAAAGTCAACTTATGATGATTTCACAGATGCATTCATGTAATTGTTCTTGGCAACAGTACGAAAGTGGTTAGTACTGCCTTCTATTGTTTTTGTTTGATTTTCCAGTCTAGCTTACAGCCTAGTCACAATCCTATATAGCCTTCTGCAATATAGCTAAAGTTGACCAGGGACAGTCACCTACCTCAGCTATACGTATTCAATTATACGTATTGATAATTGTGGGATTTACCACTAGTATAAGGCAAGGATGATGTTAAATACAGTAGGCAAGACAAGAATCAATGGATGGAAACTAATCAAGGAGAGAACCAAACTAGAACTAAAGAGCAATTTCCTATCAAGGAGAACAATTAATCAATGGAACTGCTTGCCTTCAGAAGTTACAGTATGGGTGTTCCAACACTGGAGGTTTTTAAGAAGACTGGATAGCCATTTGTCTGAAATGTATAGGATCTCCTGTTTGAGAAGGAGGTTGGACTAGAAGACCTCCAAGGTCCCTTCCAACTCAGTTATTGTGTTATTCTGTTAGATCCAATTATTAGCCCTTGTAAAGTTATGTGACATATATAGTTATCTTATGCCAAATGGTAGAAAGGAGATTTTTAATTTAAATTCCCATTTTCATGCGCTATCTGTAAGATACATATCCTTCATTCTCCACTCTTAATTTCAGTGATTTTGTAAGAGAGAAATAGGCAATAGAGTGTTAAGTTGCTGTAAGAAAAGTTGGATTTGCAAAACCAGTCAGCAATTTAATGTTTTGTTCAGGATTGTAAAAAATTCAGAGAAATCATGCTGGTTCCACTTGCTTTGAGCAACACTAGAACTAATTTGGTGTAAAAGGTTTTGAAGTTTAAATGTGTTCTTGCTGACTGAACTGATTGAACAAGTTCCCTGCTTCATCATAACTTGGTTAAAATACAGTTTGAATATCAACTTCAAAGTGGACCACACTGTGTGATTTTTATTGAGTCTGTCTTTTGTGCTCAAAGCAAAAATCCACAATATCCTAATTTTTAATACCAGAAAATGGCCAGCGGCATGCTTGAATTCTCAGTGTTAATTCTTGTGTTTTAGGATAGCCATTGGTACCATCCATATTCTGCCCAATACCATAATGTCATACTCTTTCTTCTTGGCAGGCTGAAGAGAGTCATTTACAAGGGTTGATTTTTTTTTTAAGGCTCTGAATTGTATATCATTTACCAGCCTCCAATTTCAGTCCTAGAGTGGAATTATTGTATCTCTCTTGTGAAAGAATTGAGCCTCTGAAAGATGGTCAAATTCATTATGATTCCCAGATTACCTAAAAAGCAATAATTCCAATATTCACTTAGCTAACATTTGATAGATATAAAAAACCAACTTACCTTCTCTATCTAATACCTTCATATCCTTCATCATATCTTTTGACAATACACAGTTCAGTATCAAAGCATATCAGCTTGAGCAGGGGGTTGGACTAGAAGACCTCCAAGTTCTCTTCTAACTCTATTATTCTATGTTCTATGCCTTTCTTCCCACTCCCTGCCATTCTTCTCAGAGGTCTTCAAGGGAATGGAAAGTATGCCTAACAAATTTTATATATATATGTGTATATATATATATATATATATTGACAATACACAGTTCAGTATCAAAGCATATCAGCTTGAGCAGGGGGTTGGACTAGAAGACCTCCAAGTTCTCTTCTAACTCTATTATTCTATGTTCTATGCCTTTCTTCCCACTCCCTGCCATTCTTCTCAGAGGTCTTCAAGGGAATGGAAAGTATGCCTAACAAATTTTATATATATATG
>QLTV01003476.1:2169345-2180080 GCA_003457575.1 Thermophis baileyi
AATATTAACAAATGGATTAATTTTATTTTTCCTTCTCCTTGCCTTGTTTTGAAAAGAGAAAACTTCAGAGGATTAATGTTTATATGCCAGATATAAAACAGACCTCCGGTTAACATTGGTTAGGGATCTTACACTATTTTATTTATTTATTTATTTTGTTTGTTTGTCAAACATGTACAAGATAACAGGTATAGGTATAAACATAAACATAATCATAGTGAATACAGATAGATGAGGACAATAGGACAGTAGGACAGGGACGGTAGGCACGCTGGTGCGCTTATGCACGCCCCTTACAGACCTCTTAGGAATGGGGTGAGGTCGACAGTAGACAGTCTAAGGTTAAAGTTTTTTTACTCAAGTTCAGCTCAGTACAACTTAAGGCTGCCTCACTGTGATGAAATGAAGGGGACATGGCAGAAAAACAACACACTCAGCAGCAAATGGGGAAGACCAATTGGTTCAATAGACTGTCATAAATATGTGTTGCAAACCACTACAATGCTAATGCAAACAGAAGCTTGGGTGTGTGTGTGTGGGCACGTATGCAGGCATGCTACTTTATCTTATTTTGGTACAAATGTATTCTTTGTTAGACTGCATGATGGTTTGGAACGCATCATGTGTTAATTCTTTACTTTGAGCCTCTCTAATGTGAGTAATATGCAACAATGAATGTACAGCAATGTGAAATGGAAACCACTGGTGCCTTTTCTTTCATATTTGCTAGGACACGCATCAGAGCCCCTCTTGCCATATTTTGGCATTTATTATAAAAAGAGTGGGAGGGAGAAATTTATAAAAATGATACAGGGAGAGGCAAGACAAATGTAGATACCAATATTGGCTCTTAACAGGCTCTGAAATAGAAATATACAGGCAGGGGAATGTCTTGTCCTGTAGAAATAACTTGGTTTATTGGGAAATAAATTTCTTTACAGTGAATGACTCGAAGAGGATGTCAGAAGGAAGATCCTTGAGGAGACATTAAACTCTTTCCTCCATTCCTAAATGTGTGAATGATGTTTAGCTCACCTTTTTGTGAAATCATTAGACTTCTAAACACACAAAACCACAAAGGGGCTGTAACTCAGGTGTGGGAGTGGGAGTGTTTGGATATCTTTGCCTAAAGAATTTATGAGGCTTAGCCTTTTCAGAATGGAGAGAGGAGGTAAATGTGCCCAGCAGGTACAACGTAGATAGTGAAATAGGCAAAACACGGGCTGCAAAAATAATATCAAAAATATGGTAACTGATGCTGGCGTATATTTTGATGCCTCCACCTCTCCCAAGGTTTCAGACTTTTCAGAGGTAAATAATTGTTTTAGTTTATAATAGTCTAATAGTGGTAAAAATCTCATAGGAAATTGTCCTGGGTTCTACCTACTGATTGTACTCTATCCAATTAAACAAGGAGATAGGGCACTGAAGCTGAGGAAGATCTGAATCAGGTTAAATCTCCATAGGGAAGGTGGGTAAAGAAGACAACACTCCCACCCCTGGTAAGATGATCCACTGAAGTCCACTATTTCATTTTCTAGGTGGGTTTGCTCTATGGAGTGTTTAGATAGGGATGTGTCCCCAATCCATTACAAATTATCTGCTTGGGAGAAGGGTACATAAAAATATGTTTATTGAAGGAAGAATTATGGTTCCCTTTCTGTGCCATCCCTCCATTCCCATATAGAGATTCTGGTGCAGAATTGTAGATGTACCTACATACACGTGAAAATGTGTTAATTGTGATCAAAAGGCTTACAGATTTTTATTGGAGAGAACTTTCAAAATGAGGATGCCCTCAAAACCACCACCACCACCACCTCCTCCTCCTCCTCCTCCTCCTCCTCCTCCTCCTCCTCTGCAAAGGGGTAATTCTCTCTGCAAGAACTCTAAGAATATGCCTAGCTAACAGAATGACAGAGTTGGAAGGGACATTGGAGGTCTTCTAATCCAAGCCCCTGCTCCTCCATGTAAGATGGAGGAAACATCAAATCGGTCAATGTGGACCGAGTTCGATGGGAAAGAATACAATCAATACTACTTATAATACAACAGGAAGAGCAAGCATAGTCAAACATTCCATTCTATTTGTTTGGGTCTGAAGAGAGATCAGTTTCCTCTCCCATTACAGTGTTACTTTACTTGGCAGGGCAAAGATGGGTGTTGACATTAACAATCATAACTATGCTGAATGGTGTAAATGTAATCATCAGCATGTGTGGGATGTTATTTGTGTCAGAATGAGGAAACAATGTTAGGATGTCATGCTCCAAGCTCTGTTCCTTTGGTGTGTGAAGTTTTGACTCACATTGAAAAAGCGTAGGTCTTTATTTATTTATTTATTTATTTATTTATTTTGTCAAGCGTATATATGATTACAGAAAAAATATAAATATTGTGATACTCTGATGCCACTGTCATCAATCTGACCACTCCCCTTGCCAACCCACAGATGTTGCTAGCTTTGATGGAATAGGTTTTAGCTTTTATTGCTAACCACATTAAACTTGTATAGTTTTATTTCCACATCCAGGTATAAACTAAGAGTAACATTTTGTATATTTGCTAAAGTGAACGCTAGCTCATGAAAGCTCTAGAAATCATAACATGACCCATTTGGGGCTCCAGTTTGGGACTCTAGTGTAGCTAATACTACTCCTCTAGAACATTATTGTTGTTATTATTATTGTCTTCTTTTCTCTTGGGTGTCAACTCTGAATTGAACCTGACTGAAGCCATCTTTTGCTGCTTCATAGTTGCTTTATAGTTGCCACACACTCTAAAGGGGGGGGGGAAGAGATAGACAGTCTGCAGACACAACAACGAGCCTTCCCATGGGAACCAAGGTCATCCCAACAGGTGGCAGTTGAAGGAGGAGGGGAGTGACTGAGGAACCTGCCGACTGCTTTAATTAGCCAATGTGACCTGGGACAATTGGGGAGGGAAACAGTTATTCTTTTAACTATGCTATTAGCACGGGAAACTTCCGAGTTGGCTTTCACTAGCCGATATGATGTATCCAATAAACATGTTCTTTGTGGGACCTGCCTGCCTCAGAGTTCTGATTTCTTTGGATGTGTTACTCGGAACGCTGACATTGGGGATGCTCCTCAGTTTTCCATGTTGTGATATTTTTGATTTAATGAACATTATTCATTTTTCCAACTGTGAAGAACATCGCACTAATTATACTTTTTTAAAACAAAAATGAAGTATTATTTTATTTTAGGCAGTGGCAATATCAGCACCACTCATTTTGACACATATTTCAAAGACTATGCTGGATTCAAATTCTGCATAGTGGGTTCACCTTTGGCAGAGGGTGAGGGGCATCTAACTGGAAAAGCCTGATGCCTACCATCTAAGGAATTCAGAAGGCCGGAATCAGGATACAATCTCCTGACATGGGTGTCACCAGCGGTGGGTTGCTTTAATTATAGAAATTTGATAAGTGGGCTATGATCTTAAGTATGTGGAGGTCATTTCAGAAGCTTGAAACTTAGGTGTAGGGATGTGGCAGTGAAGCTCTGGAGAAATATTTCTAAATTGGCCAGAAATATAGAGAATTTATACAAAAATAAACTTAGTACAGGAAAAAAAAGATTAATAGGAGGCCCGGGTGGATCCAAGAAATAGGAGCAACAGATACTGTTGTTGTTGCAGCTGCTGCTGTTACCTATTCACAACAATGTGAAGTCATAGCTGCTGTTTCTTTAGCTGGTGTTGGCCTTCATACACATTGAGTTCTTCCAAAGAACCTAGGCAATCTTAACATATCAGTATAGTATATGTGCAGATCTAAGCAATGTGGCTTTTTGTAATTGACAGATAAAATTTTTGTCAATGCACAGATTTTTTTAAGTGCTGTCCAAGAGTTTTTGATATGGCACCCACACTGGGTGCCATATCAAAACCACTAGAACCATCATGGCCATTTATGCCATAATCTTTCATATCTTGATATTTTGTGAACTTTTCCAATTCTTTACCTTCTATTTCCTGGTATTGCCACATCAATTATCCACATTTTTTTCTTTATTATTATGGTTTGTTGCACTGTCAGCCAAATATTAAGACTGGTGTCAGGCCGAAGCCATTATAGTCGGAGTCTTTGGCCTGCCACACTTTATGCTTTTAAAAAATGTATTCTTTGCTATGGGAATTTGGGAGGGGTCATTGCATGAGGGATGTATGCATGTAGCCATAACAAATTCCTTCTAGATTGTCAAGGTCATCCTTTGTCCTGCACCTGCACGGAAGAAGATGGGAGTAGCTGCCACGCTGGCAGAAGAAGATTGGTTAACGTAATGAACTTGAGGGTGTGGGGACAAGGGCTTGCACTTTCAACTGGGTGGAGAAACCCCTGCAGCTTCAGATTCGGGGTTCTCCCAGATGTGCCAACATGGCTCTGTTAATAAATTGGAACTTTGAGGAATATTCTGCCTCGGACTCTGATTTAAAATTTGATGCTATTTGGAACCCTGACACTAACCCGAATCTCCCTTAAAATTCATCCAGCTATCCCGAATCCTCAGGGCACTGTTCGGGGTCCTGAGCCCCAATGCCGACCCAGCAACGGGCGGTGTGAAGACTCAGGGAAGATGGAGGAAGAGAAGCATGCCACGGGGAAGCAAGTAGAGGACAGATCGCGTATTCACATCGAGACCCTCTACATTCCTTCCAAAGCCGTGGTGGAAGCCAAAGAGGCTGCGGAGAGGGAACGCCAATTGGGGGCTCGGCGCAAGCAACTGACCCCTGAGCGCCCTTCTCAGCCAGAGTGGATCTCTCAAAGCACAGCCGGGGGGCTGATCTCTCCCACAGAGCGAATGTGGGAACCACACCTGGACGCAGGATCAGCCTCAGCCCACGAGTGGAGACAGCAGAAACATATGCCGACTGGATGCTCCAAAGGTGAGGGATCCCAGCCACTGTCACGCAGCCAATCGCTGATGGAACTCCCTGACCAGTTCGGACGACTAAACATAAGTTGGACCAACCCCCCTTCGGGACCCGAGGCCGCAAGATGGAACTTGGCCCAGCCAACATTCTCCTTCCCAAAGAGGAACCCACTGGCTCCTTTGAGCGGAGACTCAGCCTCATTCCAAACTGCGATGAGCGAGACCCCTGTGAGCCTCTCCACCGGGGCAAAGCCTACATGGGCAACCCTCCGCCCTGAACTGTATGCGGCCCACCAAGCTGGCCTAGGATGCCTGCTGGCCTGGCTGCAGGGATGGTGGGGACTACCGACCCCAGCCCAGCCGCCGAACCTCGGTATTGTGTTGCCATGCAGGGTGGGGTTTTTTTCCCGGAATGGGGTGGGCACAGTGCCAATGGGCTCCAGCGCCCCAACCACAACTGAGCCTCGCACCGATGTTTGGAGCAGCGCAGCAGCCCCCTGCGATGCCTGGCCCCACCGCGTGAGCCCAGCCACAAGCACAGGGGCCCCTCCCCACAGACAGAAGCACACCGGGAGTAGCCCAGCCGACGCAACCTGCAGGGGGGCAGCTTGGAGGGCCCCAGCTGCAAGCAATCGTCCCGCTGGCCACGCAAGCTCAGGCTGCTGCCCTGCCAGCCCCAGAGCCACCCCCTCGGTGTCGTGCCACGTTCAATGGGGACCCCAAGAAACTGGCCTATTTCCTACACCGGGTCTGGGCATACATCGACCAGTACGGGACCCAATTCCAGTCAGACCGACAATTGATCGACAATATAACCGAGGGGATGAACGAGGGGGAAGCAGTGGAGTGGTGGCGGAGCTCCATGACGAAGCAGCCCCAGAACTCGACGATGCAGATGAGTTCGTCTGGTAAATGCAGGTCCGCTTTAACATGTGGCCCAGCAAGTGGAAGCCGAAGAGCAGATCCAGGGGTTGAAGCAAGCAGGCCACTGTTCTGCCCCAGCGACGAGCCACCAATAATACGCACACACAAACTGCAAAACACTGTTCGTTTACTAATAATAAAGGTCTCCTAATAACTTCTTAGGAGTCGTTGAAAACAAAATAAAGGCAGAAGAGTCTTTTTCAAACCCCCGCTGTTAATGTATAATCTTAACAGCTGGCCGGAGTTCAAGAGATAATGAGCAGGTCTTACTGTATCTGGCAATACTCCCAGAGCTAGGAATGCAGGAAACAAGACTCGTACTGGAACAAGAAGTCAGACTGGAGTCACAAAGATCAAGAGTAATAATAAACGTTGTTTCCTGCAACGAGGCTCAGCATGGTCAGGGCTTAAATAGTCTAAGGGTGTGGCCACTTAGCCTGCAGCTCTACTCTCAAGGAGACCTCCTCCTGAGTAGCCACTCTTCTAGCAACCCTGCGTGCCCGAGCATCGAGAAGAAGAGGCTCCTACTCTTCTTCTTCGGCCCTGATGGACTCCTCAGGAGGTACAGAAGGCCCTGGTTGACTCTCAGCCTCTGGCACCGAGTCCTCTCCAACCTCCTCGCTCTCTGACTCGGGTGCCAGGTGCATGGGCCGACGGTACCTCGCCACAACCGCCTCATCGTCCTCGGGATCCATGATAAACTGCACGGGACGCTGGTGGGCCACAACAGCTGCCCAGTGAAAGAATTAGTGTGGGAATTCAGAAGGGTGGCCGGGAAAGTGCGAGACTGGCCTGAGCGGCTCTTTGTGCACACGTTCTGAGATGCCTTGGATCCAGAACTAAAGAAGGCGTGTGAGATCCAGGGAGTCCCATGCCGGATCCAAGAGTGGTACAACACGGCCATCATCCTGGATCACGCAATCCGGAACACAAGAAACCTCCCGCTGAAAGAATGGCCAGAAGGCCCCTGGGCTGCCGAGTCCAACCGAAGCAAGCTGCAACACCAGCCCCTGAGGCAACAAGAGGCGGGAAGTGCTATAGATGCGGCCAAACCGATCATGGGGCATCGGAGTGCCTGGCGCCAGCCCCAATTCCACTACCGAGGGCCAGGCAAACTCCTGGGCCCCGGAAGAAGCCCCCAAAACCGCCGGAGTGAAGTCGCCTGGCCCTACAAGCAGAAGAGTCCCCTCCCCCGCCTGACGAGGCTGAGGCATCACCGGGAGAGGAACCGTCTCCGCGATGGGACGAGGGAGGCAGCAGCAAAGATGACCCAATAGTGAGTGAAGCCATTCGCCCTTTCCTCATTAAGGTGAAACTCACGGTGCCAGAGACGGGGGAGGAAGGAGAGGTAGACGCAATGATAGACACGTGCTGCTCGAGATGTCTAATCAGCAAAGCAGTGGTAGGAAATCTAGGGATCCGCACCAGGCCCCTAGCTAACCCCCTCCGATTCCAACAAGTGGACGGATCGCTAATTGGGGGGCCCCCGCCACTCTCCTCACCGAGTTGGACTGGCCTGAGCGGCTCTTTGTGCACACGTTCTGAGATGCCTTGGATCCAGAACTAAAGAAGGCGTGTGAGATCCAGGGAGTCCCATGCCGGATCCAAGAGTGGTACAACACGGCCATCATCCTGGATCATCTGAGACAATCATCCTGGGGCTTGTGTGGCTAGACAAGTGGATCCCCACCATCAAATGGGAGGATGGATACCGAAAGCTAACCATGAGCATCGGGCCTCTAGCCCCCAAAGAGAAGCAAGGCCGCCCGAAAGAACCAAAGCCCCTAGGGCCAGACTGCCCCCAGCAGGCAGCCCCGGCGCTCGAGGCCAAGCCCCCAGGCTCCCAGCAGGTGCCGGCAGAATACTGAGACCTGGAGGGGGTGTTTAGTGAGGAAGACTGTAACTATCTTCCCCCTCACCAGCCTACAGACTGTGTGATAGAGTTCGAGCTGGGGGCTGTGCTCTCAAAACCAAAAATGTACTCGATGACCCCAAAGGAATTGGAAGACTTAAGGAGGTACATCGATGCCAGTTTAGAACAAGGGTTCATCCAACCGGCAAAATTGAGGGTTGCAGCCCCCGTGCTCTTCAAAGAGAAGAAAGATGGGGGGGGGGGTCAGATTGTGCATTGACTTCTGTGGGATCAACACCATGTGCGTGCAAAACACGTACCCCCTCCCTCTCATGAAAGATTTGCTGAACCACTTGTCCAAAGGCAAGATATTCACAAACTGGACTTGAGAGAAGCATACTATCACATACGCATTAGGGAGGGAGATGAATGGAAGACGGCCTTTAACTGCCCNATCCCCACCATCAAATGGGAGGATGGATACCGAAAGCTAACCATGAGCATCGGGCCTCTAGCCCCCAAAGAGAAGCAAGGCCGCCCGAAAGAACCAAAGCCCCTAGGGCCAGACTGCCCCCAGCAGGCAGCCCCGGCGCTCGAGGCCAAGCCCCCAGGCTCCCAGCAGGTGCCGGCAGAATACTGAGACCTGGAGGGGGTGTTTAGTGAGGAAGACTGTAACTATCTTCCCCCTCACCAGCCTACAGACTGTGTGATAGAGTTCGAGCTGGGGGCTGTGCTCTCAAAACCAAAAATGTACTCGATGACCCCAAAGGAATTGGAAGACTTAAGGAGGTACATCGATGCCAATTTAGAACGAGGGTTCATCCAACCAGCAAAATCGAGGGTTGCAGCCCCCATGCTCTTCAAAGAGAAGAAAGATGGGGGGATCAGATTGTGCGTTGAGTTTCGTGTTAACTGCCCATTGGGAAGCTTCCAATTCAGAGTCATGCCCTTTGGACTGCAAGGGGCCCCCGCGGTCTTCATGCAATTCATCAACGAGGTGCTCCACCCTCACCTGTACAAGGGGGTACTCGTTTATTTGGATGACATTCTCATCTTTAGTGAAACACTTGAGGAGCACATGAAGTTAGTGTGACAAGTCTTAGAAAAGCTTCTGGCCGCCAAGCTGTACGCAAAACTTTCCAAGTGCGAATTCCACAAAACTCCCTAGACTACCTGGGATACCATATCTCCAGCAAGGGAATAGAGATGGATCCAGGGAAAGTGAAAGCGGTGCTCGACTGGCAGCCCCCACGCACTCGCAAGCAACTTCAAAGCTTCTTGGGCTTCGCAAACTTCTATCGGCAGTTCATCCCCGCATTTGCTGAGGTGGCGCTGCCACTGACCGAACTGCTAAAGACTGGCTCATCGCCCACCAAGCCAAAGCCCAACCAGCCAATTGGTTGGACAATGGAATGCCAAAAAGCATTCAAAAGGCTGAAGCGACTCTTTGCCCAAGAACCAATCCTGCAACACCCCGACCCGGAACGGCAGTTCATAATTCAGTCGGATGCCAGCGACATAGTGGTGGCAGTGGTGCTGTTGCAGAAAGATGAAAAGGGCCAACTCCTGCCGTGCACTTACGTCTCGAAGAAGCTCACAGCCACTGAGAGGAGATGGGCCATTTGGGAGAAAGAAGCCTATGCAGTTCATTGGGCACTGCTCACTTGGAGGCAATTCCTAGAGGGGGGCAAAGTACCATTCGAGGTGTGGACAGATCATAAGACCCTCGAAGCATTGAAAACCCCCAGGAAACTCTCACCCAAAAAAGTACGCTGGGCGCAATACTTCAGAAGGTTCAAATTCGAACTGAAGCACATCCCAGCTGGGAAGAATTTACTGGCGGATGCTTTGTCGAGAAAACCACAATACGACAGCCAAAGAGAACAAGAAGTCCACTCCATCATTCCTCCCTCGCCAGAGGAAACAGCGGCCCCAGTCCTCACCCGGGCCAAGCCAGACAACCAAGTACTCCTAGCCAGGACAAATGGACAGCAACGCTGAAAGCAGCCCTGCCTAGCGACCCCTGGCTCAATGACAACAAGGAGATCTTGATGATGAGAAAAGGCTTGGCTTGGAAGGGATCCAAACTATACGTGCCTGCCAGCCTCAGATTGGAAGTGCTCCAACGCAGCCACGATTCCAAACTGGGAGGACACTTTGGATTCCTAAAAACTCTCCACCTAACCTGGAGGCAGTTCTGGTGGCCAAAGATGAAAGCGGAGGTGGAAGATTACGTGAAGAGCTGTGGCACATGCGTGACCAGGAAGCATCGGCCAGGAAAGCCGCCTGGACTGCTGCAGCAAGTGGCCAACCCCAGCAAGCCCTGGGAGGAGATTGCCATGGACTTCATAGTGGAACTCCCAGATAGCAATGGAAACACGGTGATTTGGACAGTTATCGACTTGTTCTCCAAGCAAGCCCACTTTATCGCTTGCTCCGGTCTACCGTTGGCCAGGAAACTAGCAAACCTGTTCCTCAAGCACATCTACTGCCTGCATGGAGTCCCAAGAAGAATCATCTCTGACCAAGGCATGCAATTCACTGCCAAGTTATGGAGAGAGTTCCTACAAGCAATTGGATCCACACAAGGGCTCAGCTCGGCTTTCCATCCGAGTACAAATGGAGCAGCAGAACGTATGAAAGCAACGGTGGAACAATACCTCCGTTGTTATGTGGATTACCAGCAAGATAATTGGTCTGAACTGTTACCGTTTGCAGAAGTGGCGTACAACAACGCGGTTCATAGCAGCACTGGTCTAACTCCTTTTCAGGTTACCAGCGGCAGAGAGTTCGTTCCCATGCCTGAGCTACCTACGGAGGCCCCCACTTCGATGTCCCTGACTGAGTGGATGGAGACGCTGAGAAAGGGATGGGAAAACACCAAGAAAGCGCTAACTGAAGAGGCGGAAGCCTATAAGAAGCAAGCAGACAAGCACCGATCGCTCCAGCCACCCTTCCGAGTGGGGGATAAAGTCTTCTTGTCCACTAAATACTCCGATTGAGAATGCCCAGCAAAAAGCTATGGCCAAAATTCTTGGCTCCTTTCCCACTCATAAAAATA
>QLTV01003476.1:2186474-2201400 GCA_003457575.1 Thermophis baileyi
TTCGGTCTAGGAGGAATCTTTTTGTGTGAAGTTCATTTCTAATTAAGGTCAATATATGTATGTATATATATGTGTGTGTGTATATATATATAGCAATAGCAATAGCAGTTAGACTTATATACCGCTTCATAGTGCTTTACAGCCCTCTCTAAGCAGTTCACAGAGTCAGCATATTGCCCCCAACAATCTGGGTCCTCATTTTACCCACCTCGGAAGGATGGAAGGCTGAGTCAACCTTGAGCCGGTGAGATTTGAACCGCCAAACTGCAGCTAGCAGTCAGCTGAAGTAGCCTGCAGTGCTGCACTCTAACCACTGCGCCACCTAGTAAACCGGTGGTGACGTTACGGAGCCGGTTCTGTCGGTGCCGGTCCGTGGACGCCGCCATCTTTTTTTGGGAATTTTTTTGGGGAATTTTTGTTTTGTTTTTGCTTCTGTGCATGCGCAGAAGCCGAGTTTTCGGCACTGCGCATGCGGCACCATCTTGTTTTTAGCATTTTTTGGCTATTTTTTGCTTGTTTTGCTTCTGCGCATGTGCAGAAACTGCATTTTCAGCACTGCGCATGTGCGGCCACGCGGTGCGATCATGTGGAGTACAATGCACACGCAGCCACATGGCGCGGGAGGAAGCGAACCGGCGGCGAGGTAAGTTAGAACCCACCCCTGGTTTCAATGGATAAAACATTGTTTTTAGAGTACTGTTTTTCATTTTACTTTGTTCTGCTTGTTCCATACAACTGAACAACTTTTACATTTGAAAGAGCTACTCAACTGTATATAAAACAATGCAAATTTGTTATAACTTTTTTCCAACTAAGCCTGAATGTGGACTTCCAATAATACATTGTATTGGACTTTTGGTTTCAGTTACAAAAATATCTCAGATAACTGTTCCTCTTTCTGAAAAAAAAAAAAAAAGATACTCTCTGGCTTTACCTGGTAAAATTACTGTATTCTATTCAGTTTTAAACTAGAAACAGTTCTTGGCTTTAAAATGTTAATATAAGTATGTACCATACGTGAGTTCTGTTCTGCTCTGGTCACTCTAATATGGCAGGCTACAATTTAGAATTGAGTTTGCTCATAAAAGTGATAAGATGATGAATAGGCATAAATTTAAAAAAAGGGACTTGCTTCTTTCTTTTCACTTCCTTGCCTAATGTAATCTGACTTGACTCAGGGGAACAAAGATATAAAAAATAGAAATAAATTAATAAAATATTTAAAATGTTGGCTCAAACAAGTAATTAGCAAAATCTATTTCTGAAAAGTTCTACAATAGTGCAATCTGCAACATCAGCAGGATTTGTCTTTATATGCAGAGACATGATCAAGTCAATAAAATGAGATTTGTTTTAAGATAGGATTATACTTTCTTCTCCTTCAAATATAATTTAAGAAAACGGTTTTAAGTATTCCAACAACAAAGGGTATTTCTATAGACGGAATAATAAAACCCTCATAGGATTTGATCAGACATCTAAGGCTTTTAGCTGCTTTCTGTAGTCCATTATAATAAATATTTAAGCCTCCATAGTTCATTTCACTTCATCTGACATTTAAATATTTGTTTAAACACCCAATTTAAGCTTCTTGAGATTTCGTTTGATCCAATTTTTATATCACAAGAGAAGGTATAATTTCAGAGACTTACAGATTCAAGATTCTCCCACACGGTGGCACAAAAGACAAATGAGTACAATTCAAGGTGTGGTTGTTCGGCTGGAAAAGTGGAAGAATTTGATAAAACCACTGTGGAGTGACTTGCACATCTACACACAAATATGCACACACATAGGTGCAATGCACCTAGTAAATGCACACATGCATTTTACTGAAGTCAGTAGAAAGGTCAGAGGAGACATGCAAGGATAATGCAATGCAAGACACACCAAAGGGAGCTGATGTGAAATTGGCCAGGTGGAATAACAGGCTTTCAAAAGTGTACAAAATTTGTATGGCTTTCTCTAATGTATCATTGAGAAGACCAAGGAGCCATTTAGAATCCAAACCATTTGTAATGAAAACCCAAGAAAAGCTTTGCAACCATAAGGCCTAGAAACTTGCTTTTCTTTTAAAAAGTGATTATGTTCTCAGGACAGCTATGGTGTAGCTTTGAAATGCTTTAGATCAGGGATGTCAAACTCGGGGCCCATGGGCCGGATGCATCACGCACTGGCCACGCCCGTGCCTGGTTTAGCGAAGGGGAAAAAAAGATGTGATACGTCACGTGACGACACCGTGACGACGTGAGTTTGACACCCCTGCTTTAGATAAAAGTCTATATGAGAAAGACCATAGAGATGGGCCTCCTGTCTTTTTGCTGTGGCCCATGAAAGTGCTTTTGAGGGTCAGGGCTTCACATTATTTCTTTGGATGTGAGCCAAGGGTTACAATGGGCAGGGACAATGATGTTACTTCCATGGCTAAGGCTATTTTTCATGACCCCAGAGAAGTTTTGGTGGGTCCTTGACCAGAAAGCCAACTACCACCACATCCACACACTTGCTTCTATAGGAATTTTTCCTGTTCTTGTAATGTCTTATTAAAATGCCCCAAATGGACCAATGCATATGTTAACAATATTTTCAGCTCCAGGCAGACATGCTGTTGTTTACTTGGGCATTTTAATTTGTGGCAAACTTTTTAACTGTTAGGACTTTGGATTATTTCCAGAAATATTCAAAGCCACTGTCAAATATTATAGCAAAGATCAACACAAAGAATTTCTTAGCTCACCTGTCATGAGGCTAAGACAAATGACTAAAATATTACAGTTATTATCTTTTGCACTGAAGTAGCAGGGTTTCTTTCTCAGAATTCCTTGCCTTGGTGTTAAGTCAATTTTCCCTAGCAAAATTGATGAGAAAGGGTTCCCCCCCCCCACCAACAATTGACCTTCAGTGATGGCTCTTGAGACCTTTTTTTTTTCCCCTTGAGAAACGTTCAGTAATGAATGCCTAAAAGAGCACATTTCAATCAGCCTGTTTGTTGAGATGTACAAGACCTTTTCAATTTTGTTGGAGACAGTGGGACATGGGACAGTGGAGGAAAAGATTTCGTGGGCAATGGGCGACAGGACCCACCCATGGGATACTTTGCCTAAGAAAGCTTGCTGCATTGGGTAAAAGGGCATATGTTACAATATTTTCACCTCTAGGCAAGCATGCTCTTGTATACTCAAGCATTTTAATCTGTGGCAGACTTTCTAATTGTTAAGGAAGTTGTTGGCTCTTTTGTGATGTAATCGCTTGTATATTACCCTGAAATCCCAACATAATCAAGGGCAACATAGAAATGTTTTCGGAAATTAAATTAACTTCTCCTTGTAGAAGGAAATCTAAAAAAAAAAAAAGCAATTCAGTCAGCTTTCTTTAGTTTGCCCAATTTCTCTTTGTTACAGTAACTTTGTAAAAATGTATAGCTTAAAAAAAGGTTCAGGCACAATGAGCCAATCCAAAGTGTATCATGCAAAAATAGGTGATCTGTAGCTCTAAATCTGTATTTGGGTCCCATATTCTTTTGTGACCCCAGGCCCCTCCAATTCTAACTGCTGCCATTTGAAGTAAAAGAAACACCCTCTGAAAACCCCTAATTTTAATGTAGTTTTGGGGAAAAAAATTACAATTAAAACCCACACAATTCCCCAAATTAAAAAAAATAAATGAAAACATGTTGGCCCTACCTGCGCATGTGAAATGGTCAAACCTAGTTTTCCTACCGGTATCTAAATCGACCTTGTCTCCTAACCCAACTCTACAGAGCAGCTCCTGGCCACCATCTTGGCAAACCTGTGGGGTAATTGAGAAGGGGAATAGCTCATTTTCATCTTACCATTCCTACCTTGTGGTAGTGGGAACTTATGGAGAAGTGACACGAATCAACGATACTACAATTGTAGAGCCGTTTCATCAGGATTTCCATTTGTAGCTCAGTTTTGCATTTCTGAAATGCTTAGACAGTTAACAGAAGAATTCAGGAGAGTCTTCCATTCTTACCAGCTGACATATCCTTCTCTTAAAAGAAGACTCTGTGGAAAGGATAATAGACCAGGCACCTAGAGGCAAGAGCCTCTTAAGGAAACAAGACCTTTTGCTGTTTGCTCCTTCTCTTGTAGCACACACTCGCCCATTGTTGTTTGTGTTTCTGCACTAATCAGCCAAGCCTGATGACTTTTGTCTCTTCTGTGGCCCATGCTGCAGTAACAGCTCCCAAGCTGTGAGGCAGAGGAGATTTCCATTGGCAAAATATTTCACCTTGCCTTATCTCCCAGCTCTTTCGGTTCTTATCTGTAAAAGTCAGGTTTCTACAATATTTCAATATAAATAGAATAAATGAATAAGATCTTATAATGCTAAATAAAAAGAGTAGCTCCACTTCCTTGAAGTCAAAGTGTTCTGGCGCCTAGTCATAATTTGATCATGCTTTGTCCTGCACTCCACACGTATACACACACATGGAGAGGAACAGCTGCAAGGAGTTTTACCTAAGATTTGGCAAACACAGGAGGCAGAAGGCAAAGCATGTCTACAAACACACACAGAGAGAGCCACAAAGTCCCAGTCCCTAGAGAGTTTGCCTGTAAAGTTGATCCAAGCAGTCAGGGGTCAAAGCAGGGGAGCAGAAGCATAGTCAGGTCATAGGATAATCCAGAACCTCAAAAGTTCGGACAGGAGGTGTCAGTCCCTGTTCCAGAGAGCAGGATTTTCACAGGCAACAGGTTCAGAAGGCAAACGTACAGAGTTTCAGCAAGCAAAGCAATTATTTTCAACTGAGAACTGCAGGGCAGTGATGCATTTTAAATGGAGTCTGTGTCAAAAGCAGGCACTCAAGGGTTGGAATGCCCTTGCTGTGCAAAAGACTTGCAGTTTTCCTATATGTTCTAGGACTGGAAGGCAGTCTTGAATCCAGCCCTTCTTCTGTTACCTCCAGTTGACTCAAATGTTCCTCAGCCATATCAAGGTATCCGATTGCCAAGCTCCACTTGAGGCTGGTATTTGTATGGCCCCCCCCCCCCCGAGCAGCTTCTTCCATCATCTCAGACTCTTCTACACTGGCCATCATTTAATTTAATTTAATTTATTTATTTATTTGTTAAGCATATATGATTACAAGCAAAGTATAGACAAAGTATAAACATGATTGTATATACTGTATATATAATAGTACAAGCATGATTATGAGTACAAGAAGTATGAATATATGGGTACATTAGGACAGGGACGGTAGGCACGATTGTGCGCTTATGCACGCCCCTTACAGACCTCTTAGGAATGGGGTGAGGTCGATGGTAGATAATCTAAGGTTAAAGTTTTTGGGGTTTGGGGAAGAAACAACTGAGTCAGGTAATGTATTCCAGGCATTGACCACTCTGTTGCTGAAGTCGAATTTTTTGCAATCAAGCAGAAACAACTGGGTCAGGTAATGTATTCCAGGCATTGACCACTCTGTTGTTGAAGTCGAATTTTTTGCAATCAAGTTTGGATCGGTTTACATTAAGTTTATATCTATTGTGAGCTCGTGTATTGTTGCGGTTGAAGCTGAAGTAGTCATTAACAGGTAGGACATTGTGGCAGATAATTTTGTGAGCTACACTTAGGTCAGATCGAAGGCGGCATAGTTCTAAATTTTCAAGTCCCAAAAAAATGTATCAAGCCTTTTAAACTGAGTGATTATTTTTTTCCTGTGCTAAAAAGAAGCATAGCGAGACCACAACACGGGTGTTAGTATCAGTAGAGAGCAGGACTCTGGGCAAAGTATGATTTGTGCCGTCTTCCATTGATCAAAATGGCTGGCTCATTGACAATACTGAGAGTTACAGGGGCTGAAATGATGGGAATATTTTCAGAGGAACCCAAAAGGGCTTTGAGGATTTGGGATAAAGTCAATGGCTGAATGGAACTGTCCTGAATGGCAAACAATGCCATCGGATTCAAATGTACTGAAAACATTTAAACATTTAAACTATTTAAATAAATGAAACCATTTCTTCTGTAAGAGAAAGCCTTTTACATATGAGGTAGCAAAATTTTATTTTTTCCCCCTGTTTAAGATATTTGCAGAAATTATAGAAAAGCTTAAGCTTAGCAAACTTTCCTTCCTCTTTATGGAAATACTTGAGTTTGGTGAAATGAACTTCTGCATAATGTTATCTGAGATTATAATACATTTCACTTTTCAATGGTAATTTGCTATTCATTGCCATTATTCATCGTCTCACATGGCATTATCTGGAAGTCATTTCCCTAATCAATAGCAGCCATGGAAACATATTGCAAGTAGCTGATTTTATCTAAAGATAGTTTGGTGCATCAGACCTTTTCCTGGCTAACAAGATAAAATAGTGTAAAATATATTTCCCAGAAGTAGAATTATTACAGCAAAACTATGAAGCCATTATGAAAGAATTCCAGTAACTGCTATGTCTCAAATGTGAGTACTATTTATACAGATCAGTGCTCAGATTCTAAGAATCTCTTGGATTCTTTGGGGGAATTTTCAGGTACCCTTTGTTTTGGTGATTGATCTAGTATCAGGTTGTCTAGTTTCAATGAGTGAGAAATTTCACATTTTGTGTGTAAAACCTGGGACCCAGCCTTGACCCTTTGAAAAGTCATGAAGTTTTCTTGACAACGTTTTCAGAAGTGGTTTGCCATAGCCTTCCTAGGATCAGAGAAAGTCACTGACCCAAAGGCACCCAGCTGGCATTGTGTCTAGAAGGACTAGAATTCATACACTCCTAGTTTCTAGCCTGGTGCTTATAATCACTGCAACAAACTGGTTCTTTACTTTCACTTTAGAGATGATTAAAGAGTAGCGAGTTAGCAACTCTTGACAGAACAAAGCCCATACCTCCCCAAAATATTGGGACTGGTCATCAGTACATTTCTTAAGAAGATGTTGTTGAATTGCCAAAGGAAATCCTAATCAATTTTTTATATTATAGACCTCATATTGGAGAATGATGATAGAGAAAACATTATTTGCTATTCCATTTTAGATAGTGAAAAGTCTTGGACCAATCTTCTGGAAATATTGCAGAAAGGAAAGAGATTCATACGTAACCAAGTGTTTGGATAATGTTAGTTCATATAGACATGGATAGTAATTCATTTCTCATGACTTGCACTTATTCAAACAGGTGATCTACCAGGAAGATCCTTACATGATGGGGCAGGCACCAGCATCAGTAACTCACAATCAGATGAATGTAATTGAATATATGCCAGGTAGTGAACAGATCTTTTTTTTAAAGCAACTTCATACAAAATGATAACATAGGCCTAGGAGTGAGCACAGGTGAGACTTGAATGACAGTCTCTGTATCAGTAGATTTAAAACTCCAACAGTCTTAAACTCACTGTCTTAAAAGTTTTGTATGGTGCCCTGTTCATAAAAATGCTTCACTTCATCCAGAAAATGCAATGAAAGGAAGTTGATCAATTTTTCTTTCAGCTTCTACTTGGTTTCATTTCCCAATTCTCGTTTACTTAGTAAAAAGCTCTAGGGGCTGAATGCTCAGTACTGCTATTGAGTATTTTAAATACCCTCTAAATTCTTTTGCTGCTTAATTTCACTTTTAAAAATGCCTGAAATATACTCAAATTGTATTAGGTTTGACAGTTGCAGGTGATAAATTCATGGCTCATATAACTCCATTGAAGCTAGTAATGATGTTTCACTTGGGATGTATTTGGCCTGAAATGTTGACTAGTTGTGTTCAAGTGTTGTTGCGTGTCTCTCTACGGGTGATTCTGACGTTATTGACTCTGCAATTGTCAGAGATAATGACACTAATGAGGTTTATTTACTTTCCTATATGCTACAATGTTCTGCTGGCTTCTCAAGCAGCAAAAGCAATGGTGATGCCTAATGACACTTGATATGCACAAAGCAATTAAAAAAACATTTGAAATGTCTCCCTTAAGTGAGCAGAGGAAAGAAGACAAATGATCTAGTTTAATTTTTTTTCCCAGGGAAAATGAGTATTATGCAAATTAAGATAAACAGAATTGCAAATAAACTACAATGAATAATTTATCCCATTAACAGTGGCCTTTCTTACGACTCATGGAATATTCACAAAGTAAAGGGAGATTTCCTTGGGTGTATC
The DNA here is from genome assembly GCA_003457575.1 of Thermophis baileyi. NCBI lineage: Eukaryota > Metazoa > Chordata > Lepidosauria > Squamata > Dipsadidae > Thermophis > Thermophis baileyi. Next base: position 2,194,586 of record QLTV01003476.1, read on the forward strand.
CATCATTCAAACCTGGCACTTCTGTTCAGATTGGTTTTACTTGATTGTCTTTGAATAGGCATGTTGGAAGAAATATCATTGCTTAATTATAAATAACTTGATAAGTTGAATGGGATATGGCAAATATGAAATTTAAGCAATGTGATTTTAGCCTGCTTCTCCAGGTAGCATTTACAAAGACCAAGGGTAGCTTAAGTGCAACATACATAAGGTACAGCAAGCTCCTAGCAAAACAACTCACTAATGACTTATTGTTCCAAGTGATGGGCATTTAATCTGAATGGATGACATGGTGTTTTGAATACTATGCATTTGTCATCAGTCTTTTTGATTATGTTCATTACCAGCTTTTAACAGAAGAGAGGCAATCTAAAAATGTGGCAAAACATTAGCAGCTGGGACATCTCTCAAACCATCTCTCATAACACAATACTATTCTATACTTCTGTGTTGGAAGCATTGAAATGCTTCCGTGGTGAAACGATCAGTCGGTGACATCACCATTGCCCTGGGGATACCCAGTTGTGGGGCTCCTTTCATGTCTCTGTTAAGTTACCAGGGGTGGTTCAGGTTTTTCTTACTGCCGGTTTGCTCAGGGTCGCGCCGCGCGGGATGGGTTGCATGGTACAAGGTTGCATGCTACAAGGTTGCATGCTACAAGGTTGCATGCTACAAGGTTGCATGCTACAAGGTTGCATGCTACAAGGGTGCCAAGCTGCAACAGTCGGGATGCAACAGTCCTAGAAAGAAATTGAATAGCCTGTGGATTTTTGTCTTCTCCCTTTATGTGTGTGCTACTTCACTGGCTGATGTCTACATCATTACACTGGAAGTGAAGCCATATAAAGGATTTATTCTATTAGATTGACTTCCAAATGTTTTGGATTTAAGATGTGATAGAATGTGCATCTGGAGGAGCAGCAGAGGACAATTTTGGCAACACAGAGCTTTCCCAGAGAGAGGCCCAGATTAAGATACTGTGCAGTCCCGAACTGGATGGGGAGTGAGGAAGAGCTTCAGGATGGCTACACCCTAGAATTTCTTAGGACATAACTAGTAGGTTAAAAAGTTAGATCTTTAATTTGGCAAGATTCTGTCCATTAGATGTAAGTGAATAAAGCATTGGACTCAATTGGATTTTTCTGTGTCATCTCTGGACTTGGGCCTAACATAAACTTCTATAATTTCTGATCACTGGCATTCTCGAAGCTGTAATCCTGAATTTCTAGAGGACATTATGGTGATAGTTTCTGATACATGCACTGATTACTAAAATGGCAATATTTCAAGATCTGACTACCTGTAATCATGCTACTTACATAGCTGATAGGAAGTGAAAGATCAGATGATTGTGAGGACAATGCAACGTAACATTTTGACTGTATGATCCCTATTAAAATCTCTCTTCCTCTCATTCATTCTTATCATATATATCAATGGTCAATTTCTTGATATTGGATATTGCAGGGCATCTGAGACAACAGCAGGACACTTGAGACTGACTCCCCAGCCATAATAGGATTTCTCCTCCAAGATCATGTCAACAATCCCATTACAAATCTATTCTAACAATGTGAAGACTAACATAATTTGGTTCTCATAAATTGGCTGAAAAGATTGACAACAAGGGCTGCGCCTGCTTCAAAACTGGGTCAGAGTGGGAACACGTAACTTTAAAGTATCTGCATCTTTATATAGGTTTCTATGCAAACTTGATAAAAGACATTGTTGTTTTATTGATTCAAATTAAAGATAAAGCTGGATTAATTTGGTTGCAAGACAGAGCTGCCTTAATGAGGTGCTCCTGGGCACTCTGAGACACCTCTTCCAAACCATTCTGAAACACACACAGCAATAAGTTAGAGAAATTTTTTATTTGGAGGGTTGTTAAATGAACTGTTGTAAAATGAACCAAAAACAAGAAATAAAACTGCAAAATTCTCGGAAAAGAATTGTAGTGGAGAATATCCAGAAAAAAATGAACATATTATGCTGTAATGATTGAGAAAGAAAATAGAACTAGGTAATTTATTGAGAGTGCAATAGGTTGTAAGAATTCAAGATATATCATCTTATGAAGAATATACCACAGCAGGGATTTCTAATCTTGGAAACTTTAAGAATGTGGACTTCAACTCCCAGAATTCCCTAGCCATCATGGCTGACTGGGAAATCCTGGGAGTTGGTCCACACATCTTAAAATTGCCAAGATTGGGAACCCCTGTACTTTAGCAGGACCAAAGACACAAATAAGTGGGAATTGTAAGAGAAGTCCAATAGTTTAGAGTCTGCTTTATTAGGAAGTCTCTGCTGATGACAAAAAATTATTATAATGCTTAGTGCAAATTGAAAACAAACAAATTGTCCCCATGGTATCTATAAAAAAATATTAACAAAGGAATGTAAAGTGGCTAGTGGTTTTTTTTTAAAGGAGTCCTGGGATTCTGGTAGATTCTGGGTATAAATAAATTTTGATTAGTTGAATTTCGTATCTGTTCCAAGTAAATTGTTTAAGTGGCATTAAAATAACATGATCAGGCCTATAAAAGGACAAATTTCAATAAAAAAGAATCTGTGGATTTTGATGTATGGGAGGATGAGCTGGTATTTGCTTGTTTATTTGGACTTTCAAAATAACATTTTATTTTTAAAAAATCAAATGTTCCTGACAGGTAAAAGATGAGAAATCCTATTATGAATTAGCATCTAATTAAAAAACAGTGTAGTGGAAGTAATTTTTTTTTTCAGGGGAGGGATGTAATGGGACAGATATATATATTTTATTTTGTTTGTAAATGATTTGAGTTAGGGATGAGCACAGAAACATCCACTTCTTTGAGAGGGATAGAACAAAGAACATTGAAGTAATCTAAAAAGCCCTCTATAGATCCATCAAGATTATTAATATAAATAGCTGCCACATACATCTCCCAGCAGAGGTGGGTTCCTCCCGGTTTGGACCGGTTCACCTGAACCGGTAGCGACCCGCTGGTGATGTCACAATGACGTCACAGATCTGGTTCGGTCGGTGCCGGTCCGTGGACGCCGCCATCTTTTTTTTGAATTTTTTTTTTGTAAAAAAAAATTGGGGGGAGTTTTTTTTTTTTTTCAGTCCTCCTGGTTTTTTTTTCCTTTTCTGTATCCTCATTGTTTGAATCAGGGGTGGGTTCCTCTCGGTTCGGACCGGTTCGTCTGCACCGGTAGCGACCCACTGGTGACATCACAATGATGGCACGGATGGGGGGGGGGCGGTGCCGGTCCGTGGGCGCCGCCCTCTTTTTTTTGAATTTTTTTTTTGAAAAAAAAAATTGGGGGGAATTTTTTCCGGTTTTTTTTTCTTCTGTGCATGCGCAGAAGCCAAGTTTCTGGCACTGCACATGCATCGCCATCTTGTTTTTGGCTTTTTTTTGGGGGGGGATTTTTTTTTATTTTTTTGCACTGCGCATGCGCGCATGTGTGAAGCATGCGCGTGGCCACGCGGCGCGGCCATATGGCGTGGGAGGAAGCGAACCGGCAGTGAGGTAAGTTAGAACCCACCCCTGTCTCCCAGCATTATTCCTCTATCCAGGGAATCCTGGAGGTTTCTGACAGATGCTGTGGTTGAAAAATAGAACAGAATGAAGGAAAATAATCAGTAGCCCAAGATTGGCTATTAACGGCAAACATTACTGAAGGACTCCTACTTGTCTTCCTTTCTATAGAATGTAACTCAGCAATAAGCCACAGTTTTCTGTACACTGTTTTTACACAGTCATTTTGCAGCAACAATTCCAGGATTTGTTGCCAGTAATCTTTGGATTTGAAATATTATTTAACAGAAGTATATTCAATGGATTAAAACAGAAAACTACAATTTAATCCTTCCTTCCTTCCTTCCTTCCTTCCTTCCTTCCTTCCTTCCTTCCTTCCTTATGGCTGGCAATCTATTCTGGCCATCATGAATTTTAAAATTAATATTTTCTTAATGTAATTTAATTGAAACTTTGAAGAAACAAGAGTACAAATTAATGCAAACTAAAATTAAAAAAGAAAAAGCAATAAGAGAGAAAGCTAAATGATAAAAAAGAAAAAAGGTAGAAGAAATATATTTGTGTATATATAAAGAAGTGGATTCTGTTCTTTACAGCTATTATAAATATAATTGTAGGCTTATCTCTTTTTCTAAAGTTACTGCAACTCTCTTTTTTCTCCCTTTTTATGACCCTGTAATTCCTTAAATCGGGATGGAGTTGGGGCAACTGGATGAAGCTGAGCATTTACTGGCCAGATGGCCTTCCTGATGCCTACACAGAGTTCACAGCAGACCTTTTCCCTTTGCACCCTAATAGAGAAACATCTGCCACTACCTAGGATTAAACTCTCAACCTTCCGAGTGGGAGGTGAACATCTTCACTACTAGGCCACCATGCTGCTCTGACTCTCTTCTTTCTATAATTTTAAAATAATGTTTATGAAGACTAGGCAGATCTAGGGATTGGTATCATGTTGCCAATTCTACGATTAAACTAGCAAGCATCATAAATATTAATAATGTCAATTTATCATAAACAAAGTTATAGCATTTCCTGAATTCTAGTTGAGGGCAATAAATCTTACCAAATGGCAGTTGGAAGTCAAGGATTTTTAGTTTTGGGAGCCATCATTTACCATAAAAGGGAACCAAATATTATTCTAAGGGCTTTTCCGAACTACTGAGGCAAAACACTCTTCACCCATTCTTGAGCCAGGCAGAAAATTTATACCAGCAGGAAATTAGCTTTTCTTATTGCTTGTGTCTACCCTGCCTTTATTGCTTCTCTTTAGCCTCTGCCAGGTGCACGACTTCCCTTCAAGGTAATGGAAGACAAAGATTTTATATGCTTTGAGGTTGTTGGTGGACTGAGCTAGAACGAGGCTAACAATTCTCCTTCAGCTACATGTACGGCTAAAGATGACTTTCATCTGTCTTACGCATGGGCCAGGAAGTAGATGAAGGCAAAGTCATGGAGACAAGGGAGAAAGTAAAAGTTCCCCAGGCATGATTTGGAGCAAATGGGGGTTATGATCTAATGCTCATGACTGCTATGGTAAATTAAGCATTGAATGCCAGTTGTTGCCTCCAGCTGAAACATTCCAGCCTCTTATATCTTGATGATGATTTTTAATAATGTATGATCTCCATATGTCCTCTTGTTCATAGCAATTTATTTTTTTTCCTGTGGAATAAAGTGTTTGGAAATTACGGAAAGATCAGTAGCAGAGCTATGTCTGGAATTGGGCATCTCATCTGCGTGATTATGTTAAACCACACTCCAAAGAGAATTTTTTTTTCAAAGAAACATTTGCGAATGCAGAGGCATATAAAATGAGTTTCTGCATTATAAATGGTCTAAAAAGTAGAACAATGATTCTAGATCCATTATTTTCTCTCTCTCTCTTTGAACTGTCTGGATAATAGATTAAACAATTCAAAGTTACCGCAATGCAAATTGGCCAGTGTAAATCCATTTTGACCTTACATGCTTGTGTTCCACCAGACCAGGAGGATTTAGCAAGTGACATGTTGCTGTTGTGGCCCGCCAGCGACCCGTGCAGCTGGTTGCGGACTCCGACAGCGAAGAGGCTGTTGTGGTGATGCACCGGCGGCCTGTGCAGCTGGTACCTGAGTCGGACAGTGAGGAGGTTGGTGGGGACTCGGTGCCAGAGGCAGAGATTCAGCCAGGGCCTTCAGAACCTCCAGAAGCTCCCATCAGTGACGAGGAAGAAGAGAAGGAGCCTATTCTTAATGCACGGGCACGCAGAGCTGCCAAGAGGCAAGAATGGTTACTCAGGAGGAGGTCTCCTCGGGAGTAAGGCTTTGGGCTAATTGGCCACGTAGCCTATTTAAAGTAATGACCACGCTCAACTATGTTGCAGGAAACAACTCCGTTCAATCCACGAATTGATTTGGTTTTCCTGTTTAGCTCTTGATTCAAATCTGCATTACTTTTCCTGTTCCTAGTTCGGGCACGTATTGCCTTGGTCTTTGAAACTGTTCAGCTCTTGATTCCAATCGGCATTACTTTTCCTGTTCATAGGTCTGGGCTTTCTGCCAACTTCAGTAAGTTCTTGTGGCTATTATCAGTTAGCCTAATTTGTTGGACTTCTTTGATTCTTTGTGCTTGGACTCTTGCCAACTGTTAAGACGTTAATTAACAGTTGGTGCACCGAAAGGACTTCTTTATGATTTCATGGACTTTAACAAACACGACTGCTAAGAGAGCATTAGTAGTTTAAAGAGTATTAAACAAGGTTTGTTTGTACGTTGCTTGTGTTGTTTTTCTCAGTTCGGTAGCTGGGACAGAACAGTTGCCAACAAAGGACAACATTCTTCAAAACAGTATTGCTCTTAGTCCATTTTGGTATTCCCATGTTAAATCATTTAAAGGTAACGGTTTGTCCTTTCAGTCACGTATGACTATTGTTGTGTCCTAGCACGGCAAGCCCTACAAAATGACGCACACACACTGTTTGCAAAATAATACCCTTTTACTACTAATAAAGGATTCTTAGTAGCTAGCTTTTAAAGTCCTTAAATAACAAGAAAGTCCGTCGTGCCAAAAGTCCGGTATAAAGTTGGCCAGAATTCAAACCCCCAAAGTAAACAGGCAATTAGTTCCTCCATTATCAGTAACTCACAGAAGTTGGCAAAAAGCCCAGAATGAATTAGCTCAGCAACTGAAAGTCCAGAAATCAAAGCCGTAGAAATCCCAAGAGCAGCAAGACGTGGTCAGAGTAAATGCAACACATTGTTTCCAGCGCCAGCTTCAGCGTGTTGAAGCCTTAAATAGCCTTAG
>QLTV01003476.1:2201428-2219581 GCA_003457575.1 Thermophis baileyi
CGGTGTTGCCAGCAGTCGGCTTCAGCGTGCGGAAGCCTTAAATAGCCTTAGGGCATGGCCAATCAGCCTGCAGATTTACACGCGAGGAGACCTCCTCCTGCAGAGCCATTCCTGCCTGCTAGCTGCCCTGCATGCCCTAGCATCAAGCAGAGGCTCCTCCTCTTCTCCTGAGTCACTCACCTCCAACTGAGGAGGTGCAAAAGTCCCTGGTTGGCTGTCATCCTCTGGCACTGAGTCCCCTCGGTATCTGACTCAGGTGCCAGGTGCACAGGACGATATTGCCACGCCACAGTTGGCTCTTGGTCCTCTGGATCCATGGGCGGCTGCACGGGACTCAGGCAAGCCACAACAACTATAAGGGATGATGCTTATCTCCGTTTCTTAGCTGAGAGAGTCAGGGTTGCCCAAAGACTCATTCTGTGGTCATTTGGCCAACACCAGAGGTGGGTTCCTCCCGGTTCGGACCGGTTCTCCTGAACCGGTAGTGACCCACTGGTGATGTCACGATGACATCACGGATCCAGTTCGGTCGGTGCCGGTCCGTGGGCACTGCCATCTTTTTTTTGAATTTTTTAATTTTTTTTCTTCTGCGTATGTGCAGAAGCCGAGTTTCTGGCACTGTGCATGTGTCACCATCTTGTTTTCGGCTTCTTTTTTATTTTTTTTTTATTTTTTTGCACGTGTGCGAAGGAAGCGAACCAGCAGTGAAGTAAGTTAGAACCCACCCCTGGCCAACACAATACCCTGAGGCACATGCAATGCTATTATCTTTTCACCAAAGTATCTACTCGCATCTGCATGCTTTTGAACTGCTAGGTGGGCAGGAGCTAGGGCAAGTAATGGGAATTCACCCTATCGCAAGGCACTCGGGTCCCGAACCTGGGCTGTCAGCTTTCCAACTGACAAGCCCAGCATCTTTAACTGCTGAGCCATTGCGCCCCCTGTGAAATTATTTAGCAAAAGAAAAAGAAGAAACCTAACACTTGCCTAACGAACACTGCAATTCTCAAGTTTTTTAGAGAGCAGAAGATGTTATCCTTTGGGATGTGATATCACATATGCCTCTCTAAACAAATATGATAGGGAGTGTTTCAGGTAGATTTTTAACTCTGTTGTTTTGATTGGGGGAAAGTGATAGCAGTCTAAAAAAAACCCCTTTAACTTTCTTTTAGAATTTGTCTGAATAAATGAAAGTAGTCTGAACAAAGCTGCCCTTAGCCATGGCAATTTTTAGATTGATGGCTTCCCCCCCACAATGCCTCCTTATAGCTTTAATGACTTTAAATTCCACCCTCAGCAACCATTAACTACATCATTTTGGAACAATTGGGGCAATTTAAAAGTTTCCTCAATTGTTTCTTTTATTTATAAGACATTTTTAGTATGGAATTTCATCAAACAAATTAAATGTCAAGCTACCTAGTGCCTCTACATTAAGATATTAATTCTCTAGCAAGTTGTCCTGAAGTTGGGATTTATTAAAAAAAAAAAAAAAAGGACAGCAGTACCACATAATGGGAGGTCCAAGAAATATTTTCAAGTTCATGAAATCTCCATCAGTTTAGAACTGAGAATTGGGTAAACGATCCTCAATTAACTATTTAATAGTGGGTTTGTGTTTAATGCCAGGAATGAAAATAATTTTTAGAAAAATGTCAAATTTGAACCAAAACTCTAAGTTATATGTTTAAGATGTACAAAAAAGCGACTCCTGTCTCAGGAATTGGCTGTATTTAAAAATATATTTTTAAAGAAATATAACAATACTGTATGTAAAAAAACAAGGCATACACAATATTCATTTTCTGTATATTTCTTATGATGCAGTCCTATACTCTTTCACAAATCCTGATAATAGGGTTCCACCAGTGGTGGGTTTCAATTTTTTTTTACTACCGGTTCTGTGGGCGTGGCTTGGTGGGCGTGGCTTGGCTTGGTGGGTGTGGCTTGGTGGGCGTGGCTTGGCTTGGTGGGTGTGGCTTGGTGGGCGTGGAAGGGGAAGGATACTGCAAAATCTCCATTCCCTCCCCACTCCAGGGGAAGGTTACTGCAAAATCCCCATTTCCTCCAGATCAGCTGGGACTCGGGAGGCAGAGAATAGATGGGGGTGGGGCCAGTCAGAGGTGGTATTTACCTGTTCTCCGAACTACTCAAAATTTCCGCTACCGGTTCTCCAGAACTGGTCAGAACCTGCTGAAACCCACCTCTGGGTTCCACTGAAGTAAACACTTTACCTCTGAATAAACATGCATACAACAGTACCACTAATAACCAAAGTTCATGTCAGCACTCCCCAAATATGGAAGAGATTTCTTTTTGTATTTTAATTATGTTTTTTGGCTACCTTTTAACATAGGGGTTGCTTTATGTTGTTTTAGTGTTGTTTTGTTGACTATCAGGATATGTGATATAAATACTGTTCATATTTCTTTCATTCTTGAAATTCAGCAATTCTGTATCTAGAAAATACTTGAATGTTGAAGAGCTGTGCTGACAGTAAGACTTTCACAACAAAGTTGTGAAACAAAGTTGTAAAACAATCATCTTCAGAATAAAATGACTGAAACTGCATTATGTATGATTCATAGAAAAATACTTTATCATCTCTGTTGTAATGAGATTGGTGTGTGTGTGACAAATCAAAGCCACATACAAACAGAAGTAGAACGTGAAAACATTCTTATGGGTATGGGAAAGAGATATCGGATCAGCAGTTTGACATTTGATTTGAAGGGCAGCTTGCATTCAGGGACTTCATTATATTTCTGTTTACACTTTAATGTTCTCTTTGTCAGAACTTGAAGTGCAAATGTGCTCTCTTCAATATGGGTGATGCTGTTACTTATAGTGGCTAGTGATAGAACTAGTAACCGAGGTGGGTTCCTACCGGTTCGGACTGGTTCTATAGAACCATTAGTAACGTGGCGGCCTGGGTCGCTGGAACCGGCAGCAACCCACGCCTGCCACGCCCCCAAGCCGGTTCTCTTGGTGACGTCTATGGTGCCGCCATCTTGTTTTTTGCTTCTGCGCATGCGCAGAGGCTTTTTTTGTACTGCGCATGCGTGCGTGTGCACCTGCGCCTGCACGCATGTGCGTGTGCGCGACCTGCCCACCTGCTGCATGCCCGCGACCCACCCACGTGGCACGTGCCCGCCCCCCCCCGCGCGGCGTGTCCCTGAGCGAACCAGCAGCAGGAAAATCCGGAACCCGTTCCTGTCTAGTAAGTACAGCTTTAAAACCAACAACTATGTCAGTAACAAAATACTTCTAGGTTCCAGCATTCAATATAGCGAATTCTATGAAAATCCAAGTAATAGGATCCAAAGCAATTTTGTGCTTGTTAAAATAATGTATCCCCCTCAGTACTCAAAGCACCCAGACTTGGTCCTTTCTTGGAAAGTACACTTAAAGTGGAATAAAGCTCTTTTCAAAGACACTTCTACAATGTAGAAAAGTTTAATCCAGTTTTCTATTCAGAACATCTCTCCTGGGACATTACATACCAAGAGCTGCAATTTGCAAAATTGAGGACTTTACCTTCTTATCAGTCAGTGCATTAATTCTCAAGATGACACTGACAAATTCGCATTTTAAAATGTTATTCAGAATGAGAGACCTTTGGCTATTTATGTCCTCTTTGAAGACAAAATAGTATCTGTGAAAAATGTTCTTCATTATTGTGCTGATTATACAAAGTCACAGGTTTTACACAGTGAAATCAACATATTAGGTCAACATTTCATTCCCAGAGAATGGCGAGGAAACAGGATGAATTCCAATAAGCCAACATTTACTTTTCCCAATTAGGTGTCCTTTAGATCAGGGGTGTCAAAATTGTGGCCCACGGGCCAGATGCATCACGCACTGGCCACCTCCACCCCCGGTTTAGTGAAGGGGGGAAAAGTCGCAATACGTCACATGACAACAGCGTGATGCCGTGAGTTTGACACCCCTGCTTTAGATGAATTAGGACTACAGTTGCCAACATTTGCAACCAATGGATATTTGAAAGTACAAGGCTAGGTATATCATGTCCAATCTTAGCCCAACTAAGGTCTTACCTACAGCTAGCTCACACATATAATTTCTATTTTTACATTCTGCATTCAGGATAATTCATAACAGAAATAATACCTAGTGAGTTAAAATGTTCCTGTTTCATATGGAAAATGACAAGCCATTTTATGGCTATCTTGATTTAAAAGACACTTCCTAGGAGGTACACAAAGCTATCTAACTTTGCAAACATGAGGCTAGATGCAAATGAATTTATTGCCAATGATAAGCATATCATTGTTTTATCTATTGTTATCTACCTAAGAAAGGCAGGGATATTTACTGATCCAATCAAGAACACAGCTTCAGTATTGTGCTTTCTGGTGACCAAGGTGGCCATTCTATTATGATCTTTTATCCTGCCTGCAAGTGGCAATTAAACAGGAATGATGACCATATGAGCTAATGAACTCCTTGGACATGTTGGTGCAAAAAAGGACATCCTACAGGATGGCTTAAAAATTTGGGCATCTCTGTGAGACTGGAGATAGCATAAGCTTCTGAAAAGCAAACAGATTTTCTAGTATCATGAAAAGACAAGCATATTGGGGTCATCTCAACAGCCAGTGGTGAGATTTTCTGGTGGCACAGTGAAATGATTGTCCAGATTTTGAATCTTATTAATACAAACTAAATCTAAAAGGAAAGAGTTGTGCATGAGAAACTGAATGATTCTACTCTAAGTGTAGTGTAGTGTAGTGTAGTGTAGTGTAGTGTAGTGTAGTGTAGTGTAGTGTAGTGTAGTGTAGTGTAGTGTAGTGTAGTGTAGTATAGTATAGTATACTATACTACACGCGCGTGCCCACACCCATAATTCAATGCCCCCCCTGCTGCCCCATCCCCCATGCACATGCAACCCCCCCGTGCTGCCCTGTGCATGTGCGCATGACCCCCCCATGCCCCGTTTTGGGCCTAGCAGGCCTCCCTGAAGCCCCTGGAGGCCGGAAACGGGCCATTTCCAGACTTCCGGTAGGCAGGGTAGGCCCGTTTTTCTCCCTCCCCAGGCTCCAGAGGCTTTCTTGGAGCCTGGGGAGGGCGAAAACGGCCTCCCCCCCCGGAGGCCCTCTGGAGGCCAGAAATGGCCCATTTCCTGACTTCCGGTGGGCCCAGTAGGCCCGTTTTTCACCCTCCCCAGGCTCCAGAGGCTTTCTTGGAGCCTGGGGAGAGCAAAAACGGCCTCCCCTGCCCCCCCGGAGGCCCGCCGGAGTCCGAAAATGCCCTCCCAGAGCCTCCGCGTGAGCCTTGTACTTACCTGGCATCCAAAACGGGCCACGTGGAGACTCCTGGGAGGGGAGGGGTGGCGTGGGTGGGGCCAGCCAAAAATCAGCTGGCCAGTGCACGGGGCTCGTGTGCCCGCAGATATGGCTCTGCGTGCCACTTGTGGCACGTGTGCCATAGGTTCGCCATCACGGGTATAGTATATCTGTATTTGTGTAAAACTCTATTAGTGCCTCTTAACTTGTTGATTTCCAGGTGTGTGCATCTCCCACAATCCCTAACTAGCATAACCATTGCTGTTCTAGATAGAACAATAGAAGTTTAATTTCAATATATCTGAAGTCAATAATGTGGAAAAACTTGCTTTATATGGAACGTTAGATGCTCAAATGGGCTACAATATTGTTTAAATGATGTTTGTTAGAGCTCTAGTTTACAAATTGCTTTAGCTGTGTAGTGGGAGAATGTCAGCCACTTTTTCCTTACACAAATGGCCACAGAACCAGGCTTCAGATGTATTACACTGTGCCCATTATTATTCAGTTATGGATTTTTAGAAGATTCTTGGCAGTACCACCAAAATAATCAAAGATCAATGCAAGTACAGATGCTGCTCCTCATTTACAAAAGGTTTTAATTCACTAAGTGGAACATAGGCAGGAAGGAACCCTTCCTTCTCAACTAGTTGTGTACAACTTAATTTGGTTACCAAATGAGTTGGTTAATTTGTTAAATTTTTGCCTCTGGTATCATTACCCTTCAGCCTCTTATTTACATAAATGCTTTTGTACTGCTAATGATGTTGGCTAATGAGGTGACTAATGTAAGAAAACCTCACATTTTCTATAAATATTTATCAAAAAAAGTAGCTTTGCTGCAGTCATGTTTGTAATCTTTATTAGTATTTGCCAATCTGAGATTGTGAAATGTTACTGCTGGCTGCAAGGGGGGAAAAATACAAAGAACTAGTTAGTAAAATATCAACCAAGATGTATAGCAGTACAGCTAATTGAAGAGTAAAATCTCTTTTCAATCGTGAACTTGGTACTAAAAATAAACCTTCTATTTATTTGTTAAAAAGCAAAGCTTAGTTCAAAACATAAAGTTCAGCTTTATTTGAGCCGTATCTGACAACCTATAGTACATTTTTGCCCATAGTTATAATCCAGGACAAATAATGATGGGCAATGTTGTATCATTATTTTAAGATAAAAGTAGACATTATTTTGAGTTTGATATGCATATGTAGAGACTTGAGCAGATGTCATGGAAGTTCTCACACAATGGTTACCACAGGGAGAATTTCACCTTCCCAAATTGGCTGCCCTGTTTGGCCTGACCAATCACAAACAAGTCCATTCACCTGTTTGGAGTTGTTCATGGATGTTCTTAAGGACCCTGATTTATCTACATTGTTTTTCTGGTCATCTGGCACTCTTCAAAGAAAGCACCAAGCTAGACGTACACACCATGTTTAGTTCTAAGAGTTCATGTAAACCCCAGGGATATTTTTGAATATAGAAACTATGGTAAGGCTTGGACTTTTGCTCTGCAGCGTGTCAGCTTTTCAATGTTTTCTTTTAAGAATTGAAAAACAATGTAATCTGGTTGGGCACTTGGCTAGAAAGCACCCAACAGTTTTTTTGTGCTCATGACATGGGCATGACATAGGCCTCAATGTGCTTAAGGATTATTGAAATTATATACATTATATTGTATATGTTATGGGTCAATAAACTTATGCACATGGATAATTGCAAGAAGACTTGCTGGGTTTTCAGATAGACAAAAAGAAGAGAGCTAAACCCATACTTCACTGATATTCTAAGATGTGCTACAATCTGTTGCCTGAGCCTGGATTCCCAGTTTCTTTTCAACCAAGATCATATATGCAAGCCGAGGATGCTTTGGAAACTTACAAACAGCATTAGTAGTAACAGATATATTATGGGTTTTAGCAATAGCACTTAGACTTACATAGCGCTTCACAGTGCTTTACAGCCCTCTCTAAGTGGTTTACTGAGTCAGCATATTGCCCCCAACAATCTGGGTCCTCAGTTTTAGTGGTTTTGTCAGTGGGCCTGGGGACCACGAATGGAGATGGAGCTGATCAAGTGGTTGATTTGATTGTGCTGTTGTGGAGTAGGAGATGGGGTTTTGTGGGTTTTTATGTTGTGGATTTTTAATGTTGTAAGTTGCCAAGAGTTACCTGTGTGAGAATGGGCCGGCCATATAAATTTGTTAAATTTATAACTTTGTTTGAATAAATAGATAAAATATAAAATTAGCAATAATTATTCCCAAGTGTGAAGTTCACAGGCTGCATCAGGCTTCAGCTACTTCTGCTCTTTTCTGCCAAGCAACTCATTCAGAACAAATGTTAAAGTCTGATTCACACTTCATGATAAAATTTCCAAATTTTCATGGTACTGTTAGTTCCCCGATGGATCATTTTGTGCTCATTGTGCACAGCATCATCTGCCTCAAAGCCCTGTGCACTGGTTTTCATTTGTCTCAGCAGTTGCAATATCTAGAAACAAGTCATCATTCCCCATTAAGGAATTCCCCTTTTTTCAATTAAAAAATAATAATACAACAAGCTCTGTTACTGTAATTGTCATGGAAGCTTAAAAAAGAATCCTAAAGTTTTGCTTGTTTTTTCTAAGCATATTGGAGTATGCCTATTAAAAATGTTTAAAAAGTGGGGGGGGGTTTGCAAGTTTTTTTATACAAGTTTTACATGTTGATGTGATATCAGATTTCATTGCTAACATCCATGGTTGCAGAGACCCAATAAAAGAAGGGTCCAACATAACTCTCCAAAGTTGGCTTTGATATCATTAGTGCAAATTACCATAACTAATCAGGGTTTTGGAAATTTTTGAATAATGCTTAAATATAATTCTATTTAAATGTGAATATCATGCTATTTGGACATTATGAACAGCTGTATAGTTTAATAGCCAAATTTTGGATTAAGCTGGCTGAAAAGTTGAGGAGGAAAGGAGGAAAGAGTTGAACTAGATGACTTCTTAGGTCATTTTGAATTCTGTGAATATAACCACAAAAATAATGTGTAATGCTTGGAGTCTATATCTAGGACAAGGAGATGCAGATGCAAATCCAGTGTTCTTGTGAAAACACACATGAATGATTTGCAGCAAGTCAATGTTTCACAGCCCAACCTACAGCCCAATCTCCCTTTCAAAGTTCTTTCTAGGAGAACAAAATTGAAGGAATAATTATTTTACACACTGCCCTGAATGTCTAAGGGAATGGAGAGATATAACTTATACATCTCATATTTATAACATTACTATATATAGTTATATCATCTATATCTATATCTATCATTTATATCCCATGAGAAAAAATAAAACAGATAAGGTGTGTGTGTGTGTGTAGAGAAAGGGAGAGAAAAGAGTGCTACATGATAATAAACTGTGAGGCAATAGCTGACATTACAACACTTACCATTTTATCTCCTAAATATAATGGTCAGCTGCTCCAAGGCAGAACAAGTTTAAATCCATCATCTTCTGAAGGCAATGGCAACATAGCAGCCATCCATAACATTCTTAGAACTTCCAGCAAAGGTGTTTATTGTTACAGCCTTGGTCTTAATCCAGTCCATATACTAACCAGGAGAAGATGCAACAATGCAAAGTGCCATGTAGTGGGACAATGCAAGAGAATACAAGGTACTATTTCAGAGGTTACTTCTGAGCATCACAGCAGTGAATTGAATGAGGGAGCAGTTATTATACTGCTCCCAGGGGTATCTGCAGCAGCAAAAAAAGTCAAGGTGATGGCCACGATGATGTAATAAAAGTTTGCCTCTTATTTATGTGTATTGCATGTTCAATGCACATTAAAAAGTGGGAGGAGCTTCAATCACAGCCTTGTAGCCTTGACCACATTAGTACTACATTATTCCCCGAATTAATTTTAAAACATTGATAAGCCCCACTACAATAGGAATCTGTTAAATTCTGAGAACTCTTAAAATGTTATACAGTACTGCTATTTCCATTAACTTGCCTTTCTACACCGCCAAGCACTCAAGGCAGCCAATGAAATGTTAAAACTCAAAAAAGAAAATCAAAGGGTTTTTTCCCCCCATACAATTTCTATTCACAATCTAGAGGCAGTATAAGAGAAGGCCCTCTTCTATAAATCTGAAGGACAAACATCTGACAGCAGAGCAGCAAATTTGTTAATAGGGTGGGGCAGACTGACAAAAGCAGCATTGCAGTGTTGCCAGGCAACCCCTCACTCCTTTTATATGTGCACTATGATGTCATACTCATGCCTCAAAGAGCCCATCTTTGTGTCGCAATGTTCTTTTGCTTCACTATTTTGAAAGCTTTTGTAGATGCCAGTGCAGTGGAAGTATCTTTAGAAAGGCCTATTTGGCAGGTTAACAGCTGGCAAAGTTAGCAATAGCACTTAGACTTAGCGTATATACCGCTTTACAGCCCTCTCTAAGCGGTTCACAGAGTCAGCATATTGCCCCCAACAATCTGGGTCCTCATTTTACCCACCTCGGAAGGATGGAAGGCTGAGTCAACCTTGAGCCGGTGAGATTTGAACTGCCGAACTGCAGCTAGCAGTCAGCTGAAGTAGCCTGCAGTGCTCCACTCTAACCACTGTGCCACCTCGGCTCTTCATAACAGTTCATAACAAGGAAGACAGGCCCTTAGAACATAAGATGCTAAGCATTTGTTTGACCATCAAAGATCAGGATAAACACTTTAACTTGTGTCCCAAACCAGTCAGAGGTCACTGCAAATCTTTCAGTACAGCTACTACATGATCCTTCTTCTCTGTCTAGGTCATCAGCCTAACGGCTGCATTTTGTACCAATAGCAAATTTGGAGTGCTTTTTAAGGGTGTGACCAAGGCTTGGACTTTCACCATCAAATCTGACTAGTAGGAAAGCTGGCGCACTGCACTGAATTATGACAAGATGTTTCTTAGCCCAGCCGTTGCTTCTGAATCCAGTGGCAGCTGGTAAAAACTTTATTATTCCTGTCAGCGGGACCTGTGCTCCCTGAAAAGAAAACATTGTGCATGTTTTGGGTTTTCTGTGTTATTGTCTCCTTCCAGCCCTCTAATATTGGATATGATTCTAGAAACACTCCACCTCGGTAGCTATAAATTACTTACTACTGTTGCTCCAAGTCATCCTTCAGATATGCTGTTCCATTATAAACCCTGTCTATTCTGAAGCTTATGCCTTGGCCATAAAAGTTTCCCATGAAGTGAAAGTTGGCATTAAAACAACTTATCCCTGAAGTGAATCATGTTCAGAAAACTAGATAACAGCTTACAGTAGTATTTATGGCCCTTTTTCATCACAAGAAACCAAAGCAAAGTATCGGGATTGCATGATCCATAATTGAAAGTAACATCATGTTAACCCAGAAGTCGAAAGTTCTCCTATGTGAAAGAACACATTTAATCCTTTCCCCAAGAATAGTCTGCAAATGGTGGTGGACAGCTTGGCCAGAATCGGTTCTACAATGTTTTTCAGAAAAGTATGGATTTGTAGAGCCTTGCCTGATTAACAATCACCTAGACTTGCCACCTTTGGCTGGCAATCCTGAAAAAAAAAAAACACCTGATTAAATGTAGCCCATCTAACAGCTGAGAGGCAACAACGAGGGCCTTTATAGTGCAATGGGAGGGAAAATGCCCATGTCACTGTGAACCCCATTACCCATTAGCTTTTAGGTGGGTGATTTCAAAAAGATGCAAAGCCCATGTGTAAAAAGGAGGAGTAAAAGTAAACCTAAGAATTAAACATCCTGCCAGGCTATTTTTAAAACAATGTTTTAAAGCTTTTCTGAAAAAGTACTAAAACTGTGTGTTTTTTTAAAAAAAACCTAACAAGTATACTATGGGTTGTTTAGTGATGTGAAAGTGTCCTTCATGCTGCAATGTGCAACCTCCTTTCCCATGACTGCCATCTATTAAATCACTCTTATTGCCACAATGTAATCCTAGACATGAACTCTTACTTTTATTCAGTCTGTTTGGCTCCTCATCTTCTTTCAGTGGTGCTTTGCGTGTCTCTTCTGCTGCTTAAACTTCTAGAGCAGGGGTGTCAAACTCAAGGCCTGAGAACTGGATCTGTCCCACAGGGTGCTTAGATCTGGCCCACGGGGCCGACCTGGAAACAGTGAAGGACCGGCCCGCGGTGCCTCTGCCAGCAAAAACTGAGCTCAGGAGGGCCGTGTGCCATTTTCGCTGGCAGAGGGTTGCAGGAAGCCATTGCAGCTGAAAATGGATCTTGGGAGCCCGTTTTCAGTGGCAGAGCACTTGGGCCACCACAGGCGCCCCTGACATGAGTGACATTGAGCTGGCCACGCCCACCCTGGCCATGCCCCCCCCCCCGAGGTCAAACACAACCCTGATGTGGCCCTCAATGAAATCAAGTTTGACACTCCTGTTCTAGAGTTTCTTGGAAAACCAAAGAGTTCCCCAGGATTGATGCATAGGGAGGGGCCACAGAAGGGCAATGTGGTCTAGGCCTCCATTCCAACTTGCAACTAAGATATCAGTTGACCTGCCCACCAGATCCTCAGGAAAACCCCAACTTTCCCCTGGAGCTCACCAAGGTCTATAAGTTGCTTGAGGTGGATCAATCTAATAAGGCCTGTCTCTCTAGGGGAGATTTGATGAGATGACTGACAGCATGCAAGCACAACCGTATCAGGATAATCAGTCAAGAAGAAGAGAACCATTCAGAAGAGTCAAGGGAGAAGAAGAAGGGCTAAAGCCAACAAATCTAATTCTCTCTCTCACCTTGCTTGCTTGTTAATATTGAACCCCCCCCCGATAATATGCCATATTGCCATGGTTACTAAAGATTTCACCTCCCAGTAACAATCCCTCAATTTTTTTGCCACGCCTTCTGAGCAAAATAATATATTATTAAATTGGACACATTAATCAGTGATGGCAGCTGCGTGTCAGAAACTGCTTTTCATTGAAACCTGCTTTTTATGCAATGATGAAGAAATTAGCAATGTTTTGTAGTGACAGCTGGTGTTTACCTGCCTTTGATCAGCTTAGACACACATACTCCATTTTTGATATATTTAAGGTTGAAATTATAATGACTGATCCTTGACAGGTTGAGGTATCTTCATTTAGATGCTTTCTTGGCAAGTTTATAATGTCTGCATGTAATGAGTTGTCATCAGTTACCTGAAGAGTACATAGGGAGATGTCTATTTGCTAGCCAGAACCAAGAAAAATATAGCACCTGGTAGACATGGAGACTTTAACAGACTTGACAGATGTGGAGTTATATGAAACTTCTCTGTAGAGCACTTGGTATAAATTCACAAATTTAAAAACAGTGAATAAGGAACTCCTCCAGAGTTTTAAAACTCAGTAGACAAAAAAGGAGCAAAGAGAGGCCAATTGGATATAAAGTTGTATGCAGGGCGAGCAGAAGAATGGAACAGATCAACCAAGACCCACTGATCAAAGCAACATGTGCATTGCTGAATATCAGCCTAATACATCTCTACCACATTAAATTCTGCCTTTTTTTATTTGCATGTGTATTTGAGAGCTGTACTTTAGAATTAGCTGATTTAAGCTTTCAACCATAGAGGTTTGCTATATTAATGGGTGTCAAACGAATTCATATTAAAATAAATCCCTGTGGTACCAGAATTCTGTATTGCAATAAGCTTTTACAGTATATCTCTCAACATCCTTCTCTAAAGATCTCTGGATAGAAGCTTGGTAATACAAATCAAGGATGTGTTAAGACATCTTAACACATCATTTTGGCCATGTGTTTTCTTTCTTGTGATTTTGGTTATATTTTCTTTCATTTTCATTTTCATATTACATATTATGTTGCTGCATTTCTTCTTGTTTTACCAACAATATACATGTTTGGATAAAGTATTCTTTTTGAACAAACTACTAGAACATGGCAACTTTGCAAGATTACTATTTTTGTTCCCTGGGAAGTTGTTCAAGCCAATCAAGCAGTGTTCTTGGTCAGCAGAGAATAGCAATAGCAATAGCACTTAGACTTATATACCGCTTTACAGTGCTTTACAGCCCTCTCTAAGCGGTTTACAGAGTTAGCATATTGCCCCCAACAATCTGGGACCTCATTTTACCCACCTTGGAAGGATGGAAGGCTGAGTCAACCTTGAGCTGGTGAGATTGGAACCGCCGAACTGCAGCTAGCAGTCAGCTGAAGTAGCTTGCAGTGCTGCACTCTAACCACTGCGCCACCTCGGCTCATTTTAAGCCGAGGTGTATTTTAATACATGTATTTTAATACATGTTGCAGCAGGAAAAAATAATCATGTCTCTTCCAGATGATTTGGGCTTCAAACTGCATCTGATCCAATCAGCATGGCCAATGGTAAGGACTAGTCCAAAACATCTGGAAACCATCACTTTGCTATCCTGTAGGCATTTCATCCAACATTAGGTGAATAGGCTACTGTTTGTGCAATGGAATTTTCCTTCCTGCCCGTCCAGTTTATGGACATACTCCACACATTATGGGAGTCTCAAACCCAGACAAGTTCCTCCTCAAAGACCCACTTTTTCAGGAATAGATTACTTGGAGATGGGAAGCCTCCACACTCTCATTAGTTAATCTCACCAGAGGGATTTCATTTAATTAAAATCCCAATAAAACTATTTAACAGGTTCCTGGCAGAAACCTCAGCAAGATGACACACTCCTTGTGCATCTTGGGTTACACTGTTATAAGACCTAAGAGACCTGCAAACATTATAATGAGCATTCCTGCATATAAACTATTCATAAATCCGAGGCAACAGCCACCTACAATGCCAAGTGTTTCATTAAATTCTGATAACAGGTTTGCAGCATTTTATTACGTTTAGATGAACCTACCTGGGTGCAGTAATGATTTTACTACTGGATGGGCTAATCCGGACAAGCCCAATCAGTTTAAAAGCTCAGTCAGTTCTGGGAGAACAGTTAAACTATAGCTAGACTGTAAGGTTCTCTCTCTCTCTCTCTCTCTCTCTCTCCCCTCCCTCTCTCTCTCTCTCTCTCTGTGTGTGTGTGTGTGTGTGTGTGTGAGAGAGAGAGATGGAAAATAGGATTTGCAAGATTCAACAATTTCCCCCCCGTTCTGTATGCAGAAGCTGATACACAGATTCAATTATTAGTTAAAAATCTTTAGAAGAACCTCTGACCTCCAGCCAACAGGTTAAAACAATATCTATTAATACATATTTCTCTTAAAACTACAAACATTAAAACCTGGCCCGAAAGTCAAATTTTCACATGCAGTCCGTCACTAAGTCCTCTCATCGACCTCATCTTATCCCCACATTTGGAGGAAAAGCAAGGTCTTAAGTGCTTTTTGGAAGGCTAGGAGAGTGGGGCTTGCCGAGCCTCGGGGAGAAAGATGTACCACAGGGTAGGGGCTACCACGGAAGGGGCACGCTTCCTGAATCCCATAGGATGGCAAGGTTTAAGAGAAGGGACTGGCAGCATGCCCACCCTATCTGATCTGGTAGGATGGATGGTTGTCCTTAGGGAGATGTGCTCCTATATATAACCTGACCCTATGCCATACAGGGCTTTAAAGACAATAACCAGCCCTTTGACTTGCACTGGAAGGAAACTGGGAACCAATGAAGCACATCAACAAGGTATTACATGGGGCACGCATCGCTGAATGCATCACTACATTCTAGACCAGTTCTAGCTTCTTCAAGGCCAGCTCCATGTAAAGCGTGTTGCAGTAATCCAAACAGGAAGTGAATAAGGCATGAGTTACCAAGAGCAAAGCCCCTCCACCAGTCCAGAAAGGTGTGCAATTGGCACACCAGACAAATCTGCAGAAAGACCCTCTCCCAGCCATGGCTGCAATCTTGAGCAGGAGCTGTGAGTCTACAAGGGCCCCCAAGTTGCATACCATACCAGTCTGAGGGAGTGCTACCCCATCCAAAGTCAGAGAGGAAATATCACCTGGGCCTGAGGTGCCAAAAGCCTAGAACAGGGGCCTCCAGACTTGGCAACTTTAAGACTTGTGGAGTGCATCTTTTAGAATTCCCCAGCCAGCATGGCTGGCTGAGGAATTCTTGGAGTTGAAGTCCTCAAGTCTTAAAGCTGCCAAATTTGGAGACCCCTGGCCCAGAGTCACTCCATCTCACCAGGGTTGAGTCAAAACTGGATCCTTCCCATCCAGACCCTTACAACCTTCAGGTTCTCAGCCAGCACAAAGCATTTTATTATACCTTAAGAAAATACACCTTGGTTATGTAAGTGTTTGATGCCAAGTGCTTATCTAATGTGGGGGGCTAGTTTTTAAAAACAAATTCTTGTATGTATTTCTAAATCCTGAAATACTTATGTAGTCAATGTTGCTGGGGGCCATCTTGATGTTGTAGGTGAAGAGGCAAAGGTAACAACCCATTAAGCATCCATTCACCAAACTTTCCATAGTCGATGCCTTTTTTCCATCTGCCTTGGAGGGATGAAATAATAATAGGAAAGGGCAATATTTGTCTCATGATCTCTGGTTCCTGATTGCTACTGCAGACTGGAAGATGAGATATTCAGGAATTCCGCAACTTGTTTGATTCAGCCCCTCCAACTACAGTATGTTCCGAATATTCTTAAAAGATGGAGTGACTCAGATGTAATTTTTTTTAAAAGGGAGAAAAAGATGGTGGGTATTTATAGCAGCAAACAAAATTATTCAAATCCGGCTATACGCACAAATTTGTCTAGATCAGATTTATTTTTAGTTCTGATTTAGAATATTTTGTTAAGCTGTAAAGGGACAAACATGCTGCAGGGGGCGCTCCAGCTTGAAATTTAGCTTTTCCTCACAAGCCTGCACCTCACTTATTCCCATAAAATTAAACTCGCATTTAAACAAATTAATGTGTATGCATGAAGTGCTTGCTTACATCTGAAAAGATTTATTTATGGCAGAGAATGTTTATCTAGACCCTCCCCGAGACGAAATATGAGGGTAAAATATAATTGTTTAACACTTATTTGGATTCTCTTTCCTCTTCAGATTAATTTAGTGGCACTTACATTCTAAAAACAATTATTCACAGGAGCTGGGTGGCTTGTAGATCCCATTTTTCTTTGCACATTTTCTTCCTTCTCTTTTTGAAGGTGTCTGGCAGATTTAGGTCAGACGTTTTTCTCCCCTCACCCTGGAAGAAGAATAGAGAGGAAGGAAGAATTCCCAGCACCGATCTTTTTTAATATTTCTGCATTAGTTCAAACCCATAGAGGTTCACTCTGCCTGAAGCTAAAGAAAATCTATTAGGCTTTTACAGTAGGAAAGTCAAAGGGGTGGAGAGAACCTTTTTGGGTAAGGTCAGGCAAAGATCTGGGCAGCGGAGAATGGTGTTGCTTAATGCCATTAGTTTGCCTGTCAGAGAAAGTTTATCTCTTGGGATGCCAGGCTCAGCTATGTTCGCTTTCATGTTTTTCCCCTCCTCTGTGCATTTTTCGGGAAGGGGGGAAAGGCAGGAATCAAATCCAGACATGATTAGGAAAGGTCATAGGTCTGTTCTATCTAGCAAAAAACTTCACTCAAGAAAGAGGCATCAATGGGCTTCTGTATGCAATCAGATGAAGGGGCTCCCTTGGTAAAGGAAGTTTCAGATCTGTAAGATATGGCAGAATTGAAAGCATGAAGAGATGGGGACAGGACACATGTGGGATGTTCTTTATCTAAGAATTGATGAAATAAATGAGAACTTAGCCCGAGATACTGCTCTTCTGCTAATAAAAAAACCCCACCATTCAATGTTAGCTGACTGGTGAGTGAATACATTTTCCGTTTTTGAATATTCTGTCAAACCTCCTTGGCATTGTGCCTTTGGGGTCTTAGAAGCATAGTATTTATCTTTAAATTTCTTTGACACAGAGAGGGTCTTTCCCTTTTTTCTACTGATGTACAAGTCTATTATAGATTAGAACATACTAAAACAATACCAAATGATCTCCAAGGCATCGCACACCCTTCACCTAATCAAAACACTAACACATTTCTACAATGGGCTTATAAAGTTCACTGCTTAGCAGATCTATCTGAAGCACATACAAGAAAGGAATTGGAGCTGACCTTTTCAAACCGTTAAAATGGCCTCTACTTAAATCTCCTTTTATCCTTTTTCTAAACTAATTGTTCACTATATAATTCATGTGTCACATTTGGTGAATAGTCCTGGAGAGATAACTTGACAGAACAACATCTTCCTTCCCCTGTCAAAAACACGCTTGCATCACACATTTTATCAGTGTGAACATCCTTGAGGTTCAACAGTACAGAGTAAAACTGTACTCCAAATGTTTGATATCCCTGAGCATTGTTTTGTACTCTTTTTAAAAAATTATTGTTTGACATTTTCTGAGCTCAGCTACCTATGATAAGAAACAAAGCCTTCCCACTTGCACCTAACCACAGGGAAATACTCCTCAGAGCCATTTTATTTGTGGAAACCAGAGAGATTAATGCTTTCAAAGTAGGCTTCTTGATTGTATATGCTGATTCCTGTATCTATGGACCAGCTCTCTGGCTCTAGGTCAGTGGTGAAATCTAAAAAATTTCCCTATCGGTTCTGTGGGTGTGGCTTGGTGGGCGTGGCTTGGTGGTCATGTGACTGGGTGGGTGTGGCCAACTCAATGTCACTCACATCAAGGGGTGCCTCACCTGGCCCCTCCCATCCCAGCCATTCCTTGTCACAACCAGCCTCAACATATCTATAGTTCTGTAAAAATGTTGTTCACCTTTTTTCGACTTTATTATCTACATACTATAGATGTACTTTCATGGACCACTGAAAGGAGGAAATGGCTCACATGCTTTGCCCAAGAGTGTGA
>QLTV01003476.1:2228736-2257340 GCA_003457575.1 Thermophis baileyi
GCTTTCCTGAAGGCCAGCAGGGTGGGGGTGGTCCGGATCTCAGGGGGTAGCTGGTTCCAGAGGGCCGGAGCAGCCACAGAGAAGGCCCTCCCCCGTGGGCCCGCCAGCCGGCACTGTTTAGCTGATGGGACCTGGAGGAGCCCAACCCTGTGGGATCTTACCGGTCGTTGGGAGCTATGTGGCAGAAGGCGGTCTCGAAGATAACCTGGCCCTGAGCCATATAGGGCTTTAAAGGTAATAACCAACACCTTGAATTGTGCCCGGAGACCAATAGGCAGCCAGTGCAGCTCGCGCAGTATAGGTGTAATATGGGTGTACCTAGGTGCACCCACGACAGCTCGTGCAGCCGCATTCTGGACCAATTGTAGTCTCTGAACACTCTTCAAGGGTAGCCCCATGTAGAGCGCATTGCAATAATCTAACCGTGAGGTGACAAGGGCATGGGTGACTGTGAGGAGAGCTCACATAGACATCTATGCCAGGGGTGGGTTCTAAATTTTTTTACTATTGGTTCTGTAGGTGTGGCTAGCTGGGGGGGGCATGTGACTGAGTGGGCGTGGCCAACCTGACATCACTCATGCCCATGCCCACTCAGTCACATGCCCCTTAGCCACGCCCACAGAACTGGCAAAAATTTCTGCCAGCTGGCAAAGAAGTCTCGCTTTCCCCGCCGCCGCAGCTGCTTCTACCTCAGCGCCAGCAGGAGCAGGGTGCTGCGGCTGCAACAGTGGGGAAGGCCCATCAGAGGCGAGAAGGGTTGCTCCTCCCGCGGCTGTTGCAGCAGCCGCCTGGGCGAGCCGCTCCCCGCTCCCCGCCTCAGGCCCATGCCCCCCCCACCTAGCCATGGCAAAAATTTCTGTTTTGCCAGCTGGGAGGCTGGCAAAGAAGCCTCACTTTCCCTGCCACCGCAGCTGCTTCTACCTCACTGCCGAATGGTCCATGCCCCCCCTACACACACACACACCGTGCTTGTCCTGGCAGCACCCCGGCAGTAGCAGCCGAGTGAAGGAAGGAGAGGGATCGGAAAACAAAGCGGACATGGTGGCAGCCAAAGCTGCCACTTATTCCAACAGCCGAGGACGGAAGAGGCACCTCTTCCATCCTTGGCACCTCTTCCGTCCTTGGCTGTTGCAAAGAAGCGGCAGCTCTGGGTGTGCCACGCCTGCTTCATTCTCTTTGGGAGCTGCTTTCCACCTTGTTTGCAACCCACTCCAAAGGGAGCTCAGATTGTGGTGGCATTCCGGCTTCTGCTGCCCTGCGAGGGGAGGACAGGGGGTCCCCCGCCCCCAGCGCCCCTCTTCTGCGCAACCTGCTGCTGCTGAGCGGTCTCCTTCATGCCACCTGCTTCGCTCGTGGGGCGGATGGGCTGGAACTTCTGTGCTTCTTTGCTGGCGCGGTTGAGCAGGGCCGGGGCGTTAGTGCGGGAGTGGCGAGGAGTTCAGGGCAAGCAGCGGTTCGTCTTCATGCATGGAGGGCAGGCGAGGGGAGCGCAGGGGGTCCCCCGCCCCGGCACCCCTCCTCTGCGCAACCTGCTGCTGCTGAGCGGTCTCCTTCATGCCGCCCGCTTCACTCGTGGGGCAGATGGGCTGGAACATCAGTGCTTCTTTGCTGGCATAGTTGAGGGGGGCCGGGGCCATTCCCTCCTCGCCCTGCCTGAACATACAGCTGCCACGCCTGCCTCTCGCCTATCGCGGCTCCAATGGCGGCGGCTTCGGGAGACGTGGGCTTGTCTGGAGCTGAGCCCGCGGCTTGTCCCTGCTGCCCCCGGGTACGAGGGAGCTGCTCCAGATGAGCCATTCCCACCCTTTGCCCTGCCTGAACATACAGCCGCCATGCCTGCCTCTCGCCTGTCGTGGCTCCAATGGTGGCGGCTTTGGGAGATGCAGGCTCGTCTGGAGCTGTTCCCCTGCAGCTCAGTCCATGGCTTGTCCCTGCTGCCCCCGGGTACGAGGGAGCGGGGCAGGCGAGAGGCTGGCACGGCTGCTGTATGTTCATGCAGGGCATGCGCAGTGCCAAAAAATCCAAAAATATCCCCCCCCCAAAAGCCAAAAACAAGACGGCGACACATGTGCAGTGCCGGAAACTCGGATTCTGCGCGTGCGCAGAAGAAAAAAACCCAGAAAATTAAAAAAAAAATTCAAAAAAAAAAAAGATGGCGGCATCCACGGACTGACACCGACCGAACCGGATCCGTGACGTCACTGTGACGTCACCATCAGGTTGCTACCGGTTCGGGCGATCCAGTCCGAACCGGGAGGAACCCACCTCTGATCTATGCCTCCATTAAGTCTGCCTTGACTCCTGGTGATTTCATGGACAATGTAATTTTTTTTTGTTTTAGTGAATGCAGAAATGGATAGAAATGGATTGAAATGGAATTCTTCCAGGATGCTTTTTTGATATAGCTCTGGCAATTTTTGCCATTTAAGTACTAATTTGGTCCCACTCTTCTTAAGGTTTGTTTGTTTCTTCAAAGATCACTCTCAATCATTATTGTGACCCAGAATCATTGTTATTTATGCAGGAACTATCCGATATTGACCCCTCAGTCCCACAGTCCCACAGGGGGACATGGGGCCTTTTCACACACTGTCAGGAGGCTGTAGGCCCAGCTCTTGAAGTAGCCATTCCCAGATGAGAAGGAACAGCTTCTAGGTTCTTCACCACCATATGGAGAGAGTCTTCATTTTTACCTATTTCTAAATCTGCAAATGAATAAACACAGACAAATATCTATAAAAATACATTAGTGGATGCACTTTAATCTGCATCTAAGTTAGAACCCACAGAAATTTTATACAAATGTGTCCTTTTTTTTTTTTTTTTTTTTTTTTTTTTAATCCATTTTGGCAATATGAATGGTGTCTCTCAAACTGGTCTGGTTCTCCAAGTCATTCAGAGAAGTGTTTTGCTTAAATTCAATCCTAATAATTAACACCTCTATTTTCTGTAAAGCACAATCTGACCTCTCTTCCCATAGAAAGAAATGAGCCTCACCCTCTTACCTTGCAATGGGTCAGGACCAGTACTTGATTTAGAGATTATAACAGCATTATAGAAAGATCGTGAAAATCCCAGGACAATGTTACGAACTAATCTGCAGAGAAAAACTTCATGGCTGTGAAGCTTCTTGATGCCTTGGGAAGGTTGAGAATTCAGATTAAGCATATAATGTTCTATAATGTACTGATTATACTGAACCCTAAGGTGGGAGATGAACTCACCTGGTGGTTCAAAAGCAGCGGTGGGTTGCTCCTGGTTCGGCCCGGTTCAGCGAACCGGTAGCGTTGGTGGCAGGAGGCTCTGCCCACCCGCCCGGGACACTTCTGCGCATGCGCAGAAGCATCACGCGTGCACGTGAGCGCGCGTGTGAACTGGTAGCGACGGGATTTAGAACCCACTACTGTTCCAAAGGTGCTTTTTCAAGAGGCAACTAGACTTTCTTGTTTTTCTTTGAAGATGTTTCGCTTCTCATCCAAGAAGCTTCTTCAGCTCTGACTGGATGGTGGGAAATGGAAGGATTTAAATTCCTTACAGACAACTGATCATTTGCTTTCTTTTAGAGCAGGGGTGTCAAACTCGCGTCGTCACAGTGTCATCATGTGACATATTGGGAATTTTTCCCCTTTGCTAAACCGGGTGTGGGCATGGCCAGTGCGTGACGCATCCGGTCTGTGGGCTGGGAATTTGACACTGCTGTTTTAGAGAGTCATTGAGGCCACTTGGAGGTTTATCTGTGTCCTCTGGGTCACCTGAATAGTGCAAATGGTTGTGGAGCCTTCTTGGAACTGCTGAAAGGAATGTGTTGTACACTGGAGATAGATGCTGTTGTATCCCTCCCCCTCTTTTGAGAGAGGCCTGTCTTCAGAGAAACATCTTGAAAGAAAAACAAGAAAGTTCGGTTTGCACCTTTGGGACAACCATGATCTGGATGACTGAGAATCTCCATAGACAACTCACCTGGTGAATTCATGTACATGTTGAAAAGGAGAGGAAATAAAATTGAATCCCATGCTACCCCCAAAAGGAGGGGACTAGGGGATTATCTCTCCCTGCCAACCAACACCAACCAGAAATGGTCCAGGAGAAAGAGAGCCACTATAATATGGTATTCTCAATCACCAACCCATGGAATCAGCTCAAAAGGATGCCACAGATAATTGTATTAAAAGCTGCTGAGATATCATGTTATCCTGACTGAAGCAGTCACTGGTTTAGGCCAAGACTGAAGTCAGATTGCAATCTTAGTGACTACACCTTAAGAAGATGAATGTCTTTCAGTAATAATTTATCCATTTGATGTAAACCAATCAATCAAGCAAATACCTTTAATAAAATTGGATCATCTACTGTTGTTAATCTAATTTATGCATTCATTTTCAGTTAATTTTAGCATTAGAAAAAAGTTGTCCTTCACTCCGCAGAAGAATATTATCCCAAATGTTAGTGTTTGTATTAAAATAATTACTTCAGAAAAACAAATTCTGTTTTAATTAAAAAAACATGCTGATGATGGGCTCTCTGTTCCTTTGTCAGTAAGGATGTCTTGTTTTTCATCTATTTGCTTTTTATCATCCTTCTTTATTCTGGCAATTTTGCAGAGTTGTTTGACACCATCTCACCAATTACTGCAGAAGCTAAAATTAGTTTATTAATTGTTAATGTTTGCTATGATATTAGGGGAAAGGAGCTGTGATCTGAATGGTCTTTTCACTGAAACTTCAAAGTTATTTTTTTCCAAACTATTCAGCTAAAATATTAATGTATTCCAAACCCAAGTAGAAAAGCCAAAAGGAAAAACATTTTCTTGCTCATAGGATTAAACATTTTGTATTAAAAAGGAAAAAAGGAATATGTGAAAATTATGATTTTCCCTCCCATCCATCCCTAAAGTGAAAAACAAGATGAACATCCTTCAATACATCAACTTTGAGCCAGAAAGAGACTTCCAGTAACCATCCTTTATTATGTCTTCCATACATAAACAATGAAACACTGAGGAAAGTAGCTGTGTTTACAACACTCCACCAAAATGGAGTAGATGATAGATAGGGAAAACAGATGGAGAAATTTGGGACAAATATCGTTTGAATTGCAGTGGGCAATACGTAGACTGTTGCAAGGAATGTTTCTTGAAAGAGCAAAAATGACTGTGTGTAGGAAAGTTTATTATGCCCAGTTTGGTGTACCAAAGTGAGAATTCAGTATGCCAGGAGAAATTCTTCTCCTTCTCCTTCTCCTTCCAATGATCTCCGTTCTTTTTTATTTTATCTGTACCTGGGCTTTGGAGGCTTAAAAATGGCAAACATCTCAGGTTCAGGAGACCTAACTAAAGGGTCTTCCTGGATTCTTCTCATTTTTCTCTCTTAAGATCCAGATTGCTGTGTTCTTCTCCAAAATTCTTCATTTAGACATATTAAGTCTTGACTTCAATATATTTTACATATTTTTGGTATTTTGGCAACTTATTGGTATTATATTATGATTATGATTACTTTCTTGCTTTGCATGTACAATGAGAGATTCAGCATCAGAGACAAATTCCTTGTGTGTCTAATCACACTTGGCCAAATAAAGTATTCTATTCTATTCTGTTCCATTCCACTCTGCTCTGCCCCATTCTACTCCACTCCACTCCACTCCACTCCATTCCATTCCATTCCATTCCATTCTCTTGGTCAAGTTTATTCCTATTCAGTATGGCAGATGATTATAAATCTAGGTAGAAAAAGAACCTGAATACTAATAGGATAACCAGCACTGAGTTTGGGATAATGACTTTTAAAGGATTGTCCAAATGTATCTGATTACGGAGTGCTAGAAGAAATGGTTATTCCAACCTCCTACTTGTTATGCCTTAAAAGTGCCAAAACAATACAGAGTTTCACAATGGTATGGTCCAATGTGTTGCCTTCTGTCAAGGCCCACATAGCTGGCAAGATCAAAGAAGCAAGACTGACACAGATATCAGAAAGGTATCTGCAATGCTAACCTGGGCTAAAGACAGAATCTTGGAAGCTGTAATAGGAAATTCCCAGCCACCTTTATTGTGAATTGAATATACAGTTGAGTTGGCATGCAGCAGGTCCCATCAATTAAACTGTACCACCTGATGGGACCTTCTCTGTCATCGCATCTGTCCTATGAATTATATCCGAAATCTGTATGATACCTATCCTGCCCATATTTCAGCAAGCTTTAAGACCTGTCTCTTTCTTCAGGCCTTGGTTAGAGTGGGCGACAGAGCTCTGATGGATTATTGGAAGACATCTGCTTTTTCATTTGGCTTTGATATTGTATTCATATGGTTTGTGTTACTTTGCCTTAAAGTTATATTGTGTGCTTCCAGAATTGCGATGGAATCAGGCAGCTTATAAAAGGTATAAATAAATAAATAAATAAATAAGTACATACATACATACATACATACATACATACATACATACATACATACATACATACAATCTTTATGTGGAATGTTAAATGAATGAAAGAATGAATAGTGACTGAGGTTTCCCACAATTTTTCACACCTTCATTGTAGCTGAGGGGAAATATCAAAATATGAGACAGAGACATATTTATGGTAAGTTGCATTTTTCTATTCTGCCCCATGTCCCAGACGTTAATTCACTTCCTCTAGTTCTGTTTTGAACATATAGTACCAAGATGGATGGTTGACTTGATGTACACTATGAAAATAACATTATGTACTTTTATTAGGTCAATGTTCAGTAAGATTGTATTCAAATTGGAGTTTTGGTAGGAGAAAACAAATTGATTTGGTTGCAGTTCGGGATTAGAGGCCAATCCAATTTATTCAAGACAGTTCAAGATTCAGTTCCCCAAACGTTGTGCCAATAGCCAGAGTGCTCCATGAGTTAGCATTTTTGCCAAAGCAATCAAATGGCCATTCTGTCATGACACAAGTTTCACTCCATTTGTAGTGCCTGATACATTATGATGCATATACAAGAGGAACAGACAAAACCATAGATGTTGTGGATTTCTCTGAGAGAAAACCCTCTTGAATGGAAAATCTGCGGTATTTGTTTTTTTAGTATGTAAAGATATCATTTATCGAAATTTATTTTTCCAAAAGGAAAATCTGGAAGGATAATTTTAACAGAGAAATTGTGCAGAGTTGTTCATAAGATAGCTACAGTATAAGAACATTCACAGTTGATGCCACTTAAGTTTCAATATTTCAGTATGAGTTTATTGGAATAAGCCAAAAGACTTTGGCCAGAGAGGTTTTTTTTTTAGTGTATCAGCAGTCTTCCCCCCCCCCTTTTTAAAGGAAGTTCAGATGAAGAAGGGATGATTATTTATTCAAACTTTGCACTTATTACTGAAGAGGAATTTTCTGAGGAGGAAGATTTTTTTTTATCATGTGAATCTACTTTAGCTTGTTTATTTTTTTTAGCTTTTTTGTATCCTGCCTTTATTTTTAAAAATAACTCAAAATGTAGAACATATCTAACACACCTTCCTCCTCCTATTTTCTCCACAACAACAAACCTGTAAGGTTGGTTGGTCTGAGAGTGTGTGACTGGCCCAAGGTCACCCAGCTGGCTTCCATAGCTAAAGCAGAACTAGAACTCACAATCTCCCAGTTCCTAGCTTTGTACCTTAACCACTAGACCAAACTGGCTCTCTTGTTACTATAATTTCTATTTTGCTCCATTAAGTTAGAACTTATCAGAACTACTAAATGGTTTAAATAGGCCCATCAGAAGCCCCCTCCCATTAATTATGTAAAATACCTAAGTGGAGAATTGAGCTGGGAGTTTTAGCAAAAGGAAACAGACTCTTTAATTACAAAGATGTTAAAGTATTGAGTGTGTTTCTTTAGTAGCTGGAATTGTTTAGCAACCTGCTGATACTCCTTCTGTTTGTTGACTGGCACGCAGAGGACCCCACTGCATTGTCAGGGTTAAGCTGTCCTCATGCAGTTTGTTGAGTGGTTTGAAGAAGCAACCTTGCTGGTGAATTCCTGGAGCCAACATTTGGTTATTGACAATGTCATGAAGAAAAGGGCAGCAGAAAATACACTTCCAGATGGAGCAGGTTTTCTGTTTTGAATTTCTTAACACTACGGTAAATATGCACTTGAGGAATCATGCTGCTCTTGTTTGTTTACACCAGATGAAGGAATTGGCTAGTCCACAGTTGTGGCTGAAGTTATCCTGTAGGGACAATGAACCGGGAGAGAATATCCAGTATTGGTCCATGCAGTCTCGGGACTCAATTCTTACCATGTCACTTCCACAAATTCTGTGGTAGAAGAAGCAAGGGAGTATAAGCTCCCAATAGTATCTTGGTTCCTCTGACCAAAAGGAGTGGTCATTAAATGTCCCTTCCTGCTTCTTATTAATTTCTGGAATTTAAAGATGTGAGCATCCTCCGAATATAAGATAGTTCTTCCACAAAAGATCTTCAAAGCCCCTTGATTCAATTTGTCATCTTTCTTCACTTCAGAAAGCTGTTCATTGGTCATCTAGCTTGTTTTTTGTTTGGTTTGATCCGGTTAAAACTGATGTCCATCCCTAGAAGGAAGTGCTTGTTTATATTTTTCAAAAATCTTCCAGATGTACAGTACATATCTTAATACTAGCCACTGCTTTCCTTGTTTTTATTTGCAGGATTGTTTGAATATAAAAGAGCATTTAAAAATGTTGGTGTCTGAAGAATTACAGTCCAATCAAATCTATCAGTGCAGACTTTCCCCATCTCATTCTGTAATTCATTCATTAGATTTGCACCCTACTTTGCTTCCAGGAGCAACTGACTTTCCATAGCAGCAACCCCGTGAAATAGGATGGGATGAAAGAGAATGACTAACTCAAGGTTAATCACTCTAACTAATCATGAGTTTCCATGGCTGAGAATGGACTTGAACCAGGGTTCCACCATTCCTAGTCCAGCACCTTAACCACCAGACCACATATATAAGGCATCCCTCTTATCTATGGAGTTTTATTGATCCAGCATTTCCTCATTTCTCATTTACAAAATGAATGCATAAGCACATTTCTGACACCCGGTTTTTGTGAATCTTGTATATGTCACACTCTCAATCAGGCAGTCTGTTGTGTTTTCCCTCTGTTGCACTTATAATGGATATGCAGGATCTGAGAAATTACCATATTGCCATAGATCCACAAAAAGGCCAGTAGATGTGCAGGAAAAGAGTGTTCAAATTCTCTTTATAGCGGGGCACAAAGTAATCATGTCAGTAACACCGGACACTCTAGGGAAGCCCTTAACTACAAACACACAGCTGTTGTCTGCTCATTCAATAGGTGTGTACATGCCATTTTGTGCTTTGTTCTCAGTTTGGATTCTTAGTTGGATGCTCTTGCATTTGTTCTTGCCAGCCAACAGCTCCACACAACCAGTTTTTGACAAAAGCCAGAAAGCTAATAAGTAGAAATTCAATGCCAAGTTCAGAAAACAATGCAAAGTGCCAATGCTTCATCTTTAGATGCATAAAGACAGTGCTTGCCAAAGTGAAAAGAGTAGAAATGTAAGCAAATGGAAATAACGGGGGTGGCATTTCCTTTGAAAGAAGAAAAGAAGGGAAACATATGAGGGCAAAAACAAAAGAGGAGAGTTATTGTTTGGCACAGAGTTTTGGGACAAGTGATC
Organism: Thermophis baileyi; assembly: GCA_003457575.1. Lineage (NCBI taxonomy): Eukaryota > Metazoa > Chordata > Lepidosauria > Squamata > Dipsadidae > Thermophis > Thermophis baileyi. The sequence continues at coordinate 2,238,387 of QLTV01003476.1, forward strand.
CTGCCCATTTTATAAACAGAATATAGTACCTGACACCAAGTTCACACCACTGAGAAAATATTTTCTTTCAAGGAGATGTGATGTTGTCAAATTGTAATACTTAACCAGCTGCCATTGGCTAAGATGCTCCCTTGAGATTTTCAACTTGTATCTCCATTGACTTTATCAGGGTTGCAAGTAAAGACCATTTGTTATGAATCTGGGATGCCAATTTGACTTGCTTACATTACTTGCTTTATTGTGAGCCAGAAGGCCTATGACCTGCTTGCAGTTCATAGTGGATTGTCTTATAGACATTTCCTGTTCAGAAAGAGGCAGAGCAGTAGGGGCAGTTGAGACAACAAAAAAGAATTCTGATGCCAGTCAGTCAACTGATCCATTGATTGATGGGAACCAGATCACACCAGTGGTCAGCAGCAGGTCTGTCAGCTTTCCCTTCCTGAGCATCAAATGAATTGGCATCATGGGCTGTGGAGAGAGAAGAAATTGGTGAAATAATCTCTATTTCTATCCTTGGGATGAACAAAACTCCTAGACAACAGAATTCTATGAATATTATACTATTTTCAAAGGACTGTAGAATCTTCTACCCTAAATCTATTAGGTCTCTCAAGTTTATGTAATGCATGTCTTTATTTGGCAGTATGGATAATTGTCATTGACCTAACTAAACTAAACGTATTTATGGGCTGGCCAAAAAGTAAAGCCCTAGAGGAGACAATATGTAGTGATAGTAGGCAATAGCTGCTTCTTTCCACCAGTTCTTCTGGACAGATTAAGTGTTGCATAATTCCCTAAATAACATCTTTCCCTCTGCCTTCTCAAGTAAATGCTGGTGTATACTAATATGCAAAAATAGTATAGAAAAAATTAAGAGGTGAAACAGAAAAAAATAAAAAAGGGAATGAATATTATTGAGACCCTATGACAGTGATGGCGAACCTATGGCACGCGTGCCACAGGTGGCACGCAGAGCCATATCTGAGGGCACGCGAGGCGTTGCCTTAAGTCAGCTTCAGCACGCATGTGCGCACTGGCCAGCTGATTTTCGGCCTTCCGGAGGGCGGGGGGGAGGTTGTTTTTGCCTTCCCGAGGCTTCAGGAAAGCGTCTGGAGCCTGTGGATGGCGAAAAACGGCCCAACGGCCCAACTTCTGGTTCGGAAACGAACTTCAGGTTGGGCCGTTGGGCTGTTTTTCACCCTCCCCAAAACGGCCCAACGGCCCAACCGGAAGTTCGTTTCTGAACTTCCGGTTGGGCTGTTGGGTCTGTTTTTCGCCATCCACAGGCTCTGGAGGCTTTCCTGAAACCTGGGGAGTGTGAAAACAACCTCCCCCCGCCCTCCAGAAGGCCGAAAATCAGCTGGAATCCATTTTCCACCATCCACAGGCTCCGGAGGCTTCAGTGAGTCCTGCGCGCATGCACGGGGGAGGGGCAGCACGGGGGGGTTGTGCGCGCATGCACGTGGGGAGGGGATTGCATTATGGATGTGGGCACACACACACACGCGCTATCGCACGCGCACGTGCCCTTTTGGCACCCGAGCAAAAAAAGGTTCGCCATCACTGCCCTATGAGGAAGATCACAATGGGATAGAACTTTTCTTTATGTGTTTACTTAACTTTTGGTACGAGAACTGAATCACAACATTCAGTAAAATGGGCACTTTATGTATGCGTGAACAATATGTATTATTATTTCTTAAACAAATTTATTTGGCTGCCCATCTACTAAAGGAACTCCGGATGGCGAATTTTGATTACCATTTGGGTCTGATTCATTTACTGGGGGAGGCAGTTTGCATGAAAGTGTAAACCAGATATATTTGCTCCATCCCTAATCAGTCTAAGCTATGTTGGGCATCCACTCTGTTTGACATGCTGGCAAAGGCTCTGTTGGCTGGCATTCTGTTCTGGCTGGCACAGGCTGGGTTTTGAAGGAGGAATGGACAATGAATGTCAATATAAAGGCAGTTAGCAAAATTTCATTGATTGTTTCTATGTGCTCACATACGAGAGATCCTTTCCTGATTTGCTGTGATAGACACAAGCAGCAGGAAAGGTGAGCGAAAATCCATGCTGTAGGAGAAGGTTTACAGTACAAAGCTCTATTCCCCAGGACCGGTTATGCAATATTGGAGTAACAAATTGGGGAAGAGCTATTTATATATAAAGAATATATAAATTGTAATTTTGTCAATTTACACAGGTTGAGGGATAGTTACACAGTTTAGATCAACGCAAGGAATGCTCACACAATTTAAACCAAAACAGAAATGTTGTTATAGCTCTGATCACACAATGTAAAAAGGCAATTTGTGGTTCTGAAGGGGAAATGTGGGAAGAGAATAGCTTGGCCGAGCAAAATTTGTGTGTGGTCAAAGTTACAGTTCATTCCTCTTCCCCTTTCTTGTACCTTGGTCTCCTTTCTTTAATCATGCAGGTTGCTTCATGAAGTTGGCTTGGTGGACCCACTGAAGTGGAAGAACAGTCTTTTGCTACCATGTCTTCACTTCTCTCTGAACAGTGAGTCAGCCTAGATCCAAACAGTAAGAGTTTGAACTCAGCTTTCATTTTGTGACAAAATTCCTTTATGACAGTGATAGCCTTAATATCCATCTGGAAAAGATGGGGGAATAGCCTTGGAAAACTCAGGATGCTTTTAGCCTCAATTTCTGCTTTTTACACTCCAATTATATTAAAATAGTAAATAACCAACAATCCCCCTCCACCTCATAATTGTAAAAATAAATTGAAATGAAAAATATTTACATACTAAATGAGCTGTTTGTAAACACTCACGTCCCCAAATAACTACGTTCCACGCTTAGGTGTTGTCTCTAGCATTGGAGTACTGGGATGCAAAAATCCTTCCACACAACGAGGTCAGTAATTATAGGGAGCTTCACAATCCCGATAGCGATATTATAGCACATTCCAAACTTTGTCAATTCTTCCATACGAACATTTTTCATTTTTGCAATGTTCAATTTTGCACAATGTGTTAGGGAACATTTATCAAATTCCTTGTTATATATTTGCCTGTTAAACCACCCATGGACAAACCACATTACAGCTGGGTCCAAGCAGCTGTGATAGCTAATGCATATAAACACTCAGATAAATCAAATGTAAACAACGTGTCTCCTACACGGTCATTTTGATGCATTTCCCCATAAGGGTAAGCATTCTGCAAGAATCCATCACATGATAGTATTAAAAAGTGATCAACTTATCAAAATACTTATGAATGGAGAGTTCGTTGGACTTATTCAGGATGATGTGCTGATTTCACTGAGTATTCTTTTAAATGGTTAGGCCAAGTACTATGGCAATGTTCAGTTATTGGTATCTTTCACCATATTGCCTTGCATAGTCCATCAACCTACTTCTACAAAACCACTAGGCCAAAAGAAACACTATAGCTCAGTAACAGAGCACATGCTTTGCATATAGAAAGGTGTAGGTTTAATCCTCCCTATCTCTAGATAGGGCTGATCCCTTGTTTCTGAGTTTTTGTCATTTGCGCATCACATATATCCTATATGAGCCTTCTCCAATCCATAGATGGATTGATACTAATTATTAACTGAACATGCAGCTGCTTATGGAGGTGGGGAATTCTGAGAGCTACAGTCCAGAGGACACCAAGATGAGAAGGATGCACATATTTAAGGCTGTATCTGCACACGCATCTATACCAGGGGTGTCAAACTCAAGGCCAGCGGGCCGGATCCAGCCCACAGGGTGCTTAGATCTGGCCCACGGGGCCACCCTGGAAACAGCAAAGGACCAGCCCGCGGTGCCTCTGCCAGTGAAAATGGCTGTGCGTGGCCTTCCCAAGGTCTGTTTTCACTGGCAGAGAGTTGCAGGAGGCTGTCGTAGCTGGAAATGGAGCTTGAGAGCCTGTTTTCACTGGCAGAGCACTCGGGCCACCACCAGTGTCCCCAACATAAGTCTTTGAGCTGGCCACACCCATCCCAGCCCCCTGAGGTCAAACACAACCCTGATGAGGCCCTCAATGAAATCGAGTTTGACACCCCTGATCTATACTTACAAAATACTTTTAATGTATTCTGGGGCAAAGGTTCATGATTGTTCTTCCAGCACAACTTTGGGATTCTATGTAAAATATTAATTATACATCAAGAGTGCCTTGATGTATAATGTGTGGTTTATCTCATTTTTCAAGAATGATCTATTGTGTATATTGTTGCAATTCTTTGTCAAAGATTTACTTGTTGTCCATAGAAATCATTTGGGCTCAGTATTTCCTGTCCCTAAAATGGAAAATTGTTTCCTAGAATGGTGCCCAGCATGCACTGATAGTAACACATGGTTTGTACTACAGGTTGTCCTTGACTTATGACCACAACTGAGCCCAAAATTTCTATTGCTAAGCAAGGCAGTTGTTAAGTGAGTTGTGCCTCATTTTGCAACCTTTTTTTGACCTCTACGACCATTGTTGAGTGAATCATACAGTGAATCTGGTCTCCTCCACCGACTTTGCTTGTTGGAAGCTAGCTGGGAAGGTTGCAGATGGTAATCACATGAACACAGGGCCGTGCAACGGTCATAAATACATGCTGGTTGCCAAGTACCCCAATTTCAATCACATGACCATGGGGTGGCAGTAACGGTTGTAAGTATGAAAAATTGTCATAAGTCACTTTTTTCAGTGCTGTTGTAACAATAGCAATAGCACTTAGACTTATATACCGCTTCACAGTGCTTTACAGCTAAGTTGTTTATAAAATTGCCCCAACAATCTGGGTCCTCATTATACCGACCTCGGAGGGTGAGTCAACCTTGAGCCGATGAGACTCGAACTGCCGAACTGCAGTCAGCCAGCAATCAGCAGAAGTAGCCTGCAGTACTGCATTCTAACCACTCTTGCAATTTTGAGTGGTCACTAAATGGTTGTAAGTTGAGGACTACCTGTATAACATTTTATTTCAAATGTTCAAATCCTCAGAAGGACTAGTTTGTTGCAGAGAATATATAAGAACCTACAACACACCTTAGAGCAGCGGTTCTCAACCTGTGGGTCGCGACCCCTTTGGGGGTCGAACGACCATTTCACAGGGGTCGCTGCGCACGTTAGCCCGCCATTTTGGTGCCACCGTCACTGCAGGGGTGAAAAGGTCCCGGTTTGGCCGTGCTGCAGGTCGCCGGACAGCTGGTAGCCCGGATGCCGCCATTTGAGTTCTTCTACCCTCTGCGCATGCACAGAATGCTTTGCGCATGCGCAGAGGGTAAAAGAACCCAAATGGCGGCGTCTGGGTGAAGTCTCCTGCTTCCACGCTATCAGCTGTCCAGCGACTCGCAGGCAAGCCCGAACTCGGAGCATTTCGCCCCTGGTGCCACGCCCCCTTTATCACCTCATCCCGCATGGGGAGGGGGCGGGGAGGGTGTCGCGGCGGGGGTGTGTGTTGCGGCGGCGGCAGGGGGGTCGCGGGGGGATCGCGGCATTAGAAAGGTTGAGAACCACTGCCTTAGAGGGACACAGAATTCCTGTGGAAAGGTTAGCCTCTCAGTTCTCTCTTCCATCCTTTAGTGCTGCATTCCATTTGCAGATGCTGGCCAGTTACCAGATTATGTTTATCCGCAGAATTAAAAAAGCTTCCTCATTTCTATGTGGAGGGCAAGCTTAGGTGACAATTGTACCCTGCAATCTTCTTTCTCCATATGTACACCCAACGGAGGCATCAGGAAGACCAGTGTCATGCAGATGTGAAATTAAAAATGCAAAAAATTTGCATTCATCACGGAATAGGGAACCAGGGTCAACCAAATGTCAAATTATGATTGTATGCATTTGTATTTGATAAAGCAAGCTTGCAATTTATATGCAAATGAGGTGTGGTTCTTGATCTCTAGCATACAGTCAGCAGTCTTTAGTATCAGCAAGTCTGGGTCCCCTGCCTGCCTGCCTGCTTGCTTATGTCCCTTCATTTTATTCTTTCCAACCCAACAGAATATTATAAAGAAATCATATATAGATACTCAGAGTTCTGTCTATTTAGCCGACTTGCTGTCTGACAGCAAGATAACACTCCAAACCTAAACAAAACGGGACTGACTCTGGTAGGATGGGAAAAGGTGATAAAACAAAGGCCAAGTTAAAAAACAATAGAGTATAGCTATCTGTGGGCTAACTGAAAATCCAGAAATAACTTCCTAGTGCATCCCTATAGAAAGGCAGTTGGGCATTGGCTCAGAGTGCTATTGCCTGTTTCATTATACTCCCTCTTCATCCTCCTTTTTGGTCATGTGAGTATATGTGGCCAGCATTGTGCTTTGGTTTTTTTTTTTTTTTTAAAGCAGGATCAGATTCTTTTTTTATTTACAACAGGGTGAATGAATGATCAGGGAAAGTTCAGTTGACTGTGCTATCCCTGAGCCAGAATAGTTGCACGCAAAAGGAAAGAGGATAATTTTTTCATATAGGTTCCTGACCTTCCTCTTGTTTCATAGCAGAGCAGAACAATCCATTGTATTAATAATAACATCGCCACTAGCAGACTTAGTCATCTAGAGATCTAGAAGGGTCTATCTATTCCTTCTGCCCCAGCACTTTCAGCATTGCTGAAACAAAGGAAAGTCAGAAGGAATGGCTTGCACTGAACCATCTAGATTTGGATGAGATGATCCCTGTCTTTAGAAATCTTTTCTAGAGTAGATGATGTACGTCTCACAGAGTCAGCAGGAGGGCCAACTCCAGCATGAGGACTTGGAGAAAAATATGAAGGCAATGGCCATTTTATTTTCTTTGTTGTTTGAGGAGGTTTAAACTCTTGTGCTTGGGAGATGTTTCTGATATACCTTGGGAACAGATGATGGGACTATCAGATAAGTAAGGTTCAAAGAAATACGATGATACTGGATTGACACATCAAGGAAATCAGGTAGACCTCTTATGCCTACCCCTTCTTTTAGTTTTCCTTAACCCCAAGTAAGTATGGTGACCATATCTATTTGCCCACTGGTCTGTTGGTTTTGCTATCAAATGCTGAGAAGGTTAGCAATAACATTTCACTCATCTATGGCTTGAATACCAAGTGGTATTCTCTCTCTGCCCTCCAGATTTCTTGTCTATTCAAATGTCAATCTAAAATGTTTTAGCTTGTACTGGGCAGCTAGGATCCCCTGATCTGAGGGAAATGAACTCAGTCTGGATTTCAGCATAACGATTCTGAAAACACCACTGTCAATAGTCATTGCCTGGTAGCCTATGAAATCAATGGAGTCTACAGATATATTAAAATCAGAGTTCAGCAGCACAGGACTACATGGTGCCACCACAATCATGGGACAATCAACACAAGTCATCTGTCCAACACAGCTATCTTCTTCTGAGTCTTGTTTTCTTAATCAGGCAAGAAGATGCTTACATTGGTTCCTTTCCAATTTCCTTTTGAAATTCTGATTTACAATAATTCTTCTGTGCAAAAGTTGGTCGTGGAAGGATATTACATCCATGGAGTGACTGTGATGGTACTTGGAGAGTTTTGTGGTGAGCACTCTGTCAGCCTTGTGAAGTACTCCAGACAGGAAGCATGTTCAAATGAACTAATTCTACTTTATTGTAAGATTATGTTAACAGAATCTTGCAAATCTGAATATATTTTCCCCCTTCGTCTTTATAGCTGAAGAAATTAGGTAGGGTCCCTTCTGAGATGTTTGCTACATCCAGTTTTCTGTGGGCTAAGCTGCCTGTTATCCAATCTTTCCTCTGGCTGTGGCTCTCTTCCCCTGTTTCCAAAGGTTATTCCCAGAGTATTCCCAAGTGCAGCATCTCTTCTTTTTTTCGATTTCATCCAGTATACAGTATTCATTGTATACTGGATGAAATCGAAAAAAAGAAGAGATGCTGCACTTGGAAGTCTTCAATGTAAAAAAACAACAACAAAACCCTTCCTGTCTTTTGTTGAGAGATTATTCAATGTCTGTAAAAAAACCAAAAAAACCCAAGCATACATATACACAATGCATATATGTATAAACGCATGCATTAAAAGTATTCATGGCTTTCATGGTATTAAAGAAAATATTTGAAACTTCTTTTCTACTTCTTAGCTATCTCCGTCTGAAGTCTTTTAGCTTCCCTTGAAATCCCAAAAGCTGTTTCATTAACATCTTACTCAATTACCTTGCATTTTTCTTTAGGCAAAGTTAGGTAGGGCTTACAGTTAAACTCTAATCCATAGACTTTAGAACAAACCAATTCTGGTGTCTTCTAAGGGGTGATTAAAATAATTGTGGTGTGTTCTAAGAGAGGTGATTTGCTTTGAAAAGATCACTCCACTTTTCATTAAAGTTAAAGGTAGTTCTGGGGGGAAAAATCTGGGGAGATGTATTGGTTTAAAAATATACTTTCCCCAAAGATAGAGGACAGAGGGCTTGGCGTGCTATGGTCCATGGGATCGCAAAGAGTCGGACATGGCTTAGCAACTGAACAACAACAAAAATGTCTATGATGGAATGAATGGTGACATTTCTCTGAAATTAAGAGGAATGGATGGATCTCTGAGGAATTTCAACCATGTTCCTTTTTATAAGAATGGAAATATGCAGCGGAACAATCCAACAGTGTACTGATTTGAAAATCAGAACAGAAGCAATTATTCATTGGTTGTTTTCATTTGAATGAGAAACATTTTAAAACTTTTGGAAGAATTATTCCAGCTATCATTTGTGCCAAGGTTTTGGGCAGCTGTGTGTGATATTTACTTCTTCTCCTGCATTTGGAGAGAGAGAGAGAGAGAGAGGGAGAGAGAGAGAGACTAATCTCTTTCAGAAATGGTAAGAGGTATAATTAAATCTCAGACTACTGTGGTCAGCCTGCTCATCACCCATGCATTCCCTATTAAAATATTTTGGCTTGTTCACATTTAGGCTGTCTCCAGAGTTTTCTAGAAGTAAATATGTTTAATATGGTAGTGATTATTTTCTATTGTAGGAAGTTAGCACCCACCCGTCTCCTAGGAAAATGAAATATCCTAGGAAAAATTAAAAAAGGCAGAATATTATATAGAATATCCCTAGAGAAATTGAGAAACATGCTTTTAGAAAGGAAACAGACTCACTCTTAATAGCTCCCACCTTTGTCAATGGCCATCAAGGAATGGCCCAGCTCACTCATTCCCACCCCCTGTTAATAGCCTGGACCAGTCTATTTTACATAACAAAGATCTACCTCCCAGGAAACTAAGAGGTGGGGCCCAACAGAGGTCATAAAACCAAGAGACTCAGCATCTTTTCTTCCCTTTTCTCTTCACCAACATCTGGAAGCATGTGATCCACCTTTTCTGTTCAGGAGCTCGTGCCATGTGCTCCTGTCCACCATTAAACCTTCTTTCCAAGCAACTTCCAGGAATCCAGTGTCTTTTTCCCCACTTGGAACTGAACCCAGAAGGATATTCCTTACAACACTATTGACAGCATTCTGTTCCGCTTCTCACCTCAAACACCTTTGTACACTCTACCAAAAAACTTGCAGTGTCAGAGTTGTGTACTTGGAAGCTTCTCTTTCTATTAGCTCAGGGCTGTCAAACTCAAGGCCTGTGGCTCAGATCCGGCCCGTGGGCTGCTTAAATCTGGCCCACGGGGCAGGCCTGGAAATATCAAAGGACCGGCCCGTGGTGCCTTTATTGACAGCCATTTCTATTTACTATCCTGGAAATTTACCTCTGCTGTTAGGTCTTGTATTATCATGTTATTTATGTTATTGTATTTTTTATTATTAGTTGAATAATAAAAATACGATAGTATAAATAGCTTTTCTGCCTGGAAAAGCAATTTACTATTAAACAATGGGGTATAAATTTAGAAATAAAAAGTTTAGTGGAAGAATAAGTGGAAGAATAAGTAATAAATGTTTGCCTGTAATATCTGGTAGAAGAGACAGGAAAATGGTTATAGTAAAGAACTGTGGAAAGAAAGAAGAGAAGGGAAAAAGCGCATCTTGAGCCTGTGTCAAATGCCCACCCTGGCCACGCCCACCCTGGCCACGCCCACCCTGGCCACGCCCACCCTGGCCATGCCCACCCCAGTCACCCCCCTGGCCCTCCGAGGTCAAACACAACCCTGATGTGGCCCTCAATGACATCGAGTTTGACACCCCTGTATTAGCTGAAGATTCCTCCAAAGATGAATTATTAGGCCCTACAGAAAAAATAGAGCACTTAAGAAAGAAGATAATAATGACCACAGTAATTAACAGTGAAAATTGAATGGTTGGGAAGCCTTCATGCTTCCCAACCATTCAATTCATATCATGCCTGTCTGTGAAAAGTACATGACAGAGACCTTTCTTGCACACCTGTTATGAGGCTTGGTGTCTTCAGGGACAGGAATTGTTACATGCAGGAAAGCTATTAGGATTGGATGCACTATAGTGACTGGTCTTGGGATCTGATTATAAAACAGAAACCCCTTTCCTTTCTAGAGAAACTAAAACAATTCAAACTACTTTGAGATGCAAGACTGGATTTTGAAAAGAATAAATCAGTAGGCTATAATAGGGTAACATCAAAATGCATGAAACTGCTTAATTGGTTTTAACATATTTTAACATATTTATTTCAGATGTTGTAATATTATATATTATATATTAATATATTGTAAGGTTAAAAAAGTCCTCTTTTTTTCCTCAACCCCTTGGTTCCAAACAGGCTTGAAGATCGCCCATTGACTTGCCCTTGTGCTAACCCTGATCATTGGATTTAGTGTACTATTATAAGGATTGGCTGGTTGGCACTTCCAAAATTGGATTCTTTTATGGTGGCAGCTTGGATAGGGTACATTGGCAATAGTTCCATTCTTCTGGGCAGATTAACATGATTGTCCATTGAACTGATTTTCTGGAGTTATACAATTGCTGCCTCTGATCACTGAGTTTTTATTAGGGTCAGGATGATTGGCATGGCTGGTTGACAAACTTAGCACCTCCTGGGAAGGTCTCCCTCATCACTGGCAGGCCACACTGGCAGAAGTTGGCTTTTTCAGGACAGACTTAGATATCGTTTTGCTTTGATGTGTAATTCTGCTTTGATCCAAGGATACTTGAACTGGAGCACCCTTCAAAGCTCTGCATGGATGTAGTAGTGGTTCCTAATGAATGCAATAAAGTAAAGAGAAAGATAAAAGAGAATGACTACATATTTTTGTTCTTTTTTTCCCAAGAACTGAATTTGGAAGCTTTTGGAAATTTTGAACTGCAAATCACAAGCAAGATGGCAGTTCTTTCAGACGAATAAACAATTTAGGCTTTTCTGAACCATTTCATTTTTTTACAAACATATTTTACATAGTCTTTATATCACACATACACACACACACGCACACACACGCACACTCTTTTCTAAATGCCAGTTTGAAATGAGTTTAAACAAAATTGCATCTAGAAAAAAAATGACCAACAATTTGTAGAATGAACGCTAGAGTCTAGACATTTCAAATAAATATGGAAGGGAGAAGCAAAAGAATATATTATACAGTATATAGAAGCCAAATACCACTCACTCACCACGAAATCTCCAGAACTGTAAAGCCTACAAACTTGAAACTTGGCACGTATGTTCCTCTTGGCTTCTAGGTGCTTGCTAAGAAAGGATTTTTCGAAATGACCATCAGATCATTAGTATTTCTTATACAGTATTATATTAATTAACACATTCTGATGCTAAGGAGTTAGATGTTCTACTCCCCCTCCCCCCTGCCCGTTGCCTTATATTAACACGTTCTGATGCTACCCCTTCACTAAACCGGGCGTGGGCGTAGCCAGCATGTGACTCATCTGGCCTGCGGGCTGGGAGTTTAGACATTCTACTCCCCCTCCTCACTTGAAAAGAACTCTGTTCCAACTGCCAGTTGCCTTATATTAACACGCTCTGATGCTAAGGAGTTACACATTCTACATACATTTTCAAGCTTTAGTGTCAATGTATCAAGCCCGATCGTAACTACTCATTAATTTTCAAGCTTTAACTGTCAATTTATCAAGCCGGATCACATAGTTTCGTTGCGAAGCACGGGTGTCCAGCTACTAGTATTATATATAATCAATCTGTAGATTCCTTACAATGCAAGGGTTGAAATTTCGACAATAAGATTGAAACAAAGATAACTACATTGCATTTTAAAAGATAAAAAAAGTTCATTTAAGCTTGACTACTAATAACTTCATGAATGTATTCAGATAGTTTTCTTGACAAGAAGTTATTTGATAAATAAGTATTTACTCAAGGCACAAATGACCACCCTCAAATTATCCTCAAATTATATTGCAATGCGCTCTACATGGGGCTACCCTTGAAGAGTGTCCGGAGACTACAACTGGTCCAGAATGCAGCTGCGCGAGCAGTCATGGGTGTGCCAAGGTACACCCACACAAGTGCCATCCTTCGCGAGCTGCACTGGTTGTCGATTGCGCTCCGGTCACAATTCAAGGTGTTGGTTGTTACCTTTAAAGCCCTACATGGCTCAGGACCAGTTTATCTGCGTGACCGCCTTATGCCACATTCCTCCCATCGACCAGTGAGGTCGCACAGGGTTGGCCTTCTTCAGGTCCCGTCGGCCAGACAGTGCCGGCTGGCGGGACCGCGGGGGAGGGCCTTCTATGTAGCCGCTCCGACTCTGTGGAACCAACTTCCCCCCGAGATCCGTACTACCCCCACCTTACTGGCCTTCCGTAAAGCCGTTAAGACCTGGCTTTTCCAGCAGGCCTGGGGCCAATAGTGGTTCTGATTGGCCCATGCATGGTTGTGTGAATTTTTATTTGAAATATGGATGTTTTTTTTTTTAAATTGTTTTTATATGTTTTATTTTTTACATGATGTAAGCCGCCCAGAGTCCTTCGGGAGTTGGGCGGCATATAAATTTTATAAATTAAATTAAATTAAATTAAATTAAATCCTACTTCAGACACATTACGAGAAGACCTAGCTCTCTGGAGAAGGCTCTAAAGCTGGGAAAAATGGAAGGAAAGAGAAGAGGACCACCTGTGACCAACTGGTTGTACTCAATTACAGAGGCGATGAGTCACCATTGAGAGACCAGAAGTTCCAAGTCTGAGAAAATGTATCTTATGTGATCTCTATGAGTTGAAACCAGATTGATGACACATAATCAGTATCTGCCTATATTCATCCATCCATCCATCCATCCATCCATCCATCCATCCATCCATCCATCCATCCATCCATTCATCCATGTCTAGTGTATAGCCTCCTGATTTTCTGATGTCTCTTATCCAAATAGTAAACTGTCCCAACTTGATTTAATTTCCAAGCCCAGACAAATTTGGTGAAGTGCTGCCATCTGCTGAAGAACATTGCTCTAATACTCACATGGAGTAATGTTTGATGGCAAAGAAAGAAGGGATGAATTTAAATTCTGACCTGCAGCTACCTCATTTCCTTTCCTTTCCATACTTATAATTAAATTCATGAAGTCTGGTGAATTTGAGACAGCAGATTATCAACTAATCTTGCTACAGAAAAATGTTTTGGAGAGCTGTTGTTCCATATGCAAAAAAGGCAAAGTAAAAAATATAGGGCATAATAATATTTCCATGTGATGATTTACACGGGGGAATATTTTTTTTTAGTCAGCCTGGAGAGTGGAAAAAGATGAATCCAAAGAAGGGAAATGGTCTGTGGCCTCGAACAAGGCTGAGTGTTTGTGTATTTTGAGCGATTATGTACAGTTCTTAATTATATAATCTTTATTCAATTAGCTTAGATGCTGTTTGATTGTCTCTTGCCCTCCAAGCAGCTTACAAACTCTAGCTGCAATGAAATACATACATGCGTTCATGGGATCTGATCAAAAGAGATGAATGGAAGCCTCTTATGGATATTTGCATAAAAATGAAAGAAAATGAATGTGTGGTTTATGATTTTGATGATTAGACAGGATGGATTATAGAAAGAACAATATTATATAACTTTAGAGAGAGAGAGAGATTGAAATATATTTGTTCTTGTAATTGCTATGAAGAACATCAAAAGCCACATTTTTATACTTTATTTTCATTCCTTTCTATTTTTCTTTAACTTTTTTCCTTGCACCAATTGCCTTTTCTTTTCTTTTTTCAAGGAGAGAAGCAACCTAGAACTAAGGAGAAATTTCCTGACAGTTAGATTTATTAAGCAGTGGAACAACTTGCCTCCAAAAGTTGTAACACCAGTGGTAGGTTTCTACCGGTTCACCCTGGTTCAGGCATACCGGTAGCGGCGGTGGCAGGAGGCTCCGCCCACCACCTGGACGTCATCATGGACGCTCTGCACATGTGCAGAAGGGGCGCACGCACATCTTCGAACCGGTAGCAAAGGTAAGTGAAACCCATTACTGTCCAACACTGGAAGTTTTAAAGAAGAGAATGGATAACCATTTGTCTGAAATGGTATAAGGTTTCCTGCCTAAACAGGGGGTTGGACTAGAAGACCTCCAAGGTCCCTTCCAACTCTGTTATTCTATTCTATTCTATTCTATTCTATTCTATTCTATTCTATTCTATTCTATTCTATTCTATTCTATTCTATTCTATTCTATTCTATTCCTTAGTTTTGTTATTTGCATTAGCTTTTATTTTCTGATTCAGACGTTTTAATAAAAATTATACATTAAACAGAGTTTTCCGGTTTCTCCCTGCTCTCCATATAAAGCAAGTTTAGCTGAGCTTCATCAGAAAAGTTTCACTTTCCCATTTTCGAGCCTGAGTAATTGTTTTGTAATATTATCTGAGCAGTTTCTCCCCTCTACTTCACAGCTTGCTACAAAAGTACAAAACAAGCATTTTTTTTCATTCTCTTTTAGAACAAATCTAAGTCAGTGTATCTTTGTCATGATACCAGCTTCACATATACAATAGGTGTATCCCACTCTCTTGTAATTGTCATGACCCTTTGTATCTGGATTTAAGGAAAAGAATTACAAAACTTAGTAGCAAAATTTCCATCTCAAAGTCAGAAGAATTTGCAGCTGGCTTGGCTCTCACTGATGACCCTCTGTTGATTTTTTTTCTCATCTTTTTCCACATTGCCTGCATGGGCATGTTAGATCCCATGGTCCTTTTCCTCTGCAGTGAATCTTCTCCAGGTTTCACCTTCAAATGCTTTGTGGACTCCCCATCCCAAGTCAAGGAAAGATGAGCCTTTGGCAGTTTTTTCTAAAAAAAAAACACACCACCACCAATATATTTTAGTATCTCTAGCTATTCTTTCTCTGGATTAAAATCAACACTCATTGGTCAGCAGTCACCAGCATTGTCTAGGTCCTTCCTAGCCATTGGAGCACTTTTAGCGACCTACCATCACCTTCATAACTAAGCTTCTTCTTTCCAGAATTCTCTGTGTGATTAATATGTAATCTCTGTGCTTTAAGAGCGACCCCTTTTGCTAATTCCTTCTCTGGTGCTTCTTTCTTGCCCTATGAGCTTCATGTCCTCTGAAAACCTAAGCTATTTTCTATTCTAAGCACCTTATTAGCCACTCCTTATTGAAGCAGACCTTATCAGTAACTGAGAGTTGGTATGGCATTTTGGTAGGTGTTCGCATGGATGTAGAGATAAAAAAAGAGGCAAGGCTGGAGAGCAGGCTCCTCATGCAAGCCAAGATCAAAGATATTTTGAAGAGCAGTTACATGGAAGAGAATCTGGGACAATGCTGGCAGAAGCATGTGTTGAGAACTGGATAAAACAGTTCCTTGAGGACCCAAGAAACCTTGGAATGCAGGGTAGGAGATTTGGCGATAGCATTTAGGCTTATATACCACCCCATTGCGCTTTACAGCACTCTCTGGGTGGTTTATAATATCAGCATTATTTATATATTGCCACCAACAATCTTATTTTACTGACCTCAAAAGGATGGAAGGTTGAGTCAATCTTGAGCTCCATCAGGATTGAACTCCTGGCTGTGAGCAGAATTAGCCTGCAATACTGCACTTTAATCACTGCACCACCAGGGCTTTATTATATATAAAGCAATGGGGTGAGCTCCTGTTCATGAACTGCCCACCAAGCAATTCGAAAGCATGCAAATGCGAGTAGATAAACAGGTACCATTTCGGTGGGAAGGGAACAGCATTCCATGCACCTCAGCATATAGTCATGCTGGCCACATGAGCATGGTAATCTTTTCGGAGAACACTGGCTCCCTCTGCTAAGAAACAGAGATGAGCCTCTCTCCCTAGAGTCAGACACGACTGGAAAGAAAGAGATGCCATTACATCAGGAGAATAGGGGCCAAGGGCAATGTTCCCAACCTCATTCCAAAGCATTCTTGTGGCATCCTGGAATTCCAAATACCAACACTGCTAGAAAAGGAAATGTGTTTAGGAATGATGGGTTATTTCCAAATTCATCTTTTGTAATTGGGGCTGGTCCAAGAGATTTACCTCCGTTGTTTCACCCAGTTAATTTGTAAAGACACAGCATTAGTAGAACCTAAATAAACAAGTAAATTAAAATGACCAATAAACCACCCATAAAAGAGAGTAGTTTTCATATTATAGTATTGAATTCATTGGTAAACCACTGACTATTGATAAGTATGGAATATAAGACAGATTCTCCCTTGTTTTCCACATCTTAGTTAGCATTTTTACTTTGCCCTTTTAATTTTTTTCAAATATTTTTTTCTTTAATGATTATTTTGTTTAGAAAGTAAAGATTATATTATTTTTTAAAAAGCATGGTTTTTATAATGCTACCATGACTATTGGCATTTTTACTGCACTTACTACACGTCGGGGTCACCACAGGGCTGCCACATTTAGTGCCTGGGAAAACGGGAGGGGGGATTACAAAGAGTGGTAGAGGATTACCCATAACAACATTCCTTTCTCTGGGAGTCAAGGGCATTCGGCCTGCACCTGGATGGGAGTGTTTGGGGGATGTCTCTAGTTGGGACAGTGAATTGATTGGACCATGTGATGGACAAGATTTCACAAGAAAAGTATTACATTCCTCTGTTCGCAACAGAATACCTTATGAAACCAGACTTGAAATTTTGGGACTTGAAAATTTAGAACTACGCCGCCTTTGATCTGACCTAAGTGTAGCTCACAAAATTATCTGCCACAATGTCCTACCTGTTAATGACTACTTCAGCTTCAACCGCAACAATACACGAGCTCACGATAGATACAAACTTAATGTAAACCGATCCAAACTTGATTGCAAAAAATTCGACTTCAACAACAGAGTGGTCAATGCCTGGAATACATTACCTGACCCAGTTGTTTCTTCCCCAAACCCCAAAAACTTTAACCTTAGATTATCTACCATCGGCCTCACCCCATTCCTAAGAGGTCTGTAAGGGGCATGCATAAGCGCACAATCGTGCCTACCGTCCCTGTCCTAATGTACCCATATATTCATACTTCTTGTACTCATAATCATGCTTGTACTATTATATATATATACAATCATGTTTATACTTTGTCTATACGATAGACTCAGGAGGTCTTCTAGTCCTTCGGGAGTTGGGCTGCATATAATTAAATTAAATTAAATTAAATTAAATTAACTTGTGGGTGCAGGGGATGGATCTTTGACTTTCTTTTGGGTGGGGAAAACCCAGAACTCTCAGATTCAGGTTTTCCCAGATGTGCCAATATGACATCTCTAATAAAATGGAACTTTGAGGAACTTCAAGCCTTGGAGTCTTCTTTCGTTGGGGGTGTTACTTGGAACCCTGACAGCCATATGTATACAATATACTGTAATATATATATATTAGCAAGGAAAAATGGTTAAAACTTTATTTTAGCAATAGCAATAGCACTTAGATTTATATACTGCTTCATAGTGCTTTACAGCCCTCTCTAAGCGGTTCACAGAGTCAGCATATTGCCCCCAACAATCTGGGTCCTCATTTTACCCACCTCGGAAGGATGGAAGGCTGAGTCAACCTTGAGCCGGTGAGATTTGAACCGCCGAACTGCAGCTAGCAGTCAGCTGAAGTAGCCTGCAGTGGTGCACTCTAACTACTGCGCCACCTCGGCTCTTTTTCTGGGTGAATGCGCTACAGGCTGGGTCTTATGCCAAGACCTGATATATTTTCGCCTGCCATGACAGCTGCAAAGCATCCAACTCAGTAGTTTTGATCCATCCTGTTTTGTTAAGCTACTCACAGCCTCCAAGGACAAACGCTTCTAAAGCAAGTGGAAGCCAGGGATACATTTTTCATGCTTGCATCCTTGGCCTCCTTTCTCGTTCCTTGTTTCCCACTTGTGGTTTTCAACTGGAAGATAAATTTCATGATAGGAGGTTTTATAGAGAATGATAGCAAGATTAACGGGAAGAGCTATTTTGTACAGCTCTGGGAATCACATGCCTGTGACACTTAATGTGGGGTAAATCAGACTGGCTCTCTTTCCAAGTTATTTTTACTGGGAAGTTTGCAACAAAGAATTTGGGCAAGAAGCAATAGCGATAGCACTTAGACTTATATACAGCTTCATAGTGGTTTATAGCCCTCTTTAAGCAGTTTACAGAGACAGCATATTGCCCCCAACAATCTGGGTCCTCATTTTACTGACCTTGGATGGATGGAAGGCTGAGTCAACCTTGAGCCGGTCAGAATCAAACTCCTGGCAGTGAGCAGTGAGTCAATACTGCATTCTAACCAGTGTGCCACCATGACAAGTGTGTATTGTTGACCTAGTCTAAAAGGTTATTTATTTATTTATTTATTTTGTCAAACGTGTATATGTTTACAGATAAATATAAACATGATTTGAATACATGAAATTAATATGCATAAAAATAAAACATTAGACAGGGACGGTAGGCACGCTGGTGCGCTTATGCACGCACGATAGATAGATAGATAGATAGATAGATAGATAGATAGATAGATAGATATATATATAGATAGATATATAGATAGACATACAGACA
The DNA here is from genome assembly GCA_003457575.1 of Thermophis baileyi. NCBI lineage: Eukaryota > Metazoa > Chordata > Lepidosauria > Squamata > Dipsadidae > Thermophis > Thermophis baileyi. The sequence goes on from QLTV01003476.1 coordinate 2,257,297, forward strand.
GACATACAGACAGACAGACAGACAGACGGACAGACAGACAGAAG
>QLTV01003476.1:2267061-2280802 GCA_003457575.1 Thermophis baileyi
AAATTGCCTTGTTGGGCAAGGTGCCCGGGTTCTAATCCCATAAGGGTGTGGCTAGCTGATGAGAGCTAAATAGCTTGAAATAGATCTATACTAGTCTCCCTTTATTTATGTAAAAAAATATAACATATAGAAACGTACTGTAGTTTGAAATTGCCTTGTTGGGCAAGGTGCCCGGGTTCTAATCCCATAAGGGTGTGGCTAGCTGATGAGAGCTAAATAGCTTGAAATAGATCTATACTAGTCTCCCTTTATTTATGTAAAAAAATATAACATATAGAAACGGACTGTCGTTTGTAAATAACTGTCTGGATGGCCCCTGGAGGGGCCGAAAGGCAAAAAGGAAGCAGTATGCTTTCTCCCATATTTGGGTATACCAGGTGATTTAACAGAGAAAAAAAAACATATATATATGTTTTTATGTATATATGTATATATATATAGGTGGGCAATACAATATATGAGATAAAACATTAAATTTAGGTAAAACCATGATAAAATTGTCATAATATGGCAGCACAGTTGCAATAGGGTAGATGGTATAATTCGATATCTAAAGTAGCTCACCATCTAATGTGGCTGCAATGAGATCATCCCAGATGCCTTGAAATTTCCTGAGGGAACCTTCTCAAATTATATGTATTATCATTTGTTCCAATGCCCCACAGTTGCACTGCTGGCTCTTGGCCATTCTCCACTTAAAGAGGTTTCCCTTAGTTCTGGCATGGTCTGTCCTGATTCTATTTAGGTGTTCCATATTTTTCAGGGCAACTGCATTCCTGGAAGTGGTTTTGTTGGATCTGCATGATCTGTTTAATTATGGTTCACCCATTTTAATTGCCATTCCTCATTTAGATCATAACACTGTTATGTTATCCCAAACTAGTTTCCTAGAGCAGAGTTCCCCAAACTTTTCACCTTTGCGGACTGGTGGGGGGGGGGAGAGGGGATGGTTCCATGTGAGCGGTGGGCAAGTGGCTGTGTGTGTGCATCTCTATGTGCCCAAGTGGCGGGCATTCGTGTGCATGCTCGCCTGCTGCTCGCGTGAGTGCGGATGCATGCATGTGCGCTCGCCTGCCCCTTCTGCGGCCCGGTTCCGAAAGGTTCAAGGCCCAGTAGTGGGCTGCAGCCCAGGGGTTGGGAAGCATTGTCCTAGAGTTAAGCCTGGTGTGAGGTAAAAACTTTAATATTTAATGTATTGGTAGATCTCTAGTAGTTGATGGCCTGTTTATCTTATTCCACTCTCAAACTGTCCATTATTGTTGCCTGAGATCAGGAGGGGCAATGTTAGAAAGAACATGGATTTGAGGGTTACAGATATTATTCTCATTGGGTCATTAAGGTGAGCATCAATCTTGTTGGTATGACAACTTCTTCCCTATACAGATGTGCAGTATTTGGCAACAGAGTATTACTAATGATTGTGCCACTATATGTAATATTTTTGCTCGAGTTCCCCAGCCTGTTTAGAAATGTGTATCTTAGAAAAAACTATGGATTAGAAATAGTTTGTAATGGTTGAAATAGAAAAAGGGTTTTTACACTAAGCTTTCCCAGACCTGTAAAAATGCATCCACTCGCCTATGCCTGTGTCTTGAATGTTGAACTGCCCAATTATTATTTTGGAACTCCATTTTTTTCTCTCCCTAAATATGTGCATGTTGTGTCTGATTGCACGTTTAACAAGTCCTAACACAAGTGCCTAGGTAACACTTTCCTTGAGGAATGTAGAATGAGAGAAACAATACATAGTGACATTGTAGAACTGATTGTGGACACATTTTGGAATATCATCAATTTAATTATTCTATATCTAGCATCTATTTTCCTGTTCTGAAAGAAACCAGCAATTTACCTGTGCTTGAGAAATCCTCATTTATTTCTAAATGTTTCATAGAAATGTTTTATAGCATTAGTGATAATAGATCAGTAATGGGGTTGCTGGATAATCATTTTTTCTTTTACATTTGCTACTTATCTGCCCAAACTCTTTAGAAAAAAAATAGGCTACAAATCAAAGTATACTTAGGATTAAAAAGCAGTAATAAAATCTTGAAATATATTCAGTTGGCTTTAGGTATTCCTTAATAAGCTAAATACATTTATAACATAGATGACAGAAAGAAAATATTAACTACCAATAAAAGTCTTTGCACAGTGCTGCTTTTATCACTATGGTTACAGGACAATAACAGAACTCCAGGTTTCCTTTTTGGCATTGATTGGTGTCTTGTTGGTTTATTTTGTGCAAAAAAAAAAAAAAAAGATGTATTTTGTTTTTCATAAACTCTAGGTGGGTAATGTAATGTGTGGCTGCACACATGTTTCACATGTGTCGTAGGTCTGTAGCTGTCACTTCTGTTTTGATATTAGGCTGTGGATTAATCACAAGACAAATTGCACAAACGAAATGGTGTCAAAAGCAAATTAAATTGGTTTACAGAGCTTAGCATAAACAAGGTTGAGGTTGTCATAATTAATTAAACAAACTTGACAACTCCAAGTCAGGAATCTTGTTTGTTTGTTTGTTTGTTTTACCTGAAATAAATGAAATAAAGTTGAGAAGATAGCAAATGGAAAGTCTGTCAGTGGAACAATTATCAACAGGAAACTGTTGCTGTTAGAGAGGCTGTTTTTCAGAGGGGGGAGGTCAGCTCTTCATTAAGCTGATTCCATGGCTTCTGTCAAATAAGTTAGGGACTGGGTGAAGTAGGAAATCCATACTTCACAGTGATTTATAAGGTGGAGATCAATCATTTGACTGCTCCAATGTATTGAAATTGGTGGGAATGTCAACTTTCTCCTTGAAAATGGATAAAATCTGGACTGGAGTCTTGAAGATCTACAATATCTTAATATCACAACGGAGAAGTTGCGATCTGAACAGACAGATATGAAATATTTGCAGAGTTTATATGTAAATAAAAAATAATTATGTCTTTAAATAAAACTTATTGGAAAAAAAATAATTATGTCTTTTTTGGGGGGGGGGGAAAGACAGAATTCACATGCCTGTGAAACAGAAGTTTAAGGAAGGTTCTGTTCCAAGGACAGACCATGTGTGGTGCTCCAGATGTTTCAATCCTATCAGTGCCAACCAACCTGGCTGACAGCAAAGGGCTACATGGAACTGTAATTCAAGACATCTGGAGGTTACCCCATTGCTTCTTCTTTTTTTTTTTCTGTTTTGCTTTAAAATTATTTTAAATTTTCCTTTTTGGTTGGGTTGATGGAGATGAATAAATCCTGCTGAAACTATTTTAGAAGCAGTAGGCAGAGGGGTTAATGGGTGAAGTACTGATATTTTTGTATGTGACTTTGCTTATAGACTGAGGGCAGCAAGGAAAAACTTCAGGGAAGGCTCAGAAGAAAAGGAGAACGGCTGAATTGATTGCTTGGATGACAAGGCTAGTGTTGAGGGACACTAACCCTTCTCTCAAGCCTCTCCTTCACTAAGAAGAAGTAATTTTTCAGAAGTCCATCGAGCATTACTTGTGAAATGCTTCAACAGAAATCACAAATGTCAGAGATGTCACTTTTTCCTTGGACTTTCCTGTAAGGCTGTCTCCCCTTTTCCCCTCACCTGCGTTTCCTTGGCTCAGGCCTGATGACATGGTCAATCACTACCAGGGATTTCAGGAGTTTTGGGAAAGTTCAGCCCTGCCAAGGAGACAGCTTTGTTTCTATCATCTGGGTGTAGGAAGTGGCAGCAGGGTGGGAGTTAGAGAAAACTGTAAAAAAACCAAACTCCAAACCCACATTGTTTTTCCAGGCCAAGAAGCACACTTCACTCTAGCCAGCAATTGAAGCCAGAATAGCTTTTGGCAGTTATTGCATCATTGCTTGACAATATTCAATGAAACCTCTCAAAATAGCAGAGGAAGCAATGGGCCTTCAAGTCTAGTAGAGGTGATTTTTTTTGTTAATCTTACAGATTTTTTTACACTCTGACTTCCTGCCTGCCATTCTCTACTCCCCAGGGACTTTTTCCATGCTGCATTGCTAAAATATCACTGAATTTCCATTTGTACTTCTTTGGTTGCACATAAATGCTCAATTAGCATTCTGATGCATTGTTAGTCTGTACCAATGTAATGAACTTTTATCCCTGTTCCTTTAGTTTAATTAACTCAAACGGATCCAATGACTTAGCACTTATGAAGGGATTTGGGAAGGAAAATCTTGTTCCAGAAAGAACAAATAAGAAGCGGAGAGGGAAAACTGAATACAAATGTACTTGCATGAATCCTAGTCAAACCTTGTTTGTAAATCTGTCCGATTCTTGAAATCATGCACAAACTGTTCCAAAATGGATATATAGATAGATTTTATCTATTAAAATGAAATTATGCAAGCACAGACTTAGATTGACACAATCATAGTATTTGATTGGGTCCATTACTTATCCAGGTTCTGTCCTTCCAATAATTGGGGATGAAAGAAGAAGGAAAAAAATAGCAATAGCACTTAGACTTAGATACCGCTTTACAGTGCTTTATAGCCCTCTCTAAGTGGTTTCCAGAGTCAGCATATTTTCCCCAACAATCTGGGTCCTCATTTTACCAACCTCAGAAGGATGGAAGGCTGAATCAACCTTGAGGTGATGAGAATTGAACTGCTGGCAGCTGGCAGTCAGCAGAAGTAGCCTGCAATATTGTATTCTAACCACTGTGCCACCACGGCTCTTAAGGGAAAGGGAATAGTAGAGCAGATCATTGTTAAATTTTAGATCCTCCAGCTGCCTAAATGAAGAATAGAACCTCAACCACCATCTTTTCACTCCCTGGATTTATTTATTCATTACATTTTTCTTCCACCTTTCCTTCAAGGTGTTTCTTTCCATCCTAAATTTCATCAAAACAACCCAGAAAGGAAGGTGATGTTGAACTCCCACATCATGCTTAACTATCTTCTGGTTTCTTTGATCCTGACTGAAAAAGAATGCTGAAACTTGGCCATTGTCTCTCAGGCTAACAATTACATTGCTTGTTATTCTTCACTAATGGTGGTTAGCTAGCAGGAGATTGTTCTATGGAGCTTGCAGAAGCAGGCAGGTTTTCCTCAAGGTAGTCTTTTGTTCTGGGTTAAATAGAAAGTTAATGGATGACCCAAGGTCATCGGCAGACTTAATGGAGGAGTCAAAATCTGAACTAAAGTCTTGCTTATCTGAGAGCAATATTGATATTGATCTATATTGTATAGCGTAATTTTTCTTCAGTCTTTTTTTTTTTTTACAGGAACATAAAATGCCATATATCTTATTATTATTTCCAAAGTTACCAAAGCAATTCTGGGAGGTAAATGTTTTCACTCTTAATGGCCACAATTGCTTCTGCTCAGATGTCAGTCATATCATTAAAAATTATTCAGTTTGATGTAATTTGCATACATTTCACAGATCCATGCTATCTGTGTGAATATTTTAATTCTTTCCATTGCTGGCTGGATATTCTGGGAATCATTCTCCTATCACTTCTAGAAGCTCTTTTCAAAAGGGAATGGAACATAAAATATGAAACATCTCAAGGAAAAGGCTAAAATAAGGGAGTTCCTATGTATTCCAGATTTTTAAAAAATGAGTTCAAGATGCTTCAAACTTTGTTCTACCTCAGAAGCATTCCCAATAACTAGATCTAGTTTTACTGCACTGCTCCCAATGTGAATAGTTTTATTTTATTAAACTGTAAGTAATCTTTAGCTTATACTGATTTTAAGACACTATATGATAAAGACTGAGACAGGCAGACATTCTTGGTGGTAGCCCAATCAGAGTGGGCTATATTACCCTGGATATATTCTTGGCCTCCTAACTCCCATTTCAGGAAATAACTCAATACCTTCCTTTAACATGGGACTTTGAGGATTTTGAGGGCTAGTTCTAGAGGGTGGATTATCCTTCTTAATCAGTAGTTATACTGATGACAGTTTTTTTAAGTTTACGGATAGTTCATGCTGATATTTCAGTGTATCACTCAGAATCTTTTGACTGGAGTAGTATATTTGTTTCCCGCCTTTTAGTTTATAGATAACTCAAGGTGGCAAATATGCCTAATATTCCTTCCTCCTCCTATTTTCCCCCATAACAACAACCCTGTGAGGTGGGTTGAGCTGACAGAGAGTGACTGGCCCAAGGTCATTAACTAACCAATGAATAGTATTTTAAAAAGATGTAATGCGCATCAGTGACATAAAGATGAAAGTGTTTAAATCTTGGTTTAAAAAATAGATTTCAATGTCTTCATTTCAATTAATAGCTCACTATTTAACTACAGACAGAAAAGGTACTGTTTTTGGGGTGTAGATCTGCAAAGCGACATCACAGAAGCCATTTTCTAAAAGAACACCTCAGCCATGTTGTCTTGCTAGGCAGATATTTATTTCTTGTTTGCTCAGTCTTTCAGATGATATCTAGCAAAATGATGTGTTTGCTGTCTGTTGGAGCAATAACATTCCCACAGTACTGAAAGCAACATATCAGATGGCTCAGATGTCTGGAAATCCGCCACAGAAGCATAACGTACAGGGAAGAAGCTTCGGTGACATGGCAACTTGAAAAGAAGAAACAAAGAGATCAAAGGAAAGGTTGTTAGTTTATTTGATTGACAAATAAAAACGAAATGCTGCTGCATGAGGTAAATCTTTCAAAAGAAACGCTCAGTTATGAAGGGGCCAGTTAGAGCAGGGGTGAAATCCAGCAGGTTCTGACAGGTTCTGGAGAACCGGTAGCGGAAATTTTGAGTAGTTCGGAGAACCGGCAAATACCACCTCTGGCTGGCCCCAGAGTGGGGTGGGAATCAGGGGTGGGTTCCACTTACCTTCCCCACCGGTTTACATCGTGATGTTTTGCGCGCGTTCCCTCGTGCAATTTTGCTTCTGCACATGCTCAGTAGCTGCAATCAGCACAAAACACAGCTGAGGAGCTGATCAGCTGTGCTTCGGGCGAAGGAATAAAGATCAGTATAAACCTGGGGGCGGGCGGGAGGGCCCTTTTGCAAGCAGCAGAAGAGGAAAAACCTTCCAAACAGTAAAAAATCCACAAAAAAATTCACAAAAAAAGATGGTGGCGCCCACAGACCGGCACCGGCCGAGCCACTTCAGTGACGTCACCAGTGGGTCGCTACCGGTTCAGATGATCTGGGCCGAACCGGGAGGAACCCACCCCTGGTGGGAATGGAGATTTTGCAATATCCTTCCCCCAGGAGTGGGGAGGGAATGGGGATTTTGCAGTATCCTTCCCCTGGAGTGGGTGGGAATGGAGATTTTGCAGTATCCTTCCCCTGCCACGCCCACCAAGCCACAACCACCAAGCCACACCACGCCCACCAAGCCAAGCCCACAGAACCGGTAGTAAAAAAATTTGGATTTCACTGAGTTAGAGGTCATTTATTCCAGTCTTGTATGGATGAGTCTGTGCTTACATGCATGTGTATTCAGTGAAAAGTGACATCAAAACTAGCATTCTAAACTTTTACTTTTTATGGATCACCACATAATCCCCAAAAGCTTTTACCATCAATAAACCAAGCATTATGGTCTGTAACATCTCTAAAATGACTTTTAAAAAAAAGCTACAATGTGAAATAGTGACAACTTCAGTGGTGGGTTGCTACTGGTTTGCACCGATTCAGCGAACCAGTAGCAGCGGCGGCGGGAGGCTCCGCCCACCCACCCGGACGTCATCAAAAGCGCTCTGCACATGCGCAAAAGCATTGCACGCGCGTGAAGCACGCGCGCACCCGCGCGCTCCCGTTCCCGAACTGGTAGCAAAGGTAAGTGGAACCCACTATTGGACAACTTGTACAATGGCCAAAAAGCTCTCAGATGCTGATGTTCCTCTCCTGAAATCTCCTGAAGGATACTGACATAATGCAAGATTTTGGAGCAACATTTTATAAGATTAGGTCGCAGAAATTACACCATTAAAAATATTTAGTTTGCTGCTCATACTGAGGACAATCTGTAGTAACTTCACAGACCAAAGATGAGGTCATTAGTATAAAATGTTGTGAATAGTTTTAGGAACTGCATGATATATATAAATTGATTTCTCATACGGAAAATTGGGAGAGGAATAAAGAAACAATATTCATTCAAATATCTACAGTCCAATCAATAACTGAGAAACTCACATGAAAATACTTTTAAAGAATGGCCATCATGGCATGCTTCTTTTTACTAATGTGTATTGGTCTACTCTGCCACAAATAAGTTGGTTTTGTCATTTGTTCAGAAAAATGTACTGTGGTGGCAGTTGAAGAAAAGATAGAATGAATGGACAAATTACATTTTCTCCCATATTTGATTTTTTAAATGAATGGATCTACAATAGCCACCAATCTAGAATAGCCAAAACCATAATCATAAGCTTGTTCATAATACATAGGGAGTAATTTCTTTTGTTTGGTGGGTAGCTGTCAGTCATGAGTAGCTTGCCAGAAAAGAGACATGACAATATCACTAATATGGTTGCCTGGTTGTACAGCCTTTGAAGATGGAAGCACTCAAACCACCCACATTTGGGTGGGCAAATCTGTCAGATTTTCTTTTCTCACCTTCAGGTTGTTTAAATCACAATTAATTCCCACCCAAATGCCTATAAACAAATGTATGAAATCCATTCATAAATTTTGAATGGAATTCTCTCCCTTATCTGTTTAGCAGGCTACTGCAGCTGTATGGTTCTTTTCATGGAGTAGCATCTATACAATTTCAAAATGTCTCCAAGAGGTAGCAATTTTGTATAAGGCAGGCCAAAGAATAGTAGAGATGTGTTCCCATTGTCCAAATCTGCTGGCTATCTAGTTCTCTGTATTATTCCATTCTACTTCTGGTGGATGTTAAATTCTGTCTTCCTTGGGTCTCTTGCGCTCTCTACTTTTTCTTTACCTACTGAGAAAAACATCTCAGTTGGCTCATCCATTGTATTTTTATAGTTATCAGTAGTCCTATAGTTAGTGCATTAATAATAGCACATCATCACCACTTAAAGGAAGCGTACTTATTATTATCAAAGTTTTTCTCCTAATTGGCTACCACAAGGGAATCTATGTCACCATTCATGCAGGTTGACAGCAAGATACATCTGATTAGCATAGCCAACAGGCAGAGATTTTTTTTGAGGGGGGGCAGGTAAAGATCTTCTCCAGTAAATCAATAAAGTAAAGCTTCATTGAAGGTGAAGGCTTAAAAAATTCTATCTTTAAAGAAATTCTTATTGGTTGCATCCAGGGGTATCCACAACAATAAAACATGCATTGTGACATTATACAAGCTTCACCCCTTATATTTGTGGGTGACATTGTGTCACAAAAGTAAAGAGACAAAGTTTGCATTATGATGTCATGGCACTCATTTTGTCATTTACCTCCTTGGTCCCATAGATGGATGCTTTCCACCTATGGCAAAATGAAAATATTCTTTGGGGATAAGATTTAATTATTTCCTGAGGCATCGTAAGGGTGGTTCAAGGAATCCTCACTATTAAACAAAGAAAGCACTAAGCAAAATTGTGCACATGCACAATATACATACTGTACATTTCCCAGGTGCATTTGCAGCAATTTGGTCTCTTAATCATCAGCATTAAAAGTGGGTTTGAGGGCTTCATGCTAGAGGGTGAAAGAAGACAAGTTATTCCACTCCACCTTTGTTCCATGTCAACTTATTATCTTTCACAATGATGAACAAAATGCAAAGAAACTGATTTTCCTATTTCACTGGTAATTATCTCTACTGTTGATCAATTCTATCCTTTCCCTACTATGGATTCATGCTGTGACCTATAGACAAACATTAGGAGAGTGTTATCTTTAGTTCTTGACATAGAAACTAAGATCACATACCTATTTATGGCTGATGGGAACAGAGACAATTCTCTATTACTTTACAGTACTCTTAAGTACAAATGTACCCATTAGACTATCTCCATTGGGATAAGTAATCTCCTCATCCCAGGCTCCTTAATTCCTACCTTATCAGCTCCAGCCCCACATATTCTTTGTTCTGTTTGGTTTTTATCAACTTTCATTGTGCAATAGCTTTCTTTCATTCATTTTTTTTGCAGCATTCATTCTCATGCATACAGTTTTGGTTTGTTTCTATCCTCTTTTACTTCAGCATTCAACAAAACATATGAAGAATGGGTGTAGGAATTGGGTGGGTATGTCTAATTTAATGAAAAGAAAAACTAGGGGTAACATGATAGCATGTTCCAATATCTAAGGAGTTGCCACAAGAAGAGGGGGTCAAGTTCAACCTATTTTCCAAAGGACAAGAAGCAATAGATGGAAACTAATCAAGGAGAGGACCAACCTAGAACTAAGAAGAAATTTTCTGACAGAACAATTAATCAGTGGGATGACTTGCCTCCAGAAGTTGTGGATGCTCCAACACTGGAAGTTTTTCAGAAGAGACTGGACAACCATTTGTCTGAAATGGTATAGGGTTTCCTGCCTGAACAGGGGGTTGGACTAGAAGATCTCCAAGGTTCCTTCCAACTCTGTTATTCTGTTATACTGTATTTCCCATTAGTGTAACTTCACACATTTTGGTTATCTTCTGTACCATATTTCTTTTCCATCTATTCCAAACAACTTCCACATCCTCTTTCCTTAAGTTCACTTTCCATTCTTTCTCTTGGGAAATTATTATATATCATACAAGTATTCTTTCCTCTAGTAGTGGTTTTATTTTGACTTTTCTTTTCTTTTCTTTTTCTTTTCTTTGTTGTTCCACAATCATTTTCCTCCGAGTATCACTTTTTAGACCACCAAATAATGGTCTGTCCCCCTTTCAGAACCGCTCATCACCTTTGTATCTTTCATTCGTTCTCTTTGTCTTTCATCATCAACTGACAAATCAATTATGCTTTTTCATTCCTTCCTTTGCCAGGTGTTCACATGGGGTAAAGCAGCTGCATCTTTTCTTGGAATAACACAGCTGTCTTCTACAGCTGCATCACAATCCTGGAAGAAGATATTTTTGGCTTAAGGAATTGTAGGCAGGTGCTATGTGCATTTCCTTGTATGTTGCAACTCCCTCCCCTATCACCAGATTTTGAAGTAGTGCACAGCCCTGTTTGCTAAATTGAATCCAATTTTTACACTTCGCTTTCTGCACTAACAACTTCAGATGTTTGAAAACAATACTGAATAATGAAGGAAGTAAATAATGGAAGTGTCGTACAATCTCTTGCATTTGTGGGCACAATTCCCCTTATCGATCTTTCCATCTTAAGGGACAATGTCACCTGCGATCTCTCTAACTGATGACTTTGTTCCTGTTAAGCCAGGAACAAATTTATATGCTTATCAAACTCTCTTCTTCAAATGAAAAGGGAAAGAACAGGTTAATGTTGAAAAGTCTTTTAGCCTGATGGTCTTCCAGAAGAGTAGTTTTCAGTGAACATGAACACTGAAACCAGAATCTATGAACAGTGAAGTGCTGATATCCTTTGGAAATTCTCTTCTGGAAATATTGCTTCTGACACTGGAAAGTTCTTCTTCTTTTTTTAAAAGAATAATCTAAGCAGAAGTTACACGTTCTCAGTGGGTGTTATCGGTTAGCCTGTCTTCCACAGGCTGTGTAACAATTTGAGAAGAAAAAAAATGGATTTGGCAGTTTATATTGCAAATATCCATTGCCAGACACAACAAGCATATATCTCATGGGCCATTTGGAGGTTATCTGGATTGCCTCAAACAAAATGGCAGCTATCATATTGATGGCAATGTTGTCATGTATAGAGAGTCAACACTTCTGTTGGAAATCATTCTAGCATAAAAGTTCCCTGCCCAAAATATTAATAATGGATCAGGCATAAGAATCCGTGGTCCAAGCTGCAATTTATCAAGTGTATTTGAAGAAAAGTGGTGTGATTTACTTCTACAAAACATAAAGCTTTAAAAACAATTTTCTAGTCATAAAGTAAGAAATCCTTCCATTTGGTCCTATTGGATGAATTAAACCTTAATTGGGAGTGAATCTGGAAAAAAATATTTGGCTTTGCAAGCTTTTTAAAATTATCCTGCTGCAAACATTTTTAAAGGTACCTTCCTATTGCTTTTAATGGCTTCAACGTGCCACAGTCCTAAACAGTATTTCTCTTTGAGCTTGTAAAATTTCTTCAGCTGAGACAAAAGACGATTTTTTTCTATATGACACTTCTCTAGTTTTGATCTCTAATTTGTATAAGGTTGAAATTACTTTTTACTCTTTTTTCATTAATGATGATAGGGCTTCTAAGAATTACTTCTTTAAAACATTGGCCTATGAAGTAAGGACAAAGAGAGAATGGATAGCTTGAACTATTTCCAGTTCTGATCACTGTTGCATCTATAAGTTTGCCTCCAATATAAAATATATTGTGCAATGGGCTACATCAAAAAGGGTCAGTTGACTCAACCAGCTAAAAATAGCTCAGTACAGACCCCGTCATGTTCCCCCAAATTAGAAGAAGAAACATTATTATGTTTCTATATGGTCTACATATAATGATAAGCATTGAATTAATCTTACATTGATGAACAATGGAACTTGTATGAAACTTCCCCCCCTTTCCTGTTAGTTAGTCTTTCCTCTCTCTTTTTTTTTTGTTATTTTTAGTTAATATATCTAGGGTTTTTTTCTCTCTGCATCATCATAGTGTATCTTTTTCTTCTGTTGGTAGTGTAAATGTCTGTACTTCATTACTAAAAATAAAAAATAGTAAGCTATGTAATGGATATAGCTATAGCCATATATTAATCTGTTTTGCTTACTTAGTTCTCCAACAAACAGAGATAAAGAGAAACTGTAGTTGAGAAAGTAAGCCTCTTGATTATAGGATTCGCTGCCAAGTCCTAGCTGCACAGAATGCATCTCCCAACAAACTGATTGACTGCAGTGGCCAAGTCCCATGGGGGGGGGGAAATGAGTGAGTACTATGATAGTAAGATGGTGGCTATGTGTTGCCACAGTCAACAATAACAAGATTTGAATGAGTTATGTCTGAGATGATGGGGACAGGTCTTAGTCCTATTGTGTGGGATGAATTTGAGTCTGTGACTCCTGCGGAAGTGGACAAGGCTGTAGGATCGATGAGTTCCTCCACTTGTTTGTTGGACCCGTGCCCCTCCTGGCTGGTTTCAGCCAGCAAGGAGGTGACACGAGGCTGGCTCCAGGCTTTAGTCAACGCATCCTTGAGGGAGGGGTCTTTCCCGCAACCATTAAAGGAAGCGGTTGTGAGACCCCTCCTCAAGAAGCCTTCCCTGGATCCAGCAGAATTAAAGAACTTTCGTCCAGTCTCCAACCTACCCTTTGTGGGAAAGGTTGTAGAGAAAGTGGTGGCATGTCAGCTCCTGCGGTCATTGGATGAAACGGATTATCTAGACCCTTTTCAGTCTGGCTTCAGGCCTGGCTACAGCACTGAAACTGCCTTGGTCGCGCTGATCGATGCTCTCTGGCGAGCCCGAGATGGGGGTCATTCCTCTATCTTGGTGCTACTTGACCTCTCAGCAGCTTTTGATACCATTGACCATGGTATCCTTCTGGGATGACTAAGGGAGTTGGGAGTGGGAGGCACCGTGTTACGGTGGTTCTCATCCTATCTCTCTGGTCGGTCACAGTCGGTGTTGGCAGGAGGACAGAGGTCGACCCCTAGACCCCTCGTTTGCGGGGTGCCTCAGGGCTCGGTCCTCTCTCCCCTCTTATTTAACATCTACATGAAACCGCTGGGTGAGATCATCCGACGATGCGGGGTGAGGTA
>QLTV01003476.1:2281321-2339351 GCA_003457575.1 Thermophis baileyi
AGGCCTTCCGGAAAGCGGTGAAGACCTGGGGCTTCCGGCAGGCGTGGGGCCGTTGATCTCGCCTCTGTAATTGGTGAGGTCCGGCCATGAAACGGTATGTATGAGTTTTTAACTGTTTTTAAGTATTTTTATTGTGGTTTCTTTTAATGGTTTTTTATATTGTTGTGAGCCACCCAGAGTCCCTTGGGAGTTGGGCGGCATACAAATTTAATAAATAATAATAATAATAATAATTGAATTAGGTACATTGTAGAAACAGGCTTATTTTCGGGCCGTGTCTTATTCCCCCCCCCACGTATGGGAGACCCATTTCTTCTGCTTGCTCATGGCGGGGTAGGAGACTGTGCAGCATGCTAGTGCCACCGCCACAAGGTGGGGGGTGGAGCCACCCCACGCGTCCCACAATGGCTTACCTTAGGGCCCCTGCAGCCAGGCCATCCACCCCCTGACACCTGCCTCACCTCGTGGCACCAACACACTGCTTTGCCTCCTGCTCCGTTGCGGCTGCGAGCAAGAAGAAGTGGTGGCAGCCATGTGGGCTCCTGCTGCACATGGCTGCTGGTGCTGTCACCGTGAGGCAGGTGTCAGGGCATGGATGGTCTGGCTGCAGGGGCCCTAAGGTAAGCCAGTGCGGGACATGTGGGGCAGCTCCATCCCCCCACCTCACCTCGTGGCTGTGGCACCGTGAGCAACCAGATGGAATGGGCGGCCAGCCGGCTGCGCAGGCTCTTAAGTAGGGCTTATTTTGGGGGGTAGGGCTTATATTAGGTGCACACATAAAACATGCTAGGACTTATTTTCAGGATAGGGCTTATTTTTGGGGAAACAGGGTGTTATTGTATGTAATTTTTGTTAATATAGTCAATTTTGTAACAAATTTGAGCTAGGATCTGCTTTACAAAATTCAGAGAGGTGTACAATCTGAAGAATAAACTGCATTTTCAGTTTCCCAACACAATATCAAATTTAGTATAGCTTTAAAGTGCTGTGTATACTGTAGCTCATCTTTTTCTTTAAAAATATATCTTTGCATGCTTTGATTCAGGAGGATTTGTTCCAGGTACTCCATCTATGTGATTTCATGAAAGTTTCCTTGTGAAGGCACCTTCAGTTTGAGTTGTGTGAATTGGCCATGTTTCTCAAAAGTAATCTTTTGAAAAACAATAAAAATTGTATCTCAAGGTTAGGCAGACTCTTGATGTTTAGGATTATCGTTCTCACAGATCCAAAATGTCTGGATGCGATCAGTTCTTTTCCTACTCCATCCTTGTGGCATTTAGCTAATGCTGAAACGGCTCCTCTTATAGAACAGCTTCCATGATTTTACATAGCTTTTATGAAACAAGTCTGGCAGATATTTTTTTCCTCTCCATAAGGAGTGGATAACTGATCACCCGCTAGGTGCCACTGAACTTCAACTCCTAGCAGCCTCACTGGCCTGAGATGTTTCATTTTATATTATTTATATCCTGCTTGTATTATTTTTTTTTATTTTTTTTTTATTGTTAGAAATAACTCAAGGCAGCAAACATATCCATCACACACCCCTCCTCCTGTTTTCCCCACAATAGCAACCCTGTGAAGGAGGTTGGGCTGAGAGAGAGTAACTGACGTGAAGTCACTCAGCTGACTTTCATGTCCAAGGAAGGACAAGAACTTATGGTCCCCTGCTTTCTAGCCTGGTGCTTTAATCACTAGACCAAATTGGCTGGCTGTTCGTTAACAATTAACAAACAGTTGTGATTGTAGTTCAGTAATGCCTGCTTTAGATCAGTTTTGGGAACTTGCCACGGGAGAAAATGTTGAGAAAAAACCTGTAAGATATTTTAGCATTATTTCTGTGCTACAGCTAAATCAATTGAGACTGTGAGAGAGTGTTATAGCTGAGATCAGATAGTGAGGTCACAGGAGAGGTGAAGCTTAAACCAATGGCTTCATAATGCAGAGCTTATAGATGATATAATTTACTAGCTCTAGACTAGCAGTGTGCTTTAATTTATTTACATTTCATTGGAAGTTTGCTGCTCAGCACAAAGATATTTTAAAAGAAATAAGAAGAAAATAGAAGAAAAAGAAAAAGAAGCTTATGTATCTTGTAACCCCCTTAGCTGAGCAGCTCTTGGTCCAATATTTTCAGGACAAATGATATCAGGTGTACATTTGCATTCCACCAAATGTCCCGTATATATGATAGATCTGTGATGGTGAACCTATGGCACGCGTGCCACAGGTGGCACGTGGAGGCCTCTCTGCCGGCATGCGAGCCGTCGCCCAGCTGAGCCCCACCATGCATGCCCCCATGTGCCTCCCACCGGCCAGCTGATTTAAATGCAGTTAAAACACTATACAAGCCATCGAGAATATAACTATATCCAACAGGAACAGGAAGTGCCTCACAGGAGCAGATAGAGGTAAATCCTAGACAGGCAGGAAATGCATCACTGAACAATGGAGATGAATGCTAGAGAGGAATAAAGCTGCATACAAGGCTGACATAACACCTGTAACAGAGTAGGCATGCGCGGGGGGGAGAATGGGGGGGTGCGGCTCCCCCCATGCCCCTTTTTTTGTCCCAGGAGGCTTCAGGGAGGCCTGCTAGGTCCAAAACGGGGCGCGTGGTGTGTGTGTGTTGCGCGCACATGCGCAGGGGGGTGGGGTGCGCATTGTATTATGGGTGTGGGCACGCACATGTCCGCTGTCCTGCGCATGTGCGCGCTTTTGGCACGCGAGGACAAAAAGGTTTGCTATCACTGTGATAGATAATGACATGGAAGTTGTATGATTTGACTAGCAAATGACTTCCCTTGGCTCCAATTCACTACTAACTCTGATCCTCATATGTATTTAGTCTGCACTATGACAGTAGCTCTAATGCTGAGAAATCCACCCTAGCATTTTATTTGGACTTTAACCAGCTGTTTCATTCATTCATTCGAGTCTAGCAGAGATGGTGATGTAATAGTAGCCACAGGCTTTCAAAGATTATTAGAATTATCTCAGTGGAGATGTTTTATTGAGACACATTCGTTCATAACGCATTTTATCAACTCACTTTCCAATACACTGCATTTTAAAGTTTGCTCTTTTGGATGGACTTCAATATGAAGGAGTTGGGCGGCATATAAATTTTATAAAATAAATAAATAAAAAAAATAAATATAAAAAACAAAAATATTGTTTTTTAAAAAAACATATTCACTTTTTAAAAAAACTGTCATCAGAGACAATTGACAATAGGACAATTTCAGTGATAGTTCATTATTACAGGTGTTGAAGAAGTTAAGAGAGAAGATTTGGTGTTCCTTCAAACTACCTTTTCTTGGGGGGGGGGGAAACATAAACCACCTCTAAAATCTGTTAAGATACGATTAGCCTGATCAACCATCCCATAAAAATGAAATACTCGGACATCATCAAATTAAAGCTACTTGTAGTTATATGCTATGGATTAGTTTTGGCTCTACAGAAACACAAAAAGGAATGACTAATCAATTTATGATCCTATGTGCAGTCACATAATATATCACATTGTGTTCACTGGGGCTTATTCAGTAAAATTGTAATTCTGTGCAAAAGATGGGTAAGCAATCTCAAGGCCAAATGTGCCCCTTGGCCTAATTTAGAAAACCTTTAGCAAGTTCTGAGCAAAATGAGCTGTTCCTTTTGGCAGGAGGAAAAAGGGATTGGGAATTGGGTGAGAGGAAGGAGTCAAGAGAAGAATGCATAAGAATTGTCAGAAAGAAGGGAAAGGGCAGCTCAATCCACCATTACAGGTAATCCTTAAGAGCCGAGGTGGCGCAGTGGTTAGAGTGCAGCACTGCAGGCTACTTCAGCTGACTGCTAGCTGCAGTTCGGCGGTTCAAATCTCACCGGCTCAAGGTTGACTCAGCCTTCCATCCTTCTGAGGTGGGTAAAATGAGGACCCAGATTGTTGGGGGCAATATGCTGACTCTGTAAACCGCTTAGAGAGGGCTGTAAAGCACTATGAAGCGGTATATAAGTCTAACTGCTATTGCTATCCTCAACTTACAACCGTTTGTGTAGCAGTAGTTCAACGTTACAATGACACTAAAAAAAGTGACTTACAACCGGTGCTCTCATTTATGACCGTCGCAGCATCCCCATAGTTCAGGTGATCAAAATTCTGGCACTTGGCAACCAGCATGTATTTATGATGATTGCAATGCCCCAGGGTCATGTGATCACAATTTGTGACTGTAAGGACTTGCCTCTCCTCTCTCCTCAAGAAAGCAGAACTCAGCATCATTTCAAAAGGAACTTTTATTGGGAGACAGTGATAAGCAAGAAAAGCAAGTCAGGTTCTGAAATTCCCACTCAAAACCATTAGGTTAAAAGTTGTAGAAACCTCTCCCCTTTGTCCAGTCTGAAAGCGAGCCAATCCATAGGTGCGAAGTTGTTATGAGAACCTCGGGCTACAAAGGTGATAAGAGGCTGTTCTCAGGCACCATTTGCTTGTTCCCTCAGAGCTGAAACAAAACAGATGGCCCCAGGCCATTCCCATGAAGGTACATCAAAGTAAAAGAAAGACTACAGACAAGGAAAGGTTGTAAACTGACATTCAGGCCCTCCACGCAGGAATGGCAGCGTCTCGATAGGGATTTATGGGGACCTGACAGAGACCTTCTAAGACCGTGATGGCGAACCTATGGCACGCGTGCCACAGGTGGCACGCGGAGCCATATCTGCAGGCATGCGAGCCGTTGCCCTAGCTCAGCTCCAGCACGCATGTGCGTGCCGGCCAGCTGATTTTTGGCTTGCGCGGAGGCTCTGGGAGGGCGTTTTTGGCCTCTGGAGGGCCTTCGGGGGGGCGGGGAGCCCGTTTTCGCCCTCCCCAGGCTCCAGGAAAGCCTCTGGAGCCTGGAGATGGCAGAAAACAGGCTTACCGGGCCCACCAGAAGTCAGGAAATGGGCCGTTTCCGGCTTCCAGAGGGTCTCCAGGGGGCGGGGAGCCCGTTTTCACCCTCCCCAGGCTACAGGAAAGCCTCTGGAGCCTGGGGAGGGTGAAAAACGGGCCTACCGGAAGTTGGGAAACGGGCCATTTCCGGCTTCCGGAGGGCCTCCGGAGGGCCTCCGGAGGGCCAGGGGTGGCCTTTTCGCCCTCCCCAGGCTCCAAGAAAGCCTCTGGAACCTGGGGAGGGCATGTGCAGGGTGCGTGGTGCGTGGGGGGCATTGAATTATGGGTGTTAGCACACGCATGCGTGCGATAGCGCGTGCGTGCGCGCTTTCGGCACCCGAGGAAAAAAAGGTTCGCCATCACTGTTCTAAGACAACTTCCAACAAACAAGCAAATGGGGAAGCCAGATTTGCTTAACGACTGCATGATTCACTTATCAATAGCAATGATTCGCTTAACAACCATGGCCGAAAAGGTCATAAATTGGGTGCCACACACTTAATAACCACCTTGCTTAAAACAAAAATTCTGATCCCAATTGTGGTCATAACTTGAGAAATACCTGTAATTACTTCAGCCGCAATTACTGTAGCATTATTAGATCCACCTGTAATAGATTACCACTTGTCTGTTGCACATTGCCTCTACTTTAGAAACTTATTGGAGGTAAGTCTCATTTAAATCAACAGAGTTTATTACTAAATTCCACAAGCGTAATTTGTCTGGAGAGATTTTAGATATTATTTTGCACTGAGCAAAAAATTTAATGGGCTAAATCTAGCCCACTCTTAAGTAAATCCAACTATTATTTTAACTGCAAGAACTCTCTAGTACCTGGTTGTCACCAACTTCTGATCAAGGCTAGTCCAATTTCCTCACTTCGTGGTGACCCAAACCTTGCTGTCCTGAATCATTTTAGCATTAAAATTCTCATCGAGCTGATAAAAGTACATCTGATCCAATTTGGGCACAGCAATCTCCCAGTCACAATTTTTGAGTTGACTATTCTGCTGACTTTATTAGGTTGGCCTTTATTGCAAATCTTTGGGGCACTATATAACATAACATTATAAGTACATGTAAAAAAATTGCACATTTTCATAGATACTGAAGCAGAAAAGATGAAGAAAGATGTGGTTGGAAGAAAGTAATTTCTTACATGGTAATCCATAAACCTAGCAGAGGGCCAGCCAATGCCTGTGTGAGCTGGCAAGTGAGTTCCAACAGTTGAAATAAATTCACAGGCTGCTGACGGGCACCGTTATTATATAAATCACTTTCCCAGCAGGGGAACACAAAGAAACATATGTGCTTCCAACAGGGTTCTCTTATTGATAAGGTGAAAGTAAGACAGATGGCCGGAGCACTTTTCGGCTGCGGTAAGTGTTTTAGCTGGAAGCGCTAATCACAGCACCACACATGAAACCAGGATGAGGCATCACAATCCGCGTCCCTCACCTGCTGGGACTTCCTGATTGCAACATCACATCAGTCTCAGGGAATGCACGCAAGCTGTCACTCAGACCGGCTTCCCCTTAACTCAGAAGGTCTCAAGTTCTTCTGAAAATGTGATGGACTTCAGCGGCCAGGCTGCCTGAAAAAGGATGGGCTGATGAAGTGAGAGGATCCAGGCTGGGGAGGTTGGCTTCAGGGGTTGGCTTCAGATCCTTTAGCAAAGGGTTCGCTGCCCCATTGCTGGGTGGGCGTGGCCATGGTGGGCGTGACCTAGTTGGCCGCCTGCACCACGGCAGGGGGGGCATTTTTCGCTCTCCCCAGGCTCCAGAGGCTTTCCTTGAGCTTCCGGGAGGGTGAAAACTGCGTCCCCCGGCTCTGGAGGCCCTCCAGAGGCTGGAAACAGGCCTATTTCTGGACTTCCGGAACCTACGGTAGGCCCATTTTTTGCCCTCCCAGACCCTCTGCGCAGCCCCTGCACTTACCTGGAATGATGAACGGGCCGCGTGGAGACTCCTGGGAGGGGTGGGAGAGGCGGGGTGGATGTGGCCAGCCAGGGGTGGCATTTAGGGGTTCGCCGAACCCCAGCGATCCTTGGCTAGAGGATTGCCCGAACCCTGCCGAACCCCCAGAAGCCCACCCCTGGTTGGCTTTAATGTTAAAAATGGATTGTGCTTGATAGGCAAGGTCTGGGGACCCTACTCCACCATCAATAACACTCATTTTGGGGTGGGAGTCAGATCCTGGTTTTTTTTTTTTTTGCAGGCCCTAGGCTTATCCTGAACAGCTTCATTTGGGAACGTCACCAGTCACCTTTCCTAAAAGAGAGAGAGAAAGGGGAAACAATAGAGAAAATTTACAGGGTTTTCAGGATCATGATGCAGACATCCTTCTGAGGAAGGACCTCTGTAAGGAAACATGATACAGTTTCCCCATTTGATAACTTTAACCCACGTTGATATCAAGTTATTTCCTCCAGAGGCTTGTAACACCTCTATTGATATGAGTGAGGGAAAAAAAAAAAGAGATTTTCCCAAGTCTCAAGCCTTGATAAGCCTTCTCCAAACTGATATCCTCTGAAAAATGTAAGCTCACCTCTAATGCTTTTTTAAAAGCCCTTTCTTCCCAAAGTTGTACCTCAAGAATTTTGATTTACTTACAGAAAAGTAATGGCATAATAAGATGACAATTGATCACTGTGCTTCCCATGACATCTGTCTGGAGCCCATTGACATTCATCAGAGCCCACAATAAGGCAAAGCCCAAAGAGAGTGCAGTCATCCCTAAACTCATCACTAGACTTCCTCTGCCTAAATAACTACTAAATGTATGGATTTTGACTCATAGAATTCCCCAGACAGGTTCAAGAAGCACGATTTATCTTATATAAGAAATATTACTTATGTGTCACGGTCAGCCATCCTGGGTAAACCAGACAGAAAACATGACAAGATGAGCTAATTCTACTTTACTGCAAGGTTACATTAACAGAATCATGCAAATCTCAAAGTACACACTACTTGCTGCCACTTTTAACTGCCTGAACAATTAGGGCGAGTGCTTCCCAAGTTTCTTTCTCTGACTGTGAAGCCACTGGGGGCTCCTCCATCTCTTGTCTGATTGTTCCTAGGTAGCATCTCTTCCCCTCTTTCCCCAAGGCCATTCACACATTCCATTAGAGTCATATCATTTGAATGAAGTCCTCCAACATATCTATCATATATAGGCTAAGAATATGGAGGCTGAGTTATGCAGTAGCAGCAGCTCTGAGAATTCAAAGCTAAAACCAGGCTACTGTCTTGTAGATTCCTCCATTTTAATTATCCACAATAATCCATTATACTGTTTACAGTATAATGCATAGGGGAAATGAGCTGAGCATTTGCTTGTGGCATGGCATCTAAAATCCACCCTTTAGACTTACCAATATCGTTCCAGGATTTAATGGATCGTTGTGTGGTATAATTATGTTGTGATATAATTATTGGTTCTGGTTCTACATGTAGGTCAAGAATCTGGGTTAGTATACTGTTCACAATCCTGTATCCATTCTGTTCATACTTCACCTTCTGACATTTTGCTGGATAAGTGATTCCTGGTGAAGTAGAGAATATTCAGAGCATTGCTAACAACTCTCTTATGGTATTCCCTATCTTCTATCTGATTTTGCACAAAACTGTGCTTTACATGATCCTTTGAGATAAATTAATTCTTACTAGACAATGTTTATTACTCCAAAAGATATCACAGAATTCTTTTCTGTCAATGGAAGAAAGGGACTGAGTTAAGATGACATGCAATTCTAGAAAGTCCAGTCCCTTTAGATCAGGGGTGTCAAACTCGCAGCCGGCGGGCTGGATGCATCACGCGCTGGCCGTGCCCACCAGTAGTGGATTCTAAATTCGCTTGCTACTGATTCGCACACGCGCATGCATGCGACACTTCTGCACATGCGCAGAAGCATCCCGGGTGGGTGGGCGGAGCCTCCCGCCGCCGCTACCGGTTCGCCAAACCAGGCCGAACTGGGAGCAACCCACCACGGATGCCCACCCCCAGTTTAGTGAAGGGAAAAAAGTCACAATACGTCACATGACGATGATGTGACGACGCAAGTTTGACACCCCTGCTTTAGACTCTGTTACATGAATGGAGACTTTCAGGTAGTAGATCAGTGGTGGGTTGCTGCCGGTTCAGACTGTTTCTCCCATACCGGTGGTGGAAATTTGCACCCGCTCGCCGAACCGGCAGTGATGGCCGGCTGTCCATGCCTCCGAATTGGTTCTCCGGTCGCCGCGGCTGGCAAAAAAACCTCTGCACACTTCCGTCACGATGCGAGCCAGTATGGAAGTTAAGTGGAACCCACCCCTGTAGTAGATCAAATCCCTCAGATGCTTTGTATTTGCAAGAACTTGATCTCCAGATGCAAGGAAAGTAATTAATTAAAAATATGGCTTCAAAGGGACAGAAAACAGGTCAATCCACTTCTATTCTGCAGTTCCCAGAATGGTAAGCTGTGGATTCCACTCTTCCAGATTCCCTGGGATCGCTCTGCCAAGTTTGAAAGTATGCTGAAGAAGAGCTAGAGGAGAGGATCTATGCCTTAGAATCAATAACTTTCCAATGTTAAAATTTGGTCTTCCTTTGAAACAAACATCCCCCCCCCTAAAAAAAAATCACATTTTTGCACACAGTCAAAAATCCGAGCGAAGCAGGGAAGTATTGGAATATTATATGGTTGGCATTGGTGCACATTCTTCTCATTCCAGGAAAACAAGTAGCAACCTAGCATAGAATAGAATCATAGGGCTGGAAGGGACCTTGGAAGTCTTCTAGCCCAACCCCTTGTCCAAGGCAGGAGATCTTATACTATCTTAAACAAATGGTTATCCAATCTTTTCCTGTAAACCTACAGCAATGGAGCACCCACAACTCCATTGGGAGGTAAGCTGTTCCATTGAAGAATTGGTCTCACTGTCAGGAAATTTCTCCTTAGTTCCAGGTTAGATCTCTCTTTAACAAGTTTCCACCCATTGCTTCTTGTCCTGCCCTCGGGTGCTTTGGAGTCAATCTCCTCCAAGAAATCTTATTCTCTAAGAAGCCTTCATAGGCTTCGTAGGCTCAGATGAGAGCCTGAAGGTAAGATTTCAGTAAATTCACTGAGACCCCTTGAATTCAGTGGAATTTAATTCTGAGTAAGCACGTATAGGATTGTATTAAAAACTTCTTAATTCTGGTTGGATTGTGGTGACGAGAAATCAGAAAGGGGGTCCAGAAAGAGGACAAACTTCCGATACATTTAATTGTGAACAAAAGGATGCTTCGTTGGATGTATCTCAATTTCCCTTTTCCATATACTTTTTAAAAGTTTAGGAGCTTAATTTTCTTGCATCTGGCTATCCTAGAGGAGAAAATTATATATTTATAAGATCTGAAACAATAGCTCATGGGAACATTAGGTAGGATGACAGAATGTAAGCTTCAAATGCCAATCCCCCACTAGTTTCAGGATCTGGGGGGAGCTCTTGCCCATGACAATTAGGACAATCAAACATGATGCCAAGGGAGTTTGTTTGAAATATTAATTAAAATGCAAATTAAACCCATAACGCATTAGCACAAAAGAGTGCTTGCAGGGTTGCTATAACTGAGCAACGTGTGGCAGATCCCAATAAAATAAAGAGCTATTATTGAGATCAAAACCTCGTTTTGAAAAAAAAAATATAAAAAAGTAACTACGGACTGTGAGAAATGTAAGGTTACAAATGAAAACTGTATTTATCGGTGACAGTTCTCATTATGAAAGATGCTGTTTTGCAGAAACCATATTGTACTTCAGGAAAAGGTTGATCTGCATGCATGTTTTCTAACTCTGCTCCATCTGTTTGTGTGGCAGGCTGCCTGCGAACAAGGGGAGGAGACGGTTTCAGCCAGGCCAAGATGTCAGTGCCAGATATGGTTTTGCCAGTATGGAAAGCCAGCCCAAGCTTCTGTAGCTAACAATTGTACCAGGTGGTCATTATAAAGTAATTCCAGAAACCATCTCTGGAAGCAAATACTCCTTAATGGAACAGCCTTGATTAGCTGTTCAGCTGCTGCTTCCCTACCTCAGGCTCTATTTATTTGCTAGAAACCAGGAACAAGTAGAGATAATATCCTTAGAAACTGATAATTAAAACAAAAATAAGAAATCTGGTGCCCTACAAATGTCTGGGTAATGCAGTTGCCATGATCTCTGACCACTCCTGTTACCTGTTGCTTATGGAAGTTGTAGTCCAACTACCTGAGGGCGCCTACTCTGGAATTAAAAAGCACGTATATGCTATATTTTTAAAAAAATATTCTGGCCAGATTTCACCTGAAAATGGTGAAACTTCTTGTTTGTGAATCTCATCTCAACACAATTTTAAATAAAATCAACATCAAATCAATAAGCAATAAAATGATCATACGAAATATAAATAAAACCAATGTTGCAGAAGAACAAAAAGATAAGAGCTGCATTGAGGAATATACATGTTTGCTTCATTTTGTCTCACACTCAAACTTTTTAGTTTGCTTTTTAGATTCATGCCCGCTGCTATCAAAAAATTCTGGTTGGCTTACAATGCACCCATAAAATAATACAAATAATGTCCATACTACAATAAGTCAAACAAACAAAAGTCAAAGAATACAATACAATAAAACATTCATGGTAAACAAATGAAACAGAATTAAAATAAACAAGTCAACTTTTCACGCATAAATTTTTTACAAAACTAATAAATTTGAAACAATACAATATTTCATTCTCCAAAGCTTTCTGGAAAAGTTCTGTTCTAAAGAACTTGCAGAAATTTTGTGGTTTCTGACTAAATTTCTGGAGATTCCAACAAAAGAAAAGCGGTGTTTGCATGCCTCTGTCTTTTAAATGCAGATGGATTGCTGAATCTTGTCCTGATGGGCTGAGCTTTTCAAATATTCCTGCAACATATGGAATGACAACATTGCTTCATTTATTGTTCTCTTCTTGCTTCTCCTGCTTCTCCTGCTGGGTCTTTTTTGGGATTTGATGAAGGCCCACTTGCGATAGCCACATGTTATTTTTCTTTTCCATCTTTGCTGGTAGGCAGGCCTTCATCTCGGTGGTGTAGGGTTCTGATAACTCCCATTTTGTGCTCCAGTGGGCGGTGAGAATCAAAATGTAAGTATTGATCTCTCTGTGTTGGTTTTCAATGTTAAGACTTCTGTCTTCCTTAATGTGTACTGCATAGTCCAGGAAGGCCCGTGTGAATTTGATGTATCTGTTTACAGAGTTGATATGTTTGGTGAATGTTTCCATTCCTGCATTTTGCATTTTGATCTTGATCCAAGTATCATCCACATACCTATACCAGTGAGTGGGTGGAATTCCTGTGAAGGAGTTTAGGGCTTTGGTTTCTACTCTTCCATGTAGAGATTAGCCACAACGTGGGGATACAGGTGAACCCATGGAACAGCCATGGTTTTGGCTGTAGAAACCTTCATTGTATTTGAAATAGGTAGTGGTGCCATGCTGGACCTCTGCCTGACAACTACCTATTTTAAATACAGTTCCAAGAAGGCTTCACACCCATTTCCACTACTCAGGTGACTCTGAAGACACAGATAAATCTTCAAGTGGCCCCAATGACTCTAAAAATAATGCAAATGACCAGATGTCTTCAAGGAATATAGTTCCTTCCATTCTCCACCATCCAGTCAGAGCTGAAGAAGCTTCTTGGATGGAAAGCGAATCGTCTTCAGAGAAAAACAAGAAAGTCCAGTTGCATCTTGAAAAAGCACCTTTGGGATAACTTCCAACTTCTTTTACAAAAGATACAGTTAAAACTTAAATTCAACTCTTCCTTTAGCATTATACTATAGCTTCCATTTTTCCAATCAATACATTTTACCTGTCATCGTATCCATACATCATAATTTGATTCCCCCCGCCCCCCCTGTTTCTTTCAAAAAGTCAACAAATGGCTTCCAATTAGTATTAAATTTTTGGATGAGACATCGTAAAGGGAAGAAAGGTGACTTTGAATAGAGCTGAGGGATAGAAGGAAGAAAGTATGTGCCATTTTCCTCTGCAGTGTCTTGGTCAGCAAAGGTTCCCTTCTCTGCAACAACCTGGGACTGGAATCTGGAAGGCCAGAGGAGCAAGTGTCTCATCTGACAACAGAGGAAGCAGGTGGCTGCTTCTGAGGAGGAGGAGGAGAAGTGCCAAGCTGACTGAGACCAGTGGAAGGGAGACAGCAGAGCTCAAGGCCAGCAATGCAAAGCAGATGGCTAGGGACTGCAGGGACTGAAGAGAAACGCCAGGAATTTAGAATCACTTGCAGGTAAACAGCCACTTTAGACCGGACAATGCCTGGAGGCTGCTCATCCTACAGCAAGAGTTTTAAGGCATTCTGAGTGACAGAAAGATTTTTTCCTTGATCCTCTCTGCAGCAGAACTGGCGATTTATCCCACCAACTTCAATAGCAAGCTGCTTGAAGTTTTTCTGGTACCTGTTTGACGATGTTGTGATTAGTGATATGAACAGTATCAACTTGATACTGTTGATCTGGTTTTACTGTATTATAGCAATAACACTTAGACTTATATACCGCTCCACAGTGCTTTACAGCCCTCTCTAAGCGGTTTACAGAGTCAGCATATTGCCCCCAATAATACTAAAGCTGTTCCAACTAGGCTTATATTTTGAAGGGGGAAGTGGGAGGGGGGATTTGGAGGAATTGTCCAAGGGAAAGGGAGATTACTTCCCAAACCCTGAAATTAGGCTTAATTTAAACAAAACTGCAACTAAACTGAAGAGAATCCAGTTTTCTTGAACCTGTGATGGTGTCTGCTTTAACACAAGGGACTACATATAATTTTAAAAATTGCTATACAGGTAGTCTTTAACTTATGAACACAATTGAGCCCAAAATGTATGTTGCTTAAACAAGACATTTGTTAAATGAGTTTTGCTCCATTTTATGACTTTTCTTGCCACAGTTGTTAAATGAATCATTGCAATTGCTAAGTTAGTAACACAGTTGTTAAGTGAATCTGACTTCCCCATTGACCTTGCTTGTCAGAAGGTCATGAAAGGTGATCACATGACCGTGGGGCACTGCAACTGTCCTAAATATGAACCAATTGCCAAGAATCTGAATTTTGATCACGTGACCAAAGAGATGCTACTATGGTTGTAAGTGTGAAAAATGGTCGTAAGTCACTTTTTGCAGTGCTATTGTAACTTTGAATGGTCACTAAATGAACTGTTGCAAGTCGAGCAGGGGTGGGTTCCTCCCGGTTCGGACTGGATCACCCGAACCGGTAGCAACCCGCTGGTGACATCACTGAAGTGGATCTGCCGGTGCCGGTTCGTGGGCGCCGCCATCTTTTTTTGTGATTTTGTTTGCGGATTTTTTACTGTTTGGAAAGTTTTTCCTCTTCTGCTGCTTGAAAAAGGGCCCTCCTGCCCACCCCCGGGTTTATACTGACCTTTATTCCTTCGCCCGAAGCACAGCTGATTGGCTCCTCAGCTGTGTTTTGGGCTGATTGCAGCTCCTGAGCATGTGCGGAAGCAAAATTGTGCGAGGGAACGCGCGCGCAAAACATCGCGATGCGAACCGGTGGGGAAGTTAAGTGGAACCCACCCCTGGATCGCACCATTGGGACAAAGAAATTATCTTTCTTTAGCTGACTCTTATTTGACTCAACAGGACATTTTTGTTTCAATCTCTTCGACAACTAGTTTAAGGACTTCTGTACTGTGATGCTGCCATCACAGGAGGGTGTTTGATCAGTTCAATCCGTCTGGGAATCAGAGACAATATCCTAATCCCTAAATCTGAAGTGAATTCTTTTCTTGAACAAGTCTGCAACAATGGAAACACAAACACTAGAGGGGAGCTCCCGCCCACCCCCGGGTTTATACTGACCTTTATTCCTTCGCCCGAAGCACAGCTGATCAGCTCCTCAGCTGATTGCAGCTACTGAGCATGTGCGGAAGCAAAATTGCGCGAGGGAACGTGCAAAACGTCGCGATGCAAACCGGTGGGGAAGGTAAGTGGAACCCATCCCTGAAGTCAAGGACTATCTGTATTGGAGAATTCAGTGTATAATCAGCCTCATTTCTAAAAATGAAGCTAGGAGATCATAGGAAGATCATTTTATGTGTTGTGCTACATGCTAAAGGATAAGAATGGTTCTGTTGAAATTATTGAGAAGTAGTGAGAGAGTATCTGCATCTATGGGCTTTTTTAATGGATTATCAAATGGATAATACTGGAGACAGCAGACACAAAGATATAATACTTGGCAGTATTCTATATTAGTATTCTATTTTAACTTACTGCATCTGTGTATGGTTTGCCAATTGCACAGTGGCAGATAGGACAGCGCTCCAGATAGGACGCTGCCCAGAGGATCATTGGTTGCCCTCTCCCCTTCTTGGAAGAGTTTTATAGCTCCCACTGCCTTAAGAAAGTTCAAAACATTCTTAAAGATCCATCTCATCCTGAGCACCCTTTTTTTGAACTATTACCATCTGGCAGACGGTACAGATAATAAAAACAAGGACAAATAAGCAGAAAAATAGTTTCTATCCCAGAGCAGTAACTATATTGAATTCTACTGTATAGTGAAATATTAATGCAATATCAGGGGTTTTCAATTCAATTGTATAGAATGTGAAAGATGTGTGTTTGTGTTTTATTTTTATAGTTATAATGCACACTGAAGATGGCATTTAATTTCATTGTACAAGGTGCAATGACAATAAAGTAAACTAACTAACTATTCTTGGCAGTATAGGGTCTCCTGCTTGAGCAGGGGGTTGGACTAGAAGACCTCCAAGGTCCCTTCCAGCTCTATTCTGATTGATCCATGCCTGTTAAAATGTCTGTTTATTAAGAGCATTATTTATATTATTTTTCCAGTCATGAAAAAAATGGATAATTACTAAATTGACTGAAAGAAATTTAAATAACCTTCATAGCTGTTTGTTAAAGATATATCCTGAATATGTATTTCTATTTTTTGTACTTTGTCAGGATTTCCCTCCATTCCAGAACTGTGCCTCTCATTTTCAGGTAGAGCAGTCTTTTCTCTTTCTCTCTCTCACACACAAACTTCGTAGCATTTTTTTTTTTTTTGGCCATTCCCTGAGAACGTTCACTGCGTGGTAAATGAATCTGCTAGTCCAGGATGTTGCTATGGTGCTTCTCCTGCACTAAGAGTTCAATATTCATTCCATTTTGATCATTTTCCCCCCATGTTGACATGGGGATTTGGTTAGAAAAAAGAGACAAGCAGGAGGGTGTATTTTCAGTGTGGCTGAAAGTTACTGCTGAGGGTGGGCTGAGAAGTAAATGCCTCATTGAGCTGAAAAAAAATAGTTGGGCATCAGAATTCGACTTAAAGAGAATCTGTTACTAAATAAACAGAGTAAATAGTGTGGTCGATGCAGCAAAATTTAGGAATAAATTTTTGGGAATAGATGGCAAAGCCCCGCCAATTGCTATCTATCCTTGACATGTTTCTTGACAGTGGTGGTAGAGAAATTTTCCAGGACATAATGAGTTCTGCCTTACTGGTTTCATCTGAATTCCTTCATATGAAATTCTGCAGTCCACATTGTGTCAACAGGGCCAGGCTGAGGGTCCATTGCTACTTAGCTTATAGCATTGTTTCTCAACCTGGACAACTTTAAGATGTGTGGACTTCAACTCTCATTCAACCTTCATGCTGGCTGGGGAATTCTGGGAGTTGAAGTCCACATACCTTTAAAGTTTCCAAAGTTGAAAAGTTCTGACTTATAGTCAGAGGTGGTATTCAGCCAGTTCGGACCGGTTCACCCTCACCGGTAGCAGAAATCGCGGGTGGGCCTGCCCACCTACCCCGGCTCTATGCTCTTTTTTTTTTTGAGGTAAAGTTTTTTTATTTTTAAACATACACCAATATCATCAATATCATTGCATGGACAGTGTGGTGTCTGAGTGTTATTCATTTTGATATAAAACCAATACAAATAAAAGTTACTACATTAGTCAAACTTACATGGTCTAATGTTATTATACATATTTATATCAGCACACATTCCTTCATTTTTCAATTATTCAATATTTGCTACATCCTTCTAATAGCCATAAGATTATTCTTGGGCATATCTGATAACATCCTTTTTTTAAAATCTAATCTTAACCTCTAACATTCACTTTAAATGTGTTATGTAAAATATGTATAACAATATTCCCCCTGTTTCTAATTTCTTACTCTATTCTAATTCTCAGTACAGCCAATCTTATTTTTTTTTTTTCAAAAAAAGTCTCACCCTGTTGGAAGTTTCACTTCTTCTCGTTTTAACTTGCCTCCCATACTCCTCCCTTGGGTCCTCATCTACATCTTTCATTTTCAACCCGACCATTATTTCCATCTCCACTATTTTTTGCTGCCAGTCTACCCACGAGTCTGCCAAAACCTCTGTCTTTTTTCCAAAAATATTTTTTGATTTATTGAATTCAATTTTTCTACCACCTAATATATATTCTCCCAACTTTATTTCACCCAACTTTATTATCTCCTCTTTCTTTTCTCCTTGTTCTATTTGTTGTGTGGTTTGTTCTATCTCATCCTCTAAGCTTCCAGTTATCTCCCCTGTTTCCTGGATTGTATTATCTTGATTCATTATTCCTTGTTGCACATTTTCAGTCTTTCCAGTTATGTCATGTAGTAAATCTTTTATCTCCCTGAAGTTCCCCATCATAGTGTCGTAAATGTTTTGGAGTAACAACATAGTTTCTTTTTGAAGTGCCTCCGATTCTTCCTGAAGAGCCATCTTGCCTTGTCTTAAAAAGTCCAAATAATACTCAATGTTCTGTCAGTAATCTGTCACCACTCTAGAGTCTATTCTTTTTGACTTCCCAAAGCCAGCAGATTACTAAATCTGAACATTGTTCATCAGGAGATACAATAGTTATGGTTCTTTATATCCCACAGTTAGTCAATAGGTTCCATTTCTACAGTCCAGGGGCTTTTCCAAATAACTCTTTAGATCCGCTCTTTAAATTGCTAATTAGTTCAGTATTCAAAGTCATTCCATTAAATATCCTCCATGTTTTCAAGGTTGATCCTCTAGTAACTGTAAAGTAGATAAGTATAGAACAGTAGATAATACAGCAGACCTCCAGGTGTTATTCTTCTCTTATCAAAATTTTCCAAGGTTGCTTTATTATTCTAGGAGTATGGCATAGTATATATCCATTCACCAATAAATGGTGCCTTCAGCTTAAAAATCAGCGTTAAAAATCCACTTTAAAACTATTCTGCCAGTTATTTATTTCAAATTGATTCAAGCAAAATATCCAATAAACAATCAAATGTCCAGCATTGTAAAATGCCTGTTCAAAGTCATGCCAGTAAGATTTATACATCCAGTC
Source organism: Thermophis baileyi (assembly GCA_003457575.1). Classification (NCBI taxonomy): domain Eukaryota; kingdom Metazoa; phylum Chordata; class Lepidosauria; order Squamata; family Dipsadidae; genus Thermophis; species Thermophis baileyi. The sequence goes on from QLTV01003476.1 coordinate 2,299,623, forward strand.
TTTTCGTATTTTATAACTTTTACTTATTTCCTGTTAGGATGCAGTTTCTCTCTGCCTCTCTTTAATCACCACTTAAAAACATTCCAGAGAGCCTCTTTTCCCAGATTAATTTTCTTTTCGGGTCAAATCCTAAGCAAAAATTAAAATTCACCTCACCCAGCTCCAATCACTGTCCACTCACACTGCTCCAGCACAGTCTTAGTTTCTTTGGCTGCCCCTGCTTCACGGTGGTTATGATGGTCTCCTCGTCTTCATCTTCGGCAGAGAGGGAAGAAACCTTGGGTCCAGCAGGAGAGCCGCCACTCTCCGTGACCTGCAGGATGCCCCTCCTTGTGAGTCACCCCTACAGGGTGACTTTAGCCCCTTGGGGGGCCCTCCAATGAAGAGGATTCGGCGTGTGAATGTGGAGCCCCGCTCCCCTGCATCAATCTCGCAGTGACATCACCAGAAGTCTCCGGCTCTATGCTATCCTATTTGTGCACATTTTTGAGGCCGGGCGCATGCATGGAAGGCTCACGTGAGAGTAAAGTGCATGCGTGGGAGGCCGTGCACATGTGTGGAGGTGGCGCGTGCGAGCGAACAAGTATGGAAGGTAAGTGAAAACCATCCCTGCTTATAGTCTGCAGTCATAGAACTAGAAAAAAACCCTGCTCTAACTTGATTGATATAAAGAATAGGACCCTCAAAATAAGTAAGCAAATCATGTAAATAAATAACTAAAACCTGTCCAGAATATCATAGAAAACTATAAGTCATTAATCTTTGAAAGACCAAGGGGCTGCCTGCCAAGCTGTAGAGTATTACAATATATTCAGTTTTCCCATAGTGAGAATCAAAGGTAGTTTAATATTCAGGACATACTTTTGAACAACTCAGACTGTAATCCTGTCTAAGGTCCAATTTGGTAACTACAGAAGGCTTTGCCTTCTGCAACTGTTCCAAGACTTGATATCTGTAATGGACTCTCCAGCAAGAGAGAGAGAGAGAGAGAGAGAGAGAGAGAGAGAGAGAGAGAGAGAGAGAGAGAGAGAGAGAGAGAGAAGAAAGGAAGAATAAGAAAATCTTAATTGAAAGTGAATAGATAGTAAAGAGAGAGAGAGAGAGAGAGAGAGAGAGAGAGAGAGAGAGAGAGAGAGAGAGAGAGAGAGAGAGAGAAGAAATGAAGAATCTGAAAATCTTCATTGAGATTGCATCCAGTCCATTCTCAAGACTGTTGAAAAAAATGAAAGAAAAATTTAAAAAAATGCTGCATGGATTCCTAGTGAATTGGTGAGTTTTAATAATTCCATGAACTTAGCATAATAGCCAGACATCAATAGCGTCAGATGTAATAGAATGGTTGGACAGATTGACTAGATAAAGCACATTTGCATGTGATGGAGGATTCAATGTAGTTACCTAATGGTATCAGAATCTACTAAGATATGCAGTGTATTTCCAGGCCAGTCAAGGTCTTTGGGAAATGGAAATAATGAATTGTTGATAACTAGCTTCACATAGTTTATAGTTGTCTCAGTCTCTGCATTTTGGGGAGCTGGGACCATCTTGCTTCCCTGCAGGTCATTCACATGTAAGGGAAAGTAGGTTTACATACAGGACTTGCGTGTGTCAGCACAGCTTTTCTTGGGCGGAGAGTGGAGCTCTACTATTTCTCAGCTGCAAGTGTTCAACTTGCAAAGTCTCTGATGTTCAGGTGAAGGTGGGGAAGAACTAGTGGGAAAACAATGGTACCTTCCTTCCTGCCTACCTGTACTCTGTTGCAATTTCTCAAGTTTTCAGTTGATGCCCAAGCAGACATGGATTAATGCTGTCATAGTCTCTAGGGTGAATTGATGAATGAGCTTGTTCCATATTTCATCTGATAGTCCTTTGTATCGGTCAGTTCCATTCCAGCCTAATCCTGAGCTAACAGCTTCCCATTAAATGCATACCCTGTCACAGGTGATGGATTTCATAGTTATCAGTCACTTGCTTGACAAGAACCTCCACGTTTTCCCTCAGATACGCCATACAATTCATGTTTTAATCTAAACCCAACTGTTCTAAATCAGAAGAGGGCTTCCTCAGTCACTAGGCTAATTAGAAACCCTACATGGTTTTGATTATTGAGGAAGTCATTTGATCTGAGAGAGATGTGCAATTCCCATTGAGCATGGGAGGCAATCAATTCACTTGGACTCCCGTAATATTTGTCATGTAAGGAAGTAGGTTCCTGTTGTGGGAGCACTTCAGCAATTACTAAAGATTCTTGGACCAATGCTGGTTTGAGAGCTGCTGATGTTGGTAAATTCTGTCTTACTGTCTGGGCTAACTGGTGCATTGGGTTGAAACTTGATTCTGATACATTGGTGACTGGAGCAACAGTTAGCAGCTTGTTGAAGATCTGTGACCATCACATTATTTCTTAGTTCTAAGGCAGGGGTGTCAAACTTGTGTCATCATGGTGTCGTCACATGATGTATCATGACTTTCCCCCCCTTTGCTAAACATGGCATGGGCGTGGCCAGCACATGATGCATCCGGCCCATGGTCTGCGAGTTTGACAGCCCTGTTCTAAGACAACAGCTCCTCTACCACTACTAATGATGAGAATAGAAATAGGCAATCAAGCTATCCGTTTTCATATCAGGCTAGCAGGGAATCACAGAGCTCTGGAATCTGATCTCTTAATTCTGCTATAGAATTGGCTGAAGATATCCAGGGTAAACTACAGCAAGTAAGAAATACTACTGCAAGTAAGCCTTCTGTGCAAATGATCGTTGATTGTAACGCAAAAATAACAGACTTTGCTCATTTTTTAAATTCTAGAGGTTAAATTCTTGGCTTTGTGTTCCCACCCTTTCGTATTAATGGATTCTTGGGGGAGTGTCATTTGATGGCCTTGGGAGATAAGTTTCATAATGGTTCACTTTGGTTCTGTATCCCTTGGTTCTCACTTCACCAACCTCAAAATTCTTATACCACCCCATTCACTGTATTGTCCTTCTGCTTATCTTCTATCTGGAAGGTTTGACATAGCCATGATGAATGGCAGCCATGATCAGACACATTAAGACCTCCCACATCTGAGTGATGTGATTTCCAAGTGTTTGAAGAAAAATCCGGTGGAAGATGCTGGAAATAAAATGGAGGCAGGCTGCAGGAATGGAAGTCTGTTTATTTGATAGCCAGAAACTAGTGACAGCAGCATGTTTCTGAGGTGGCTGACAAAATGGGGTTGAGAACAGGTGGGGTTTTATACATTCTTTGGGGCTTTGTCATTGAGATGCCTGTTCCTGTGCCATGTACTTTGACCTGTGCTTGAGTGTGCCCTTTTAGTATTCTAATTATTGTTGCCTGACTCCCATTGTGGCTGGGAGGTCATGCCCTGTCGTTGGAGCTGGGTGGGGAATGTAGATTTTAGGAGTCTTTGTTTTCTGTTTTTAATCCCATCACCTTCAGCCTTCTGTGGGAGCAGGGGTGGGTTCTGACTTACCTTTCGCTTCCTCATGCGCTGCGTGGGCATGCACGCCTGGTGCGCCGCGCAGGCATGCCATGCAGGCATGCTGTGCAAGCGTGCGCATGCGCAATGCTAAAAACCAAGCTTCTGCACATGTGCAGAAGCAAAAAACAGCTTCTGCACGTGCACAGAAGCAAAAAACAAGATGGTGGCACCTATGGCGCCGCCAAGAGAGGCGGTTCGGGGGCATGTCCAGTTGGCCATTGCTGCCGGTTCAGTGAGGGGGTGAAATTTCTGCTACTGGTTCTATAGAGCTGGTCCGAACTGGCAGGAACCCACCTCTGTGTGGGAGGTGTGGCTGAAGGCATCTTATTTATGAATGGAACTGTCTGGCTTTCTGTCTGATACTGAATGGAATGCTCCAGTTTTCTCAATAGATACAAAAGTATCTCATTCATAAAACTTAACTGTTGGAGGGACTGCCTGGAGTGTTTTCCTGGTAGTGGAGAGAAATGAATGATTTGATTCCCAGGAAAGCCTCCTTTCTGGGGGGGGGGGTGTTTGCTGGCTTCTTACACAGGGAAAGTTCTCTGTCTTTACAAGGCCAATCACTTCTACTTGTACTGCCATTGTTTCAAAAATACTGTGTGTTAGTTGAAGCGAGAAACTGAGCATGAGGCTAAATGAGTGAGAATTTTTTTTCCAATTATAAAAATTTTGTTTTTTCAATTATATTTAGAAAGATTGATTTGAGTTGATCCAAAATGCCAGTAGAACATTCTCGGTATATATTTCTCTAACAAGGTGGGACTATACACACACACACACACACACACACACACACACACACACACACACACACACACAAATAAATAAAGACTGCAGACGTACTTCACGAGGGGAGACCTAAGCACACAACTTAACAGCATGGATAATGTATCTCTAGATGCACTATCTATCTATCTATCTATCTATCTATCTATCTATCTATCTATCTATCTATCTATCTATCTATCTATCATCTATCATCTATCTATCTATCTACCTATCTATCTATCTCCAAAGTATATGAGCCTTAGAGATGGAGCTAGCAGCAACTTTATTATTTCATCTAAAATAACCAGTGATGGTTTAACAGGCAACAGCATCTTAGTGTGAGGAACAAAGGCTCTAGTTATTTGACTCAGCTGTGGTCCTGATCTATACTAATTCCTCATTCTATAATCCATTAGAACAGAGGTGGGGAACGATGGCCTCTTTATGACCAGTGGACTTCAACTCCCAGAATTTCTGAGCCAGCTGAGTTGAAGTCCACAAGTCATAAAGAGGCCATCGTTCCAGAGATGGGTTGCTCCCGGTTCAGACCAGTTCTTTAGAACCGGTAGCGGGAATTTCCCCCCCCCGTTCGCCGACCCGGGAGTGATCGCTGGTTGGCTACGCCTACAAACTGGGTCTCTCGGCAGTGCCTATGGTGCCGCCATTTTGTTTTTGGCTTCTGCGCATGCGCAGAAGCTGTTTTTGGCTTCTGTGCATGCGCAGAAGCTGGGTTTTCGGCACTGCGCATGTGCGTGCATGTGTGCACGCGCGAAACGCACACACAGCCACATGGCATGGGAGGAAGCGAACCGGCGGTGAGGTAAGTTAGAACCCACCCCTGCATCATTCCCCACCTCTACATTAGAGTAAGGGCTCTATTAAAACTTGGGTGCTTTCCTTGTGTAATTTAGTCCTAGGACATTTTCTCCATGTGCATCTGAGCAGGGAAGTAAAGTGGGTTTATTGTAGGGATTCTGCAGTGGTAGCCTCCTACTTTTGAAACCCCTTTCTCTGAGAGGCCAGATGAAGAATATTTTAATTCTCCAGACTTTTGAAATTTTAAGATCGTGAACTTTTTTAAAAATAATAATAATAATAATGTTGTAAGCCACCCAGGGTCACTTAAGAGTGAGATGGGTGGCATATAAATTTAATAAATTCCAACTACTTGTAATAAACATTTTAAGCTTTGATTTCTTCTTTAAAGTCTAAATTGCCCAGAGTGCTTGCATCACCAAGGGTGTCAATAAAAAGAATAAACCGATAGGAAGATCAGTTGCAAAAGACTAAAAGCAGCACAGTGTTGCAAAGAGGCTAGCCTTGATAGTGCTGTCTGCAATATCTGCAAAGACAAATGGGTTTAAAATGCCAAGCTGTCAGAACAATTCCCAAAGCGCCTCGATTAATCCCATGGTTCACTTGCAAATTTGTACAGAGGAAATAAGTGTCCTTTGCAATTCTTATAAGCAGAGATACTTCCGCACTTTGCTGAAATTTCTCACCTCTGCTGTGAAATTGCATTTATGATAGAAATAAACTCTCAGGTGTTGCAGCAGAAAGGGAGGTTGCATATTTTAGGGCTTGCCTGTTGGCAATTTGATCTGAATGCTCTCTTAATTTTCCCCACACACATCTTATAAAAGTTTTCCTTCTTAATGCGCTTGAAATCGCTTTTTAGGTGTCATTCCTCCTGGCAAACTTCCTACAGAGGAGTGAAAAGGCAGGCAGACAGGATGAACTAAGTAAAAACAATGGAATGTCTCTAATGCTTTACTTTAATCAGCGGAATGGATTTCTTTCCTTTTCAAAGACACTCTGAGATGTGTTCAAGGAATCAGAAAGGAAAGAATAGAAGTGTCTCACATTCTGCACCTGTGTAAATTACCTGTTGCGTGAATCAGTGCATTCTAGGGTGGAATGGATGGAAAAGACTGCTTCGGCAAGCTGTCATAGCTCTACTTCCCCCTAAAAATATAGATCCATAATAGAAGTCTAACCAGGTAATTTAAGGTGGAAGGGCTCCAATATATATTGCATATCATATCGCATGGTAAATTTAGGTGCTTGGAACATGGTTTTTTTGGAAAAGACATATAGACATATAGATTAATAGAGTTGGAATGGACCTTGTAGGTCATCTAGTCCAACCCCCCGCTCAAGCAGGAGTCCCTACACCATTTCAGACAAATGGCAGTCCAATCTCCTCTTGAAAGTCTCAAGTGTTGGAGCTCTCACAACCTCCGAAGGCAAGCTGTTCTACTGGTTGATTGCTCTCACTGTCAGAAAATTTCTCCTTATCTCCAGGTTGAATCTTTCCTTGGTCAGTTTCTATCCATTATTCCTTGTCTGGCCTTCTGGTGCCTTGGAAAACAGCCTGAACCCCTCCTCTCTGTGGTAGCCCCTCAAGTATTGGAACACCGCTATCATGTCTCCCCTGGTCCTCCTCTCCGCTAGACTAGCCATGCCGTTTTTGCACCCGCTCTTCGTATGTTATAGTTTCCAGACCCCTAATCATCCTGGTTGTTCTCCTCTGCACTTTCTCTAGAGTCTCAATGTCTTTTTTGTAGTGTGGTGACCAAAACTGGATGCAGTACTCTAGGTGTGGTCTAACTAAGGCTTTATAGAGTGGTATTAGTACCTCCCTAGTCCTAGATTGTATCCCTCTATTAATGCAGCTTAGGACTGTATTGGCTTTTTTTTTTTCCTCTTCACACTGCTGGCTGCCGTCTGGATCCTGAGCCTGTCCTCTGGGGTGTTAGCTACTCCTACCAGCTTGGTATCATCTGCAAATTTGGTTAGTTCCCCTTCTATTCCCTTGTCTAGGTCATTTATGAAGATATTAAAGAGTACTGGGCCTAAGATGGAACCTTGTGGTACCCCACTGCTTACTTCTCTCCATGTAGACTTAGACCCATTGAGAACTACTCGTTGAGTATGGTTAGTCAGCCAGTTGTTAATCCATCTGGTCGTGTAGCTGGCTATCCCACTTTTTTCTAGCTTACGAAGAAGTAGGTTGTGGTCTACTTTGTTGAATGCTTTGCTGAAGTCTAAGTATATTATGTCCACAGTATTTCGCTGGTCTACTAGTTTAGTCACAGTGTTGAAGAATGAAATGAGATTGGTTTGGCATGAGACCAATGAGATGGAATAACTTAAACAGATGTTAGCAATAGCACTGACTTATATATCACTCCATAATGCTTTACAGCCTTCTCTAAGGGGTTTTACAGAGTCAGCATATTGCCCCCAACAATCTGGGTCCACATTTTTCCAACCTGGGAAGGATGGAACGCCGAATTAACCTTGAGCCAGTCAGGAGCAAACTCCTGGTAGTGGGTAAAGTTAGCCTGCAATACTGCATTCTAACCACTGTGTCACCACAGTTCAATGTTAGCAATTACTCTCAGTGTTCAACGTAAAGTATGAGTGTCTGGGCTAGAGATTGGGAAATAAATGGAAAGGAAGAGGAAAAGCATCACTGAAAAAGTATTTCTATAATATCTTTTACTCTGTAGTTGTGGGTTGTTGTTTTTTTGTATTTTTGCTTTTCTACAATCTATTAAAAACTTTTTTTTTAAAAAAAAAGAAAAATATATACTTTATTTATATTTTATACTTTTGAATCTATACTTCTGTAATCTGCTCATCTCCATTTCTTAGCTGAGGGAACCAGCATTGTCCGAAGACACTTTTGTGTTCATGTGGCCAGCATGACTATTCACTGTGGTGCATGGAATGCTATTACCTTCCCACTGAAGTGGTACAAACTTATCTGTTATAGACACTACTTCCTCTATGGTATTGGGGTAGTGGTGAATCATAGTAATCCATGTCTTCCTCCCATAAAAGCAACACAAATACATACAGAGAATAGCACTAGCCAGCTTCTTTTAGCAACAGCATCTTCACAAACTAGTGGATATGGGATTCATTGGGAGTTCTGATATTTCTTGAGTTGCACTGCTACTGCAGGCATCCTACGACATCATTTCCCTCCCATTTTATCCTTCTCTAATTACTAAGGGACGTGATGAGACATGTGGCAAGAGAACTTTTAAGGTTTGGCCAAGTAATTTTGCTGGTAGTAGCTTCCTTGGATATATTTTCCCTGATATTTCCATATGTTTTGATATTAGGATTCCATGTCACAAAAGCCATTTCAGATGTGGGGTGACCCTTTTGGTGGTTTCTGCTTTATTCTAGTCCCTGTGCATTTTGTTCATTTGTTAGAAAGTGATAGAGTAAATGAATCAGAAGAGAGAGCTTCAACGTACCTGCTTATTCCATACAGGTTTTGCAGCTTGATGTAGAAGGTATAGGGCACACCAGTTTAGATAACTGTCTTGTCTTGAACCATTTGCTGGCCTCTCAGGGAGGTATATGCAAACTTGTGAACTCTTTGTGTTGTGTCCGGGTGAATGAACACAGCTGTGTAGCAACTGATATTGATATTATTCATCAAATGCTCATCTCCTGCATACCCTTCGGTAATTAGTGAAGCAGATAGCTTTCTGATTGTCTCCAGTCACTCTTGCCTCATTTCTCATGATTCTCATTATTCCCTTGCTTTTGTTCGCCTTCTATTAATCTGGATAATTTAATTATTATTTTTATTTATTTATTTAATTTGAAAAGATTTGTATGGCCGTCCATCTTGTACAACTCTGGGCAGCTCACGACAGCAGCAAAATGAGTAACTTTAAAACATAGACATAAAACAGCAAAAACCATCAGACAAAAACCCCAAATCCAGCACTAAATCGCTTTAATAATTGCACTCTTATCAAAACTCTTTCCACAATGAAATACAGGGTCGGCCTCTTCGAATTAAAATTAAAATCGATACTCTTATATGCCAAAATAGCAATTTCGTATTTCAGAAGATAAGACTCTAGCATCTTCTTTCTTTTCAAATGAATTTTCAAGTGAATGAAATTTCAAATAAACGCCTCGCCTTCAGAAGTCGTGGTGCTCCATCTCTGGAGGCTTTTAAGAAGAGCCTGGACAGCTATTGTCTGAAATGGTGTAGGGCAGGGGCCCACAGGTCGGATGTGGCTCATGGGGTGCTTAGATCTGGCCCATGGGGCCACCCTGAAAACAGCGAAGGATCGGCCCATGGTGCCTCTGCCAGTGAAAATGTGCTCTGTTTTCGCTGGCAGAGGGTTGCAGGAGGCCATCGCAGCTGAAAACAGAGCTTGCAAGCCCGTTTTTGCTGGCAGAGTGCTCAGGCCACCACAGGTGCTCCTGACATGAGTGACATCGAGATGGCCACGCCCACCCTGGCCACACCCACCCCGCCCCCCTGAGGTCAAACACAACCCTGATGCAGCCCTCAATGAAATTGAGTTTGATACCCCTGGTATAGGCTCTTCTGCTTGAGCAGTGGTTGGATTATAAAATCTTCAAGATCCCTTCGAACTCTTTATTCTACGTTCTATGTTCTAAATAAGTCCCTTATGTAACAACTATAGCCATAGCTCCTCTGAGCACAAGAGACTGGTGACGCTCTATATTTATTTTATTTTATTTATTTTATAAAATTTATATGCCGCCCAACTCCCGAAGGACTCTGGGCGGCTTACATCATAAAAAATAAAACATATAAAAACAATTTAAAAAAGAAAGGGGAAAAAAAACAAAACCCCAACTATATTTAAAATAAAACATTCACACAACCATGCATGGGCCAATCAGAACAACTATTGGCCCCAGGCCTGCCGGAAAAGCCAGGTCTTAAGGGCTTTACGGAAGGCCAGTAAGGTGGGGGTAGTACGGATCTCGGGGGGAAGTTGGTTCCACAGAGTCGGAGCGGCTACAGAGAAGGCCCTCCCCCGCGGTCCCGCTATAATCTGCTATTTTAAATGATTGTTGGATCCTCTCCAGTTGCTGCCAATTCTTGGATGAGTTTTCTACCACATTACTCAAATGCCCAATAAAAAAAAAACACTGAACATTTTAGACCTTCAGAACAGATAAATGCCTTCCTTAATCACAAGGAAGCTTTTAAAGTGGCATTTAAATTCCCCCCACTCCAATTCCTGGTTTGTTTTGTTTTGTTTTTAAATGTTGCAGACAAGTGAGCTATTATTCATCAAGAAACCCCAAAAGTTGGTTCCTAGCTGCTGCAGTTGAAAGCAAGTTTTACAGTTCATTAACCGTGAGATTATGAGGCATAATTCATTAAAATTTTCTTCTGCTGGCTGCATTTGTAAACACCTCCTGAGACGATTATCACCCTTTCCATAGGATACAGCTTTTCTTCAGTGGATACATGTTTCTTCTGCTGGATGCTGATATAAGGGAATCTGGGGAGAAGTTATGGTTAAAGAACCTTATCTTTTCACTGCAATGGGAATATAAGAATTGTATTGGCCATGAAGCATAACAGATATAAATTAGGACTTGCCATACAAAATCCTTCAAAATGGTGTATTTATTACGGTTGATATTATATTAATTTGGTAGGCTGGGTTTTTCTTTAGCAGAAATTCTATCCATCTTGCGATGAATATGCAAAGCAGAATTATGCAGCTATCATTAGTCTTCATTTGGAAAATTAGAATATGCTCGGGCCTTCTTCAGGGACAATGAAGTCAATATATATGGGATTAAACCTGTGGGACTGTCCTAATTTTGGCGCCTTTTTTTCATGGTGGAGTGCTCTTCTACTATGATTGGCTCCCAAAGTAATTGATGGCACAAAATAACACAACACAAAATATTAAGTAAACCCCTTAAAAATCAGTTGGTGAATACATGGCCGATCCATCAAACTCAATGTGAAACAAAAATAATCATATATTTGCCTTTGCTTACAAGGGTAGCCCATGCTGTTTTTCCTCTCTAATTTGACATTTTTGGTGGCTGTGGAAGGAATTGCCAAGTGATTCACATGGGTAGCATGGGTCGTTACTTATAATTATATTTTGAAGCTTATAAAATTGCCATCAGGGGTCACTGTAGCAAGCCGTGATTTGTCAAAATTATGTTGTAATGTAATAGTGCAAAGTTTGCCCCTTATGGACTTGCATGTGACATCACAACTCAGGTACAAAAACAGCAGATATTCTGCCTTGATGTAAGTTTTGTCATTGGCCCTCCCTTGCCTCCCACCCCAGACCCATATGATTACCACATAATTAGTATCAAGCTAGCCTGTATGATTTGCAGTTTCTTGTTTTAACGTACTGAACTCAAATTGAATTTGTCCTTCCATGGTTTTACTTCTATCTGTTGATTGCAGAAGAACTTAAGCAAAATAGCACTAGCACTAGCAATAGCACTTAGACTTACGGTATATACCGCTTTACAGTGCTTTATAGCCCTCTCTAAGCGGTTTACAGAGTCAGCCTATTGCCCCCAACAATCTGGCTCCTCATTTTACCGACCTCAGAAGGATGGAAGGCTGAGTCAACCTTGAGCCTGGTGAGATTCGAACTGCCAAATTGCAGGCAGCCAGCAGTCAGCAGAAGTAGCCTGCAGTACTGCACTCTAACCACTGCGCCACTGTGGCTCATGAAAAATGTTTTGATATGAGATTTTTTTTTAATTGGAAGGATACTTTGAGATGAATTTGTTGCCCTTCTGTTGCTGTTCTTGTATGCTACTTTAGATTTATTTAGGTGAGCAAGCAGTATAAGATAAATAATTATTAATACTACTAATACTAGTGTTAATAGGGAGAGCCAGTTTGGTGTACTGATTAAGACATCTTAACCAGACCACAAGTGTATCCTATTTTTAGCATGAAGCTGGCTGGATGACCTTGGACCAGCCACTCTCTCTCAGCCCTAGGAAGCAGACAATGGCAAACCACTTCTGAAAATCTTGCCAAGAAAACTGCAGGGACTTGCTCAGGCAGTCTCTAGGAGCTAACACTGACTCAAAGGCACAAACAAAAGTATTAGTAGAATAATAATATAAATATTTACAACTAGTACCATTACTAGTAATATATCAAATTATTATTATCATTATTATCATTATTATTATTATTATTATTATTATTATTATTATTATTATTATTATTTAATTATTATTACATTACTAGTAGTAATATATCAAATTATTTTAGCTCCGGTGGAAATATCCCTTCAGAAAGTTCTTCCTGGAATGCCATCCATTGTTAATGTCATGCCCAGAGTCATTTCCAGACAAGATGGGCAGCACTTAAATCCAATAACTAAGAAGATAAGTAAATAATAACATTACAGTCAGTTAAAAGAGATCAAGGTTGTTCTTGTGTTCCCTGTGAAAGAAAAGTCTGTTGAAATCAATGGGGTTTATTTGCTAACAGATGCACATAATGCTAACATACTGTGAAAAGTATATTGTTAAAAAACAGGGCTCACTCAGCTCAACCCCCTGCCTGAATACAATGTTATTACTTGGCAAAAACAACAACAACAACAACAACATAAAAATAACTCTTTACATGGAAAAATAACTCAGAAGGCATTGACTCTGTCCGGATTGCAGCCCAGAAGTGACAACTCTAACTTGCAGGTAAGTTATTTGGCAGTCACAGATTATTATTACAGGTCAGGCTCTAAAACTCATGGCTTCATGCACAGAAAGGAGTGGGGTCTTACTATTGCATGTACCATCCTTGAAACGGTCCAGATTTACTTGGACAGTCGCAGGAGTTAGAGATACCTTTCGTATTGGATCTAGTTTTCCACTCCTATCTTAAAGGTACTCTAGCAGGAAATAAGGCCAGCGTCCACATGTGTCCTGTAATCTCACAGTTTCCACTATTGACTCTGGAAATCTCAAGTACAGCAGAAATTCTTAAAGCAAACTTGTAGACTAAATTTGCAGGTGTTTTCTGGACATGGGCACAGATTGCCATTGTGAGGAGTAAAACTCAACTCCAAAGTTGTTGGCATACAAAACAATTTTATTGAAGCGTTTGCAAAGGCTGGTGGATCTCAATACACACACAGGCAAGAGACCAACACCCAAGTAACGAAAAAGCATACTTTCATAATCATCCTTCACCCATCAGTTTATGCCACACCATTCCTTTCCAGGCCCAGTTGATAGGCCCAGTCTGGTCACATGCTTTCCGGCCGCCTAGAATCTATTATCACCCCTAAATGTTTAAAGTTAGTTAAGCCCTTATTGTCACCCAAACTTGCTAATCATTCACTCCCCTCATGTCTCGCTTATAGGTTCCCCTATTTCACAAGAATTGCAACATAGCCATGGAAAAGAACATTTCTCAAGTGAAAGAAACATTAGAGAGAGAGAGAGAAACATCAAAGCAGATACATTCTCAGCCTGCCCAAGGTTGGCTTGACTATTTTCTTTGTTCATAGAGGCTTGAGAACAGCTAAAAATGCTACAGTGTATTAAATGCTCTCCTGCCAGTCCCCTTAACTTTTTTTTTTTTTGAAAGTTAAGGCTTATGGGAAATTATCACCAATACAACTGAAAAGCAAATTTAAACATGGCTGTACCTTGGATATGTAGTAGTGTGGTTATATGTTAAGATACTAACTCTAGGTAATTTGAACAAAGGATAAACCTTATATAAACTATAAAATATAGTATTAAATGGAAAATTACAACTTATTATGTTATATCCCACACCACGAATGTTGTTGTGAACTCTGTGCATTAGAGTTTAATAACACGATGTTAATCTGCAAGTGAAAGTAATGCTTCTACTGTTAACTATTTATAAAGGGAAAGGGAAAAAGAGACTACCTATGACTCCAGTTATTATGCAAAAATTAGTATCCTTGCACTAGATAGCAGTCTAAGGGTATCATATTTCTTTAAGGTAAGATGGTAGTTCATTTTAAATAACATGACCTTTTTGTGTGTGTTCAAAAACTAAGAGTGACATTAGTCTCCTTAGGCATCTTGTGCTTAAACTCAACTCTGCATTTAACACTTATCAACAAAAGTAAATTACTAGATAATTATGGTCTCCCAGTAGGGAGATGAGGCCCCGTAAAATAATCCCACTGTAACATGAAATAGAAACCAAGGTTGACAAGACACAAACATTGAACCATAACTAACGTTAGAGATGGCAATGTGTTCCTAATAAGTAGAAGTGTTTAGCTGGGAAACCTTTGGAATTTTTTTTAGGAAGAAGCAAAATTATACAATAGAGAAGTCTAGCCTGCTGTATACAGGTAGTCCTCAACCACAATTGAGCCCAACATTTCTGTTGCTAAGTGAGACAGTTGTTAAGTGAATTTTGCCCCATTTTAGGACCTTTCTTGCCACAGTTGTTAAACTGAATCACTGCAGTTGTTAAATTAGTAACATGTCAAGTGAATCTGGCTTCCTCATTGACTTTGCTTGTCAGAAGGTTGCAAAGGTTGATCACATGATTCCAGGACACTGCAACCGTCATACATATGAGTCAGTTGCCAAGTGTCAGAATTTTGATCACATGTTCATGGGGGTGCTGCAACGGTCATAAGTATGAAAAACAGTCATAAGTCACTTTTTTTCAGTGCTATTGTAACTTCAAACAGTTACTAAATGAATTGTTATAAGTCGAGGACTACCCATATAGAGAAGATTGTCCCTGTAGAGCAGGGGTGTCAAACTCAAGGCCCGGGGGCTGGATCTGGCCCATGGGGTACTTAGATCTGGCCCGCAGGGCCACCCTGGAAACAGTGAAGGACCGGCCCGCGGTGCTTCTGCCAGTGAAAATGGGCTCCCAAGCTCCGTTTTCGTCTGCCACGGCCTCCTGCAACCCTCTGCCAGTGAAAATGGAGCTCAGTCCTCCAGAGCTCTATTTTCACTGGCAGAGGGTTGCAGGAGGCTGTGGCAGCCAAAAACTGAGCTCGGGAGCCTGTTTTTGCTGGCAGAGTACTCGGACCACCACAGGCGCCCCTGACAGGAGTGACGTCGAGCTGGCCACGCCCACCCCGGCCACTCTCACCCCGGCCCTCTGAGGTCAAACACAACCCTGATGTGGCCCTCAATGAAATTGAGTTTGACACCCCTGCTGTAGAGGGTAGGGTTGGGCCATCTAGTTAACTATATTGCCATTTTACGACTTTTAATCTAGGTTTTGGACCAAGTTATACTATTGGTACTTTTGATATCAAATTGCTTATCTATCAAAATGAAAATGTAATATCAATGGCTGAAAAATATTGTCACTGTTAAAGCATTGCTAAAAGTGTGATTCTTTCCTAAATTGAAAAGTTACATATTACTACAGTATATCATCTATATCTACACAACTCCTCTCTCTCTCTCTCTCTCTCTCTCTCTCTCTCTCTCTCTCTCTCTCTCTCCCTCTCTCTCTCTCCCTCTCCCCCCCCCTCTGTCTCTCTCTTTCTCTCTCTCTCTCTCTCACACACACACACACACACACACACCTGTCCACAAAATTAAAATCTTCTAGAAACCACAGTTGTGAGGTAGCATGGGAGCTGGTCAAATATATTATGGCAAGCTAGGCTGATATTTCAAAATCCATTTTCTTGCTATGTTGTTTCCCCCCTGCCAGCAAATAAAATGGAGAAACTATATAGCTACTTGCAACAGCAGTGTGATTAATTGGGGATTGAGAGACGGTCAGGGCAAAAGAATGAAAGGTATCATCTGCAGGCAGGAAAAGGTCCATTTTCCAGTGCCTAGAGAAGTGTAGAAAAATGAAGATTCTGGGTTTAGTTACTAATAGATAAAAGTGGTAGTCTCTTTTGTTATACAGATCTCTCAGGGGCCAGATCAGCTTCTTTTGGCAGATGTGGTGATCAGTCATTGCAGAGTTACAAGATCTCCTAGAAAAGTGGAAATGACAGCCTGTTTTGTGACAAAAATTGTGTGAGGGAGAAGCATCTATATATCAGTATACATCCTTCTGGGGAAAGAAAATCTCCATAGCTATCTGTATTTCTAGCTACCATACTTTCACAGTTTGCAACTCATTCAGTGCATCAGATTATACTTCCCATAATTCTACAGTCATGAGGGTTGGTTTTTTTTTTTAATTATGGAAGCTGAAATGCAACATGTACCAAGTCAGAGAACTCATTAGGCTGAACCAGCTGGCATTTGATGGCAAAGAACTGAGGTCCTGCCCATCTTTTTTTTGTTCCTGCCAATATTTAAATTGCCCCGCAAATTAGGTACCTTTGTGATCTCTTAGCAACCTTCTTTACAATGTGGGATGGATGTTAGATTGACAGGAGCCAGCCAGCCCAGAACAATCTGCTACTGTAAATTACCTCGAAAACAACCCATTCAAAAATATAATTGTGCTTATAACTCCTGTGAAGAATATCAGAAGCCATTTCTTTGTATCTTTTTTTCTTTCTTTTCTATTTTTCTTTTAACTTTTTCTCTCTTCTTGCACTTTTAGTTTTCTCTTAGCTTTTTTTCCCTTTTCCTTTTTTTTCTTACTTTTTCTTACTTTGTTTAATCTTTTTTTAAAAGATTCGATAAAAGTCATATGCATAAAAAAAAGAAAACAGCCTATCGAAATGGCATGCATCAAAGATGCCTATCAGCCAAAGGGAGAGAAATGGACAAGGAAAACTGCAGCCTTAAGCTGTTTTGCATCCCAGGTCTCCAATTAGAGACGGCCAAATGGATGCGGTTCAGAAGAAATGGGAATGGAGAGAGAGAGAGAGACTGCTGCTGCTGTTTAGTGCGCTGATCACCATAACTATTGTTATCTCAATTGCCTAATGCAGATAAAAGAATGCACTTTCTTTGTTTGGCTAATAGGATGTAACACCCATCACATGGGGGAAATTGTATGATGACAGAGACTTCTGATCTTGTAATTTCCATAGTTCACAGAGCAGATTGAAAAAGGGCACAGCAAATGTTGGAGTGGGATGGGGAGAACATTGAGCCTGTAGGACGTACGTCAAAAATAAAATTTGCCTATTATGGTAATTGGGGGAAAGGTGTTTAAAATGACACCCTTTTAGGCAGAATATAAAAGGGACACTTAAACAATTGGAAAAAAATGCATGATTGGAGATCTATATTTGCATTGAACCTGGTTAATATAATACCATTTGCCACTTTCTGAAAAAAATATGGTTGATTTAAAAGATCTTCTACCTAGATTGAAATATTGCATTAAAGATCTTATAAAATGGAATATAATACAATACAACCCAAGAAATATACCACTTTAATTGTTTTCTTTTAAGTTCTTTATGTTCTCATATGCAAGCATTCTTTAGATTTTTTTCCCCAATTGTGAAACTTTCCTTTCCCTGGTTGTTTAAAGAGACTGTGTGAAGTCTAAAAGGGTTCCTCTGAAGTGTGATTGAGGCATCCTCAGAGGCTATTTTGTAGAGTACTACTCCAATTCTAACAGCATTTCCCTTGGTTTGCTAAAAGTACTTTTCATACTTTTCATAAAGTGAGATAGACGGCTGAGGGCTGAGATGGATTGGCCTAATTTTGATACATACAACCAACGAGTCAATTTTGAATGCCCTGGTTTATTTATTTAGTCATAGAATTTATACAGTATAACTGCCCACATCTAGCTTGGGACTCACGATATGTGAAACAGGAAAACGTAGGATAGCATAATGACTTTACAATGTAGCTCATATTCCATTGAGGTCAAGCATGCCTAGAGATGTGAAGGCCCGGAAAAAAACCGGAAAAATTTGGAAAAAAACCCGTTTTTTTCCGTTTTTTTCCTGAAGGCTTTTTTGTTTTTCCCCAAAAAATTGGAAAAATTGAAAAAAGAAAAAAAAACATTTTGGAATATTTTATTTTAACATGATGAATAAAATATTTTAAGACAGGGTGTTCAAATATTTTCCAAATCATTTCTAAAAAAAATGTAGGATATCAGATTATTCTAATTTCTGTGCACTGAGTGAGGACAAGCAATGATTCTGATTAAATGTCCATTGAAACTTAGTCCCACTCTTTAAATATTATAAAAAAGTAAATTCTGTTTGTGATAATTGTTTGGCTACACTATATTTTTAATATGCTAGTTGTGATAATTTTATGCCGTCAAATTGTCCATAGTCATATTTTATGTTCCTAAAGTAACAGAATGACTTTCAATCTTAAAAAGACAAAAAAGTGCTAATGTAGCATTTTTTTCAATTTTTCCAAAAATTTCCGTTTCCCCCCCCCCAAAAAAAACCTGAAAAAAACCGGGTTTTTTCCCGAGCTTCAAAATTTCGGGAAATTTTACATCTCTAAGCATGCCCACTTAAATTTGTAATTTAATTTTCTTTGTCTGATCTTCTGCATTTCCTCCTTGCAGTTTTCTTGAGTCAAGTGAAGGATTAGAGGTCTTGGGACCAAAATGATCACATCCGGTTTCCTCCTTTTTTCCTCTCTTTTGTTTTCCCCTTTTTCTTTTCAGCTGAAAATCAATACTAGTTTCCCATATTTCAACTGTATCCCAAAGGAACATACAGTTACCAACCCAATAACTGCAAATCATAATTCCTTCTCTTGGCCACATAGCATCTGCCATATTGAGCTGGTTAAGGAATCACATATCCTACAATTTCTCAAAACACTTTGATAGATGTTTACTATTGAGAAAAGGGCTCTGAATTGCTCTAGAGGTGCAGCCATTGGTGCTGGAGCATAAATATCTTGATTGGCTGTCATAGATGGGCTCCTTTCCTCTGATCAGGAAGCTGGACAAAGTTTAAGATTTCAATATATTTAGTTACCTGGGAGTGGAAGGCAATTTGATCTGCTCCCAGCTTTCATCTTCTTAAGGAAAGCTAGAATACTACTTTCCCCCCCCAAGGAAAATGGAAATATTGGAGGATCTACAGCCTTATAGGTCAAAGATATTAGTTTACTCATCCAATTACAAATAAATGTGCACAATTATAAAAGTAATTTAGGTAGATAGATGATAGGTAGATAGACTGTCTCAATTTTAATTTTTGGACATTACAAGATTTATATAGACAGACAGACAGACAGACTGACAGACAGATAGATACCATCCAGAGGTGGGATTCAGCAGGTTCTGACCAGTTCTGGAGAACTGGTAGCGGAAATTTTGAGTAGTTTGGAGAACCAGTAAATACCACCTCTGACTGGCCCCACCCCCATCTATTCTCTGCCTCCCGAGTCCCAGCTGATTGGGAGGAAATGGGGATTTTGCAGTAACCTTCCCCTGGAGTGGGGAGGGAATGGAGATTTTACAGTATCCTTCCCCTGCAGTGGGGTGGGAATGGAGATTTTACAGTATCCTTCCCCTGCCACGCCCACCAAGCCACGCCCACAGAACCGGTAGTAAAAATATTTGAATCCCACCACTGATACCATCCTAATGATATTTTTCTAGTTAGAGCTATACTTGGATATAGTATTAATAATTCAGAAACCTCATAAAATTATCCTTAATTCTTGCAGTAAATCAGCCAGGGACTCCTAGAGTAGGCACTGGCAACCTGGATAAGGTTTGTATGTTATGCAAGTGGGTGACTTTGATTTTGATCAGCAAAGCAGAAGGATGAGCATGGTGGTAGTGCTGATCATAGTTTACCAATGTCAGTGAAGATGGGCAAGGAAGTAGTGGACTTCCTGTCAGACTTGATCAAAGGAAGAAATGGAGAGATTATCTCAGAAAATTCAGAGGAGGTTTAAAAGTTGAGAAATTTGGTCCGGTTGGACTTCATCACAGTAAGCTCACTGATATGAACACTTCTTTACGTCCATAGGCATATCTTCCAATTTCACTCTAGTGCAAGCTCTAGCTCATATTCCGTTGGGGTCAAGCATGCCCACTGAAATTTGTAATTTAATTTTCTTTGTCTGACGTGCTGCATTTCCTCCTTGCAGTTTTCTTGGATCAAGTGAATGATTAGAGGTTTGGCCTATTGTCATTGATTATTGGGTTACTGATGCTTCATCAAAGGATCTGCTGTTGTTATTGCATTTCCCAGGCAGAAGCAACCTTGTCTATGTCATTTAGCTAGACATCTGCCTTGACTGTTATTAATGAGTGATACAATTCTAAAATAAGTTAATACTCCAGAATTTCCTCCTTTCTCTCAACTGGTTCTGTTAATCTGTCAAAAGATCCCACAGGGATCTGCTCAGTAGTTCAAAAAAATTTAGTTTACTTTATTTAGTTTGTCAAGCATGTATGAGAAAGCAAGTATAAGTATGAACATAACATATTAACATATACTGTAAGTATAAACAGGTATAGGTATATACATAAGAAATGAGTACGAATAAATGGGAACGGTAGGACAGGGACAGTAGGCACACTGGTGCACTTATGCACGCCCCTTACAGACCTCTTAGGAATGGGGTGAGGTCCATGGTAGACAGTTTAAGGTTAAAGTTATGGGGGGTTGAGGATGTAACAATTGAGTCAGGTAGTGCATTCCAGGCATTGACCACTCTGTTGCTGAAGTCATATTTTCTGCAATCGAGTTTGGAGCGGTTTACTTTGAGTTTGTATCTATTGTTTGCCCGTGTATTATTGCGGTTGAAGCTGAAGTAGTCATTGACAGGTAGGACGTTGTAGCAGACGATTTTGTGTACTAAGCTTAGGTTTTGCTCTGAAATTAATTAGTTACACTTTAACCCTAGCCAAATTCAGTTTTTTTAAGGTTGGATAACTATCTCTCCAATTCATAGTGTTCTCTGTTAGACAGAAAGCACTTGCAAAGTTCATTCAGATTTTGTTATTTGATAGTTAGAATTCATTGTGGTCACCAATTTCCTGATTTTCTTTGTTTTTTTTCTCAGCATGTTTTTTGAACATGTTGCTTGTTCTTGTCAGTTGCTGTGCTCTTTGACATTTTAAACTAAAAAAAAAAAAAGATAAAGCACAACAACTCATGATCCCATATTCCTCTCTCCTGAAAATTATACAGTTTGAAGATGCAAAATGGAGGTGAATTAACTAAAATATTGGAAAGCTTTCCTAATGTGGCTATTAAACAACTAGAGGTTTGCTGTTGTCATTTTCATAACCATCAATACTATTGTCAATAATTTACTCATATATTTATGATTACAAAAAGTGTTTTGATTTTAATGTTTCATTGTTTACTCTTTGATCAATCCAAGCAATAAACCAACAATTTTAATTTTGACCTTGCTGTTCCTACTGGAAATATAGTGGAAAGTAGTAAATAGTAAATAGCCACAAAAACCCCTGCACTCTTATTTGCACCATTTTTTTTTGACCAGATGCTGCTTCCCATATGGAAGATGCTCATGGAAATGTCCACTATTCTCCTACAGTTTGACATCTGTTGTTTAGCATCCTACAACCATCCATCCCACAGGAAACTACGATATATTTAATGTGGCACAGCAGCAGCAGCAGGCAGTGTTAACTTTACTGAAGGACATTCTGTGACAGGTCTGTGCTGATGAAAAATATTTAACCATCTTTCTGAATAATTGGGGCATCTTTTCTCATTAAAAAGGATGAAAGGAAAACACAGCAGTGTGTTGGTGTATATCAGCGGCAATATCTATTATTTAGAAAATGCTGTGGGGAATGAAAGCTTTGTCTTTTTGTTACTGATTTGCCTTTGTACTTATAGTTATCACTAGGATGATCTGATTAATTTGCATTGGAGGGACACTCATCTTTGGTTTGACGACAACCAGTAGACCAGAAGACTGGTCTTAAGGAACTGAAAATTATGGAACTCCTAGATTTCTTATTACAACTGGGCAAAGCAGTAGCATCAAGTCATTTAGATGAAGGCTGGTCTACTCTGACTAGTTGCATGATTCAGGATTTCCAGGGCAAACATTCTTGTCACCTGACACCTGTTCTTTTTTTTGTTGGAGACACCAGGGGTTGAACCTGGGATTTGTACATGCAAATCTACCACTAAGTTATAACATCCTCTGGGATGTCCCCAGGGAAAAACCAGTAGTACTCTGAAACTTTGTGGAACATATCTTCAGACTTAGGAGTTGAGGAAGCAACTCAACATTGAATTCATCATTCTCCATTTATTTTTCAAAAATATACAGTAAAAATGTCTTATTATTAATTAACCAACTGGGCTAAAGAGTTTTTATTTAACCACAAAGCTCTGGAGATAAAATATAATTTCATGCTTGTTCTGCTTATTGGTTTACGACAGCAGTGTCAATGAAAGTATTTAAAAGAGAAACAGCCCCTAGGGGATATTAAAAAAAAAAAAAATCTTTAGATGTTTTCATCTAAATCAAATGGTAGCCCCATGAAAGGAAAAGATAAAGGCACATTATTAAACAGGTTGTAATGAGAGTATTGATTCTTTTTGCCTGAGTGAAAAACAAAGAAGTATTAATTAATGATTAATATCATCTGGGATCAGGCAGAGCTGATATTAAATCTTGGTGTTCTGATTAATTCTGTGCACTCTGTAGATTGCCAATTAAAAATCTAAAGGTAGAACAAGAAATGTGTGCTGATGAGTAAGCGTTGGAGCTGAAAGAAAAGAAGAAAATGGAAACAGAATGATGAAAATTAAATTTATGCTTCCCTTTGGAATATTTGTTTTCCTGGGCTGAAAATTCAGGTTGTGTTTTCCATTTCAAGTTGACTTTTCAAGGTTTCATTGATAGCTTGGTGAACAGCAATAGCAGGAATAACAATGAAGACAAAGTTGTTCTCAAATAACATCCAGTGACATTAGAGTATGAACCCTGGTTCATAAAGTCTTATGTTTACTTGAGCTTGACTTCCACATGAATTGCCACAATCTCATTCATTATATAAATCTTCATTACTCTAAATTCTATGCTTGTGTGTGCACATTTGAGGACACAACTCATACATCAGGTGAAGGAGAGATGGGCAATCACGATTGTTTTTTGCAGACTGTTGCCATGGTATCATGTAAGTTGACTATGAACTGTTGACTCTAATAGCCATAAGGTTAATATATTTTCCAATAGCCTGAAATTATTTGTAGCAATATATTTGTTGTAAGAACCAATATTATAGTAGGCATTGCTTGTTGTGTATATAGGAGAGACACAGGATATTAAAGATCAATCTTAACTGAAACCATACTTAATATTGCCTGAAGTTGGGATTTTGCTCGCCTTTGTAATAAAGCTATACATTTTAAATCTTTGCTGATGTATGAATGCATGGATCTCTTTCTCTCACACTCTGTCTCCCTAAATCATTGGATATTTAATACACTGTGACTCAAAAATTTTGGTTTAACTTTTAAATGTATCCTAACCAGGACGCAGTGGCTCAGTGGCTAAGACACTGAGCTTGTCGATCAGAAGGTTGGCAGTTCAGCGGTTCGAATCCCTAGCGCCACATAATGGAGTGAGCTCCCATTACTTGTCCCAGCTTCTACCAACCTAGCAGTTCGAAAGCATGTAAAAAATGCAAGTAGAAAAATAGGGACCACTTTGGTGGGAAGGGTTAGGGTTCTTGTAGAGAGCTTAAGCTTACAATGAATCTTTACACTCATTTGAACTGCCTGAATTTCCTGATTTCCCCACCACTTGACTCTAATAACACAATTCATTAAGTGCGTAATCATACTCACAAATATGGAAGATAATGGTGGAACCAGCAAGTCCACTGTGTGACTTCCTCAAAAGAGGATAATAGTTATTTATTTGTATCCCACCTTTATTATTTTTACAAATAACTCAAGGCAGTGAACATATCCAACACCTTCTTCCTCCTATTTTCCCCACAACAACAACAACGCTGTGAAGTGGATTGGACTGAGAGAGAGTGACTGGCCCAAAGTCACCAGCTGGTTTTCATGGCTAAGGCAGGATTTGAACTCACAGTCTCCTGGTTTCTAGCCTGGTGCCTTAACCACTAGACAAAACTGGTTTTCACTATATATCGCTCCCCTCCCTCCAATATCCTTTGAAATGCCACCGGATTACAACCAAGAGAGAACCAGTCCAATGTCTGTTACACATAAGAGTGGGGGAAAGCTCTGTGGTTCTGATGTTTTTGACATTTTCTGAAAAGTTCAGAGCAAATCAAAAGAGGCCATGCAGCTGATGAAGGGATGAACAAGAGGAAAAGATAACAAAGCTTTTATCATTTTTGTCAGAAAAAGATGTTAAAAAAAAAAAGATGGTGGTGCCCACGGACCGGCACTGACCGAACCGGATCCTTGATGTCACTGTGACGTCACCAGCAGGTCACTACCTGTTCGGGCAAACCGGTCCGAACCGGGAGGAACCCACCTCTGAATAGGCCTGGATAATTAAATTATTCATACCTGAACTTCTATCCAGAAATTCAGATATAATAGGTTGGAGAGGGTTGCTGCATGTATGGTATAGGGCAGGTACCTTGAGAGTACCATGAAGGAATAATCTTCATGGATATTTTTACATTCGTATTCAGGCTTATGATTGTCAAGCTACTTGGATACACTAGATCTTCTGTGTTAGTATTTGAATATATGCTGCATTGGGATTTATTTATGACAAATGCATCTTATTCTTCTCCTTTGGCATGTGAGACAATGTAATGAGGATATGAGGGAGAGATTATTCCATTATAGCCTCATGGGGTATTCAAATTTAAACTAAAGTCATCTATGGGAAAAGCTTAACAACAGGGGAAAAGGGCTAGTGGTGAAGAAAGAAGATACTTTATTTAAAGCCATATTGAACAAAAAGAAAATGAAAAAAAGGAAAGCAATGTTTTGCTTTATTATTTTTCCCTTCCTTTTTTTCTTTTTCTATGCATGCTTTTTTTGGTCTCTTGTAGAGGAAAAATATATGCCCCCGATACATATCAGAACAATAGGCCCAGGGGTGGGTTCTAACTTACCTCGCTGCCGGTTCGCTTCCTCCCGTGCCTTGTGGGCATGCCTCGTGGGTGCGCCTCATGGGCGCGCCTCGTGGGCGCGCCTCGTGGGCGTGCGCGCGCATGCACAATGCTGAAAAATCCGAAAAAAATCCCCCCCAAAAAAGTTGAAAACAAGATGGCAACACATGCGCAGTGCCGGAAACTCGGCTTTTGCGCATGCTCAGAAGAAAAAAAAAATCCGGAAAAAAATTCAAAAAAAAATATGCAATTTTTTTTTCAAAAAAATTCAAAAAAAAGATGGTGGTGCCCACGGACCGGCACTGACCGAACCAGATCCTTGACGTCACTGTGACGTCACCAGCGGGTCACTACCGATTTGGGCGAACCGGTCCGAACCGGGAGGAACCCACCTCTGAATAGGCCTGGATAATTAAATTATTCATTGCAATTTTGGAATCTCTGATTGCTTTCTCAAATGTTGCCATTTTGGGGCAGCATAATCTCAGGGAGGTTGTGTGTATGTGTAGAAGAATCTATTTATTTTATTTAGTTTACCCGGCTTCTAAGCTGTTCCAATCAAAGCCAGCTCTGAGCAGTGTACAGCTGAATGTTCATAAATCAGATCAAATCAACAACACACATTACGATAAATTCTGTGCGGAAAGAACCTTCACTTCTTAAGCTCCGTTGCACTCTAGACACAATTGATTCAGCACTTCCGAGGGCCATCTTGACCTG
This sequence comes from Thermophis baileyi, assembly GCA_003457575.1. Lineage (NCBI taxonomy): Eukaryota > Metazoa > Chordata > Lepidosauria > Squamata > Dipsadidae > Thermophis > Thermophis baileyi. The sequence continues at coordinate 2,325,332 of QLTV01003476.1, forward strand.
TCTTCAGACTTCAGACTCCATTTCCAATAAATCAGGGAAATGACAGTACTTACTCACTCTTTCCCTGCTGTTTCTCACCACAGCAGAGAACGTCAGTGGATTTCATAATAAATAACAACACACCTGGAGTGACTGCAAGTAATTCACATATCTCAAGCCAATGAAAAGGAAGCATGATTTTGGAAATCTGAGAGCAGGTTATCTTACGGAAGCGAATGACAGTTGCACTTAAAAATGGGAATATTATTTATGATTCATTCAAATGAGCCAAGGGTTCTTCACAAAAGGGAGCTCTCCATTGACAGAGCATATTTTTAAATGGAGGGACCAATGTTACCTGCATTATTCATAACATGCATTCTGGGCTGTTTCCTTTTCAGTTATCGATTGGTCTAAATCTATCATGTCGTGCAGGCATGTCATATGTCATTGATTTTGAATCTGGATCTTGTTGTACTTGCTATATTCAGGTGTAGGCAGTTTGGCTGCTTTTTTTCTGTCCCAGATGATAGACATTGTTCCTTCAATACGTTATTTTCTTTGAAATGTACTTTTCCCCACGAGTATTCATTTGAAGGGCTGTGCTCTTATTTTATCTTTCCAATTATGAATCTTATTTAAATGGAAAATCTACAACAAGGTAATACAAATAAAAATAAATTGCCCAACATCCAATTATGTTGCATTAAAAAAGCTTCTTGAAAAGAAGCCATTGTTTTGCATTTCTTCAAACTTATGTTGTTGCATGGCTAATGTTTATATTTTAAGGGACATCAGCTAAGTTGGAGGAAAAACATTTAAGACAGGAAATTTTCTCTGATGTGTCCTGTTAGAAAGCCAGCAAAGAAGAAACAAATTAGGATCCGATGTAAGAATGCCCTTTCTACATCAGAGTTAGATTTTTCTTATTTCATATTCCTGCAAATCCCACACACACCCCTTTCAAAATCTTACAATTTATGATTAGGACTCACAGTTTCATAGCTAAATAAGACCAAAGATATGGGGGGGGGGAATAACGGACTAGTTGATTCAAAACCAACATACAGAAATAAAATATCAGAATAACCTATAGCTTTCATTGAATGATGAAATGTATATAGCAATAATCATTTCTATAATTCTGGTACTTCCTCTCCTTCCTTTCAAAAACAGAGTCAGGAGTATATGAAGCAGCAGAGTAATCTGATAGACTTTCCCCTGTAGTTTTTCAGATGGAGACCAGATAAATCCATAGTATTATGGATTTCTAAACTGAGCAAAGTGTCCACGGATGATCTATAACCGTGATGGCGAACCTATGGCACGCGTGCCACAGTTGGCACACGGAGCCATATCGGCCAGCACGTGAGCCGTTGCCCTAGCTCAGCTCCAGCACGCATGTGCGTGCCGGCCAGCTGATTTTTGGCTCGTGCAGGAGCTCTGGGAGGGCGTTTTTGGCCTCTGGAGGGTGTCGGAGGGGGCCGAGGAGCCCGTTTTCACCCTCCCCAGGCTCCAGGAAAGCCTCTGGAGCCTGGGAATGGCAGAAAATGGGCCTACCGGGCCCACCAGAAGTCAGGAAATGGGCCGTTTCCGGCTTCTGGAGGGCCTCCGGGGGGCGGGGAGCCCGTTTTTGCCCTCCCCAGGCTCCAGGAAAGCCTCTGGAGCCTGGGGAGGGTGAAAAACAGGCCTACCGGGCCCACCAGAAGTTGGGAAACAGGCCGTTTCTGGCTTCCGGAGGGCCTCCGGGGGGCGGGGGGGTCTTTTCGCCCTTCCCAGGCTCCAAGAAAGCCTCTGGAGCCTGGGGAGGGCAAAAAACGGACCTACCGGGAGTCAGGAAATGGGGGAGGGGGGTTGTACATGCATGCGCTGAGGGTGGGGAAGTGTGGGGGGGTCATGCACGCATGTGCAGGGGTGCGGGGTGCATGGGGGGCATTGAATTATAGGTGTTGGCACGCGTGTGCATGCGATAGCACGTGCGTGCGCGCTTTCGGCACCTGAGGAAAAAAAGGTTTGCCATCACTGATCTGTAAGGTTTCCTCCATTTCATATTTTTACAATCTATTATTTTAGAGAGCCACAAATACCATATCTACCATCTAGCTTGGTAGATTTTATGATATATCTTGCAATATAATTACACAAAAAAATTATAATGCCTTCTGAGGCAAGGTAAAGGATTCTAGATCAGTTCACCTTAATAATAAAATGAGTTGTGGCTTCACAGTTGTGATTTTCCTTACTTAAATGTAGAACTTTACTTTTCACCATAGAATTTCATTTTGTTAGATAGGGATCTGTTGTGGCTTGCCCCCGTCCTGTGCAGCTGCTCATGGATCCGGAAGAACAAGAACAGACCATAGGGTGGCAAGAGCAGTCTGTAGCTCCGGCACCGGAATCCGAGACCGAGGAGGACGCAGGGCCAGAGGACAATACTCAATCAGGGCCTTCTGCACCTCCCCAGCAGGAGTTCAGTGACTCCAGTGAAGAGGAGGAGCCTCTGATTGATGCTAGGGCACGCAGGGCAGCTAGCCGGCAAGAGTGGCTTTGTAGAAGGAGGTCTACTCACAGGTAAACCTGCAGGCAGAGGGGCCACGCCCTAAGCCTATATAAGGTTGACTCACAAAGGTCAATCTTGCTGGAAACAGTGAGTGGTAACAAGCACTTTGGGAGAAACTCTGAACTTAAATGATCACTAAGCCTTGATTAGTGATAAAACCTTCTTTAGTTTGGACAAGTGTGTGTGTGTGTGTGTGTCATTTCTGGGGGTTTGCTGCGCTGGGTCACAAGAGGATCAATGTTCAAGTCTGTCAAGATCCTTCTGTATCTTAAGTCTGTCTTCTGGAGTGTTGACTATTCCTGCCAGCTTGGTGTCATCTGCAAATTTGATGAGTTCCCCATCTATTTCAGGTACTGGAGATAGTACTTAGTACTGGGCTTAAGACAGAGCCTTGAGGTACCCCATTGCATACTTCCCTCCATGTAGATGAAGTTCCATTAACGTACAAATCCATCTGGTGGTGATGCTGTCTAACCCACATTTTTCTATCTTATCAAGTAGTAAGTTGTGGTCTATTTTATCAAATGCCTTACTGAAGTCCAAGTAAATTATATCTACAGTATTTCTCTGGTCCACTAATTTTGTTACTTTCTCAAAGAATGCAATAAGATTTGTCTGGCATGATCTGTTTTTGACAAACCCATGTTGGCTTTTGGTTATGACTTTGATTGCCTCTAGGTATTGGCAGATTTGTTGCTTGAGTATCTTTTCCAGAATCTTCCCAGGTATTGATGCCAGGCTAATAGGTCTGTAGTTTCCTGGATCCATTTTTTCAAGATGGGAACTACATCAGCTCTTTTCCAATCCTCTGGTAGTTCCCCAGTGCTCCAGATGTTTAAAAGATATAGTTCAGTGGTTCTGAGATCACGTCTGCCATTTCTGATAATTGTGTCTCATTGCACCAGTTAGAATGTCTCAAGAGTAAGTTCTACAGTTTTTCTTGTTGAAATGCCATTTAATCCATGGCTTCTATGGTAGAAAGATAACGTAGATTGTGAGGACTCCCAGAGGTCCATAGGAAATAGAACTTTTAAGAGAACTCTAGAAATTGTCCATCTGATGTTACTCACAGCAGAAGCAAGGACAAATTATTAAAATCATTAGAACTATGTCATCATTTTCATTCTTTATATGTGTGCCAGTTGATAATTAATCTTTTCTGCATCCATTTCTTTTTGTTATGGATTGCTTATGTGGGTTTGTAGTATCTGATCTGCAGCTATTACCTGGCAAATGTGAAGGCATGATGATGATGAAAGATGATGATGAAGAAGATGATGTAGTATTGGTTTGTTAGGCAGCTAAACCTCACCTAGTCAAATGCAAAAGCACTATTTCATATATATATATATATATATACCGTGTTTTCCCAAAAATAATACATGTCCCCATAATAAGGCCAATCAGGCTTTTCGATGCATGCGCTAGAATAAGCCCCCCTGAGAATAAGTATATATATATATATATAAAATTTCACTATTTCACACACACACACACACACATTATGTATATATATATCTATTTAAAAATAGGTATGATAAATAAGTCAACAGAATGAAGAACATTGGCTTCTCCTGCATGATTGTTTGGAAAGACTCTTTAGGCAACAGATACTGTTCCAAATAGTAATTGAATATTAACTGATTGAAAATGAATTGGGTGCCCAAGTAAAGAAAAACTTAACACTATGAAAACAGAAGAGCTTTGGGCTGTCCATGAATTAATTGAGTTTGGGATAATTTCTAGAATAAAAGACAAGGATTATAAGTGGATGCTTCATAGGACCAATACGGTGTCTGGGACCAATAAAAAAAGACTCTTAGTTGATTGATATATTTTAAAAATAATAAATTATGTGTCTTTATTTTAAAATATCCAGGAAAACAATAAGATCTATAGTGGTGTTTAAAAACATGTGCACCCTTTGGAATTTTCAATATTTCAATATTTCTGTATAAATATGACCTAAAATATCATCCATTTTCCACACAAATTCTAGACAAATATGTAGCCTTAGATCATTTGCATCAATAAATCAATGAATAAATATAGTATTATTGACTTGTTTATTTAATTGGATTTTTTTAATCCTCTGTGGAGAACAGATAGTATTTTAGATTGTATTTATGTATAAATATTGAAAATTCAAAGGGATTCACAAAATTTTGAGCTCCATTGTAAGAATCAACTGATGCGAAAGATCAAATTAAATGTTTTTCTTTTTACAACTACTTTCTTGGAGGGATTTTTTTTTAAAAAAATACGATTATTTTTAAAGAGGGAAATTGGTGCAGGAATGAAGTTCATCATTTTTCTGCCATAAACTATTCCCCTCAAAAATGAATTCAATAGTTCACTGAAATAATATCTGAGAAGAGCATAGAGTTTTCTTACTTGGGAGAAGCTAGTTGTGTATAATACTATATTGAAATTCCCCCCTCTGTGTTTGTGTGTGTCAGAATTTCATATAAATTTTTCAGAGTAGTATTTTTTAAAATTCATTTTATCATTTGGAACTGTTTCCTGTTACACATTTTTTTTCCATCTCTGTGGCTGGCCAAACTCCCCAATCTATAAAATGACCACTGGGAGAAGTTCCCTTCTGAAGGGAACACGACTTTTACATCACTACTTTGGAACTAGATTAGCCCAAGAACTCTACATTTCATGCATGAGCACTTCTCCAGAATTCTCCTTTGAAAGAAATGTCAAAAGCAAGTTCATTTTCATCGAACTGAATTGAAATTGACTGGGGGAAAAAATAGATCATCCCAGCTCTCATGTATATCCACAATAGTCAATTGAGAGCTTTTGGCTCTTGTAATTTGTAACATCTGGACCAGTAGTGGGTTTCACTTACCTTCGCTACCGGTTCGGAACTGTGAACACACGTGGGGCGCTTCTGCGCATGCGCAGAACCTTCTGTGCATGCGCAGATTGTCAGTGATGACGTCCGGGCAGGTGGGTGGAGCCTCCTGCCGCCGCTACCGGTTCATCCGAACCTGGGCGAACCGGTAGCAACCCACCACTGATCTGGACCCCACATCTGTCAATCTGTTGACAGATTGCTGTGGACCATATTCGTTCTCCTCTGCTCCTGGTGCATTCATCAACTTCTGTGGCACATTGGGTGTCCCTTTAGAGCAGGTTTTACAGGGGTGGAGGGTAAGAAGAGGATTACAGGGGTGGAGGGTAAGAAAAAATTTTATTTTGTAAAATGGACACCATCTATTGCAGTAAAGCCTACTCAAATCCCCTGCCCACTCAACCCCCAATATTCAAAGTCAACCAAATTCTGCTGCCTAGTATTTTGGGATATATCATTTACATAATATCTGTAGAAATCTATTGAGAACAATATCCCCAACACTAAATAATTCAAGGAATCTCTTCCTTTCTTTCCTCACAATGCTTTTGCAGGTGCACAAATTAAACGTAATAAGGTGTTGGTACCACATTTTGAATGTGAAAGTGTTAACCATGTTTGAATTGCTGCTTCCATGGCAACCTCTGTGATAGTGTAATTTGTTCCTAGAGACATATTTTTCTAAAGTATTGATTGTGTACCACATTTGGGAATATAGCGTTATTGTAGTCAGAGGATTTAATTTAAAGGATTAAAATAGAAAAACAGGGCGAGTGAGAAAAGGAGGATTATTCCAGAAAAGTAAATGCATAATAGTCAGAATTCTTGAAAACTTATGATTATGATTCAAAACCAATGGTTAGATGCTTAAAGAACAGAGACAGAAATAAGGATTTGATATTGTGACTACACACTATTTATCGAATTTAAACTAGGTTTTCTGTTTTTCCTAATTAGGTTCAACTGATTTTGTTTGACTGCTGGGTTGCTGAAGATGCTGAGATGGTGAAATAACTGCCCCCAATTACAAAGTATTACTTAAACAGTTACTGGTTCCATGAAATTTGAAATGCTTCTATTACCAGCAAATTGTTACACTGATTTATAAGAATACATGATAGCTAAATATCAAGAGAATACACATGAGCCATGATGGCACAGTGGTTAGAGTACTGCAGGCTACTTCTGCTGACTGCCGGGTGACTTCAATTTGGCAGTTCAAATCTCACCAGGCTCAAGGTTGACTCAGCCTTCCATCCTTCCGAGGTGGGTAAAATGAGGACCCAAATTGTTGGGGGCAATATGCTGACTCTGTAAACCACTTAGAGAGGGCTGTAAAGTACTGTAAAGTGGTATATAAGTCTAAGTGCTATTGCTATGTGCGCACACACACACACACAAATAAGTTTGTGTGTATGTATGTATATGTACATGTATATGTACATGTTCTTCTTCTTCATCATCATCATCATCATCATCATCATCATCATCATCATCATCATCATCATCATCATCATCATCATCATCATCATCATCATTTTAGTCATTGTCTATCCACTGCAGGATGAAGGCCTCTTCCGCATGTTTCCAACCTCTACGATCCTGAGCTTTCTTTTGCCAATTGGGCCTGCCATACTTGCTGATCCATCTTGTTTTAAGTTCCTTTCGTGGATGCTTTTCATCAAGTGAGATCCATTCTATGACCGCCTTGGTCCACCTGCCCTCAGTTCTTCTTGCTATGTGACTGGACCATTTCCATTTCCATTTTTTTACTCTCTTTCTTTTACATGTACACACACACACACACACACACACACACACACTTTCTGCAATTTCCCTGATCACTGAATATAACATTTTATAAAGTAATAGAAAAACTTATTTGAAGATGAGCAAGACTTTCTTTTGGTGAGTGCATTGCAAGATATTTTAGTGAGTGCATTGCTGAGACATTGGATGTTGTTTAGCAGTGGTTTTCTCTAAATTCTTACGTTAGTGCAAAATGTCAGATGCTGATATCCTTTGTGGTGGAAACTGAAATTGATCATTCCACAGAATTACATCTTATTTTTCATACTGTTTATAGCTTTTAAAAACTTTTTGGTAAGGACATCTGATGTTTTGGAATACAAAGCCATCTATATCTTAAACAAACTCCAGTTTATTTCTTCTATCCCATAATGGAAAAGATAGCAATTTTCTTGACTATGATTTTAAAAAACAGATTGGATGATAGTAAACTCATGGGTAATATACTACTTATATAAGAGAACACTCCAAGCAGTTAAGAAATATAAACAAATAACAATATTGCTTTAATGAAATCCATTTAGTAATACCTACCAAAGTGAACCAATTTATGGGGTTAACAGAGGCTGGACAAAAATCCACCCAGTTAACCCTTGCCTGTTGTCACTAAATGAAACTTGAAGGTTGATAATACAATGCATGAAGATCGTTACTTGCCTGAAGTATTTTATTGCTAAACTGTTTATGATAAGTTCAGTTTATTTCTGCTTTAGACTTGGACTTATATTTGGGGAAATGTAATCAGTATTAAGCCAAGAATTTAAAAGACGCTTGCTCCTGAGGAGGAAAGCTATGGCAAATCTAGACAGCATACTAAAAAGCAGAGACATCACCCTGCCAACAAAAGTACATATAGTCAAGGCTATGGTTTTCCCAGTTGCAATGTATGGCTGTGAAAGTTGGACCATAAGAAAGGCTGAGCGCCAAAGAATTGAAGCCTTTGAACTATGGTGCTGGAGAAGACTCCTGCGAGTCCCTTGGACTGCAAGGCGATCAAACCGGTCAGTCCTAGAGGAGATCAACCCTGACTGCTCTTTAGAAGGCCAGATCCTGAAGATGAAACTCAAATACTTTGGCCACCTAATGAGAAGGAAGGACTCACTGGAGAAGAGCCTAATGCTGGGAAAGATTGAGGGCAAAAGAAGAAGGGGATGACAGAGAATGAGGTGGCTGGATTGAGTCACTGAAGCAGTAAGCGTGAGCTTAAATGGACTCCAAAAGATGGTAGAGGGCAGGAAGGCCTGGAGGAACGTTGTCCATGGGGTTGCGATGGGTCAGACACAACTTCGCAATTAACAACAACAATCAGTATTAAGAACCTCTCTTGTTTCTTGTATGTTTTAAAAGATATATATTGGTTATTAAGACACAATTCTTTTTCACAAACAAAATATAACTTGCTTTTTGCCACAACTGATATTTAGTCTGTTATAAAAAATAATTCTCATTATTTAATAAGCACCATAGGTAACAACAGACAGAAGAAGTATAAGGGAAGCATATTCCTGAAAAGAGGGAGAAAAAAACCTGAGAATTGTTTAATGACTCAGCAGTACTCCAGGATTCAAAGCTATAATTTTATGTCCCTTATAACCTGCCAACTCGCAAAACTGAAAGTGCTAATTAAAACTTTATTAGATAGAAATAAATCTGTATCTGCAAGAATGCCTCTTTTAATACCTAGGTAGAAGTTTATTTTAAATTCTAGTGCTTCTGTGAAACAGGACATTATCTTCTCTTTTTGAATTTAAGAAAGTAAGAAATAAAAAAAATCCCTTGAAAATCCAATCATTTCATTTTTTTTATTAACAATTAATAATAAGCAACTCTGAGCTTTTTGTAACAAAGGAAATAATTTCCTCTTCAGCACTTGACATTTTACAAGTAGCTAAGCTGTGAACAAAGGGCCACTGCATACTTTAATTTAATTTGTTTGTATTGGTAACATAAATTCAAAGGATAATAACATGCCCGTTTTATACAAAGTACTGTACAAATGATAATTGCAGCCACAATTTAAAAGATAATAATAGAGAAAGATCTGATGTGATTATTTTATCTGTAAGTTCAGTTCCAATAGTGAATGGGCATGCCAGTTATTAGCAAAACAGTCATTTGTTTATTTATTTCTCTTGTTTTATTTATTTGTGGTGGAAACTATTTAATTTTTTACTAGCTATGTGCCCCTCTCAGTCTTTGCTTATAAGTGAAGTTGTTAATTTGTGAAGCTAGCAAGCATTCCACATACCGGTACTTGTTTCTTAAAACAATATCCAAATATACTCATATTATTACTAAACAATCTTTGCATAGATATCCCATTATCATTTTAATTATCCAGTTTTCTTTTTATTTTCTTGAGTAGGAAGTGGGGAGGAATATTTTATTGCCCTTGTTGGGAAGCCAATAAGAGCAGGCCACTGGCTCTCTGTTTAAGGCTGCTTTCCTTTCTCTGCATAGTCTTCATTGCCCTTGGCCATTCATTGACCCAAAAGTGCCTTTTCGAAAAGGCAACTGGACTTTCTTGTTTTTTTCCTTTGAAAACACTTCACTTGTCATTCAAGAAGCATCTTCAGAACTGAAGAAGCTTTTTGGATGAGAAAACATTTTCAAAGATGGATGAATTTTTCCTTCCCAATGTGGGAGGTTTAGAAGTTAAGCAGATGTTGCAAGAAAATTGGAGAAGGGAATTATGTGTACGTGAATGTGATCTGTTCCTCATTTTTAGCTCTCATATGATTAAACTTTAGCTACCCCAAACAGCACTGATTCACGTGAACTCTGGATCCTTGAAATAGGTTGGTATTTATGTAAAGATGACAGAGGGAGAAAAGGGTAATCTTGACCAGGAACAAGAATTTGTGCTACAGCTTTTATAATCTACAGCTTTCATATTCTCTAGCTACTGCTTTTTCATTGTTTGGGGTACTGTCAATGTTTAAGCATTTGTTTTCACTTGCAATATTTTTAATTACTTTATGGAATGATTTGCTGTCAGGTTTCGTTGTTTTTTGTTTAAAATTTGTAGCTAGTTGTAAAATCACTTGTAGAGCACCCTAAAATATGCAAACCAACATTTGATCTAAGGCATTCACCAAAGAACTCAAATACCTCATAAAGGTGAATGAATATTCCATCAATTTACTACCACAGTGCCACAAGAAAATCAAAATCCAACCAATACTCAAAATACCACAGCAACAACCCAATAGACCAGGAGTCAGCAACCTGTGGCTCTGGAGCTGCATGTGGCTCTTTCATCCCTCTGCTGTGGCTCCCTGTTGCTGGTTGGCACCACAATTTTGAGAGGAGCTTCCGGTTGGGGGGGGAAGGAGGGCGTGCCAGGAGGAGACTCTATGGCAAGGGGCGGGTTTTCCGGTCAGCTCCACAATTGATAGGGCTTTCGGTTAGGACTGGTAGAGGAAAAATGCCGCCGCGCTAGGAGGAGACTCTATGGTGGGGGAACCGGACTTCCGGTCGGCTCCAGAATTGAACGGGGGGCTTCTGGTTAGGACCTTTGTGGCTCTTTGAATGTTTAAGGTTGCCAACCCCTGCAATAGACTCTGTCAGTTGGCCTGGGGATCTGATGGGGGAATTGCATACTGGAGGTGGCTGCTGGATTGATGGAAGAACTCCTCCTCCCCCTCTCACTCTCTGCTCTCCACCTGTCCATATTTTTATTATCATATTAATGCATTCTTGTATTCTTTTTCATTGTTTATTTTATTGTCCTAATATTTTTCTTCTGTTCTGTTTAAGCTCTTTCCTTCCTTCGCTTTTATTGTTGTAAGCCCCACAGAGAGATAGGCAGAAAATAAATTTAACAAATAAATAAATGAAACAAATCTTCATTAAAAAGCATTGATCCATGCAACTAACCACAGGACAGACATAATCTATGAAAAGAGTAGCTCTTTCATACATTAAAAACATGTCAGAATCACCAACGGGTTACCAGGAAACCCACAAACCAACAAAATCAATTCAAGATGTCCTAAACAATCGCAAATACCCATTGGCCAAATAAGACAAGGAGGAGTCATTTACAACATACAATGCAAGATCTGTGAAAAATACTTATGTGGGACAAAAATATTCTGAAATATTGTCAGAATGCGGCCACAAATATCACTTGGGGGGTCAGAAAACTCAATGAAAATGTATTACTTTCACAGCACAAAGACAAGTTAAGCCACAGTTTCAACTAGGATGCTATAGACATTTTAGACTAAGCCAGGTCTAAGAGTGTAAGAGAATTCCTGGAGGACTGGTATTCTCATAAATTAGCAAGCAACAAACATACACATGTGAGCCATTCAAAAGAAACAACCAGAGACAAAGAAAAAGGCAAATAGGCCAGAGAACATTGTCCCTTATCATACCTCTATTAACCAACATCCAGATAAATAGGAATCAACATTTAATGATTGCAATAAGCACTTGATGATAGTATTCCAATCAAAGAAGAAACAATACCACAAATCAACATATCCTGTCCAAATCCACACATGGGTGAGTTTTCACTTGACAGCCAAGAAATCTCACCACCCCATGTTAAACCAGTGATGATGTTACCTTGCCTGGTAACAAAACATCTACAAGAAAACCAAACTCAGAAAACATCAAGAACTCAACGAAGCCTAATATTTTCGCTGAATTACTTTATGCCAAAATGTCCCTTGTTTTGGACACATTTTATTTGGGTAATGATTCCTTAGGTCCTTTCCTCACTGTTTAATTTAAATGTTCTCCATTCATCCTTGAGTCAACTGGAAAGTGTACTGGCATGAAATTATTGATCCCTAACCATCACTATTGCCTGTGTTTCCACTCATTGCCATTCATGCAACTTCTGTACAAGGTCAGATAGCCTAACAGACTTTACATGCCTTGAGGCTATTCTTAGACACTATTGGAAGAAGGGAGGAAAACAATTCTGTAACACCAGTGCAGCTAAGAATGACTTAAACCATCTCACTCATGAACTGGAGGTAAGATTAAGGTCAAGGCGTTAAAATAATGCTTTCAGGGTATGTTTGCTTTCTGGTGAAATGAACATGGAGAAATGCCCTAAGAGTAAATATTACATGCCTTGTAAGCTTTTGGGACAGGACAAGGATTGCATATATTGAGGCTTCCATCCAGAAATGTTGAAGTCATTCATATGTTATGATTAAATTTTGATTTGCGGGTACATCAGTTCATAAGGTTGGCCTATTTAAGCTGAGAGCATATTTGCAACATTTAAAGAAAACCACACCTGTACCTAATCAGAGGGTTAGGGTTTTTTAATTACAAACTTTGACCAGGCCTTTAAAATAAAAGAGTACAGTGAAAGAAGAAATAGTTTAATACAGCAATTAGTTATTAGGGAAAATAATAATCAAACAATAAAGCAGCATAATGTTCATAAATTGGAGCTATTACTGCCAGGTGCAAGCAAACAGAACCATTTGTGAATAGTCTCAAGAATAAGCTTTATTGTTAGTCATCTATATTGCAAGAATCTCACCAGGCTGACTGCATTTCTTTGGGAACAGTCAGCTAAGGCTTCTGTGAGAGGTCAGGCCGGTGCCACTTTCTGCAGTGCAAGGACTCTAAGCTTAGCCCCTTCTTAACACCTTCCTCCAGTCTAGCTGGACATTCCAACCCAATTACCAAAACCTTTCTCAGACCACAACACAGTGACTTTAACTTTTATAAGGAAAATTGGCTCTTTCAGCTGGGAATTGAATGAGATGTCTTTGCAAAAGGGAACAGTAGTGGAGGTTTGCAAAAAGGAAGTTAATATAATTTTTTTTTGAGAATACTCGTAATAAAGGCACAGAAATGGGGGATGCAAGTAAAGTTTTTAAAGAAGGATATTTCATACAACATAACAATGAATTTAAAAAGAAAATGCAAGTGATTTGGATGAGGTTAAAAAATAAGTGTTTAAAAAGTCTCCTGGGTGGACAACTATTACCCATCAAATGAAGCTTCTACAGAGGCAATTATCTATGATAACAATGAGTGAGATGGAAATAATGATGAATTATGCAAAACAAAGAAAATTTGAATCTGCAAATAAACTGGGGAAATGGTTGCATATAAGTTGCGAAAAGAAAAAGAAAAGAAAATAATATTAAACTTACAAGAAGAAAATACCACAATAACAGATAATGCAAATCCACACTGATACAGAGGATTTTAAAGTTTAATATTCAATTGAAGCGAGAACTTTTCCTTTTAAGACTAATAGATGCATAGTTCATAAAGAGTCCTGGAAGATTATTTCAGTATATGATTACTGTAGTGAGATTATTCTATCCACAAAGATGGAAAGATCTGGCATGATGGAGGAATGAAACTGACAGAACTTGCTGAGGTGGCCAAACTGACTTCTTTGATTAGAGAAAGACCATTATTGATATTCATTAATGATTGGAAGTTGTTATGGACTTTTTGAATAAAAAAAGAAAATGATTGTATGGTTCATGGTTTTGATGATTGGACAGAAATACAGTAGCTTATAGAAAGAAGGGAATTATTTATTTTTTATTTATTTATTTATTTGTCAAACATGTACAAGATAGCAGGTATAGGTATAATCATAAACATAATCAAAGTGAATACAGATAGATGAAGACAATAGGACAGTAGGACAGGGACGGTAGGCACGCTGGTGCGCTTATGCACGCCCCTTACAGACCTCTTAGGAATGGGGTGAGGTCGACAGTAGACAGTCTAAGGTTAAAGTTTTTTGGGTTTGGGGAAGAAACCACAGAGTCAGGTAGTGAATTCCAGGCATTGATCACTTGATCACT
>QLTV01003476.1:2339644-2354612 GCA_003457575.1 Thermophis baileyi
GTCTAGCAAACGTTTTGTATGCTCTAGTTAGCAGTGTAATGTTGCCAGAGAAGAAGCTACGCAGGATTAAGTTGACTACTCTTAGTGCCTTTTTGGCAATGTTGTTACAGTGGGCTTTGGCACTTAGATCATTAGATATGAGTACTCCAAGATCCTTGACAGAATGAGGGTCGTCTACAAGGTCGTGTAATCCAAGAGAGAGAGAGAGAGAGGATTGGTTAGAATTGCATGTATAACTACCGAGAGGAAGACTTTATATTTCTATTCATATTTTCTGCTTTTTCTTCCTTTTCTTGTTTCTGTCTCCTTTCTTTCTTTTTTTTTTTTTGGTTGCTTTCCCCTCTACTTTTCAATTTGGGCAACTTTGGAATATACATATATAACAACTTTGGTTGGGTGGACAGTATAGAAACAATGATATCAATTACAAAGTTATGGAAAGCAATGTCTAATAAAAAAAGATTTGTTCCTTTTTCCCTTACCAAATTGATTTTAAAAAGATGGTGAAATGGAAAAATGGGATGGAAATGGGGATATCAAGGTTGACTCAGCCTTCCATCCTTCCGAGGTCGGTAAAATGAGGACCCAAATTGTTGGGGGCAATATGCTGACTCTGTAAACCGCTTAGAGAGGGCTGTGAAGCACTGTGTAGCGGTATATAAGTCTAAGTGCTATTGCTATTGCTATTTACTTTGGATCAACTGGCAGATAATGAAGATGAATTTTTAACATATTCTGTGTTAAGAGATAAATATCATCTATTAGATGTAACCCAAGGGCAATATTTACAGTTACATTTGCTAACAATATTGTTTGTACCAGCAGTATTTTCAGCTTCTGAGATACTAGAATAACTAGTATCCTTTACTTTAGTTTAACTATCGTTTAAAACTTAAAAACCCCTACTATTAGTTTTTATATATGTTTGTTAGCTATAAATCAATTTTTAAGATTTTTTTTAAAAACCCATCTTTATTATTTTTAAATAAATAACTCAAGTTGGCAGACATACCCAATACTCCTTCCTCCTTCTATTTTCCTTTTTTTAAAAAAATAATTTTTATTGAACAATTTTAAAAACAAGATTAAAAACAACCATATATACAAAAATTATAACATAACATAACATAACATAACATAACATAACATAACATAACATAACATAACATAACATAACATAACATAACATAACATAACATAACATAACATAACATAACATAACATAACATAACATAACATAACATAACATAACATAAACATAACATAACATAACATAACATAACATAACATAACATAACATAACATAACATAACATAACATAACATAACATAACATAACATAACATAACATAACATAACATAACATAACATAACATAACATAACATAACATAACATAACATAACATAACATAACATAACATAACATAACATAACATAACATAACATAACATAACATAACATAACATAACATAACATAACATAACATAACATAACATAACATAACATAACATAACATAACATAACATAACATAACATAACATAACATAACATAACATAACATAACATAACATAACATAACATAACATAACATAACATAACATAACATAACATAACATAACATAACATAACATAACATAACATAACATAACATAACATAACATAACATAACATAACATAACATAACATAACATAACATAACATAACATAACATAACATAACATAACATAACATAACATAACATAACATAACATAACATAACATAACATAACATAACATAACATAACATAACATAACATAACATAACATAACATAACATAACATAACATAACATAACATAACATAACATAACATAACATAACATAACATAACATAACATAACATAACATAACATAACATAACATAACATAACATAACATAACATAACATAACATAACATAACATAACATAACATAACATAACATAACATAACATAACATAACATAACATAACATAACATAACATAACATAACATAACATAACATAACATAACATAACATAACATAACATAACATAACATAACATAACATAACATAACATAACATAACATAACATAACATAACATAACATAACATAACATAACATAACATAACATAACATAACATAACATTTATAATCCCTAACAAGAACAGTTCCGGTTTTAATTCTACTTTCTGATCTATAATTTCTTCTATCCACCTTTGAATCTTTCTCCAGTATTTTTTTGCCTCTGGGCACGTCCACCACATGTGGTAGTACGTCCCCTGATCGTGTTTACATTTCCAACATTTAGCTGTTGTATTTGGAAACATCTTTGCCAATCTTGCTGGAGGTAGGTGCCATCTATAGAACATTTTATAGATGTTTTCTTTATAGGATGCTGCCACTGTGAGTTTATAATGTAATTCTATTTTCCATACCACAATCACATGAGTTCAGTTCAGAGTCTCCTGGTATTAAGAAATGAGTGCAATCAAGAATTAGAGTCTCCTATATTGCCTGGATAATGAGAGAGTGTCGTAACTTCTATAGCAAGAGTATCAATGAACCTCAAATTACAACTTACAGAACAAGTAATATTTAGGGCTTATTGGACTCCGTTACGTTTGTTTAGAAAAGGACTGTCAAAAGCAGCACTTTGTTGGAGATGCAAGAAGGATAATGTTTTTAAAAATGTCTCTACAATGTCCTATATTTACCCAGTTTGGGCTGAAAGTAGTGGATTATATAAATACGATTTTTCAACAAAAGCTAAAGTTTTCAGAGGATGCTATTTTGAACTATATCTCTGGTACATAGAATTTGACAATCGGACAACATAAATGGTTTCTCTGTGCCCTTACTAGTGCTAAAAGACTGATATTAAAGCTAAAGAATCAGTTCTCAACAAATGAACCAGCAAACATGTGGAGAACTTTTAAATATATCACTGGTTATGGCAAACTACCTTCCCAAGTTGAAGGAAATCAGCAACTGGCAGATGACCTGAATGTGTTTTACTGGAGGTTTGAAAGGAAATGAAAACTACTGCCACCCATCTCCACAATCCCCATCTCAGACACACCAACAACAGCCAAGCCTCCTACAACTGACCCAGGGGTGGGTTCTAACTTACCTCGCTGCCAGTTCACTTCCTCCCATGCCGCATGGCCGTGCCTCGCACCTCGCATGCGCAGTGCAAAAAATAAAAAAATCCTCCCCCAAAAGCCAAAAACAAGATGGTGACACATGCACATTGCCGGAAACTCGGCTTCTGCGCATGTGCAGAAGAAAAAAAACCCGGAAAAAAATTCAAAAAAAAAAATCAATGGGAGGAGCCAAGTTCACTTAACAATCAGGTTACTAACTTATCAACTGCAGTGATTCACTTAACAACTGTGGCAAGAAAGGTAGTAAAATGTGGCAAAACTCACCTAACAAATGTCTTACTTAACAACAGAAATTTTGGGCTCAATTTTCTCCTCTCTTTGATAGTGTATGCATCTCCATCATTGTCTTCTTTATGTTTTGTTCTTTCTCTTTTTTTTGCTATCAATTAAAAAAGCAATAAAAATTAATGTAAAAAGTATGGTTTGCTACCCAAAGTATGATCATAATGTTGGAAACATTCTTCAGAATGACCATATAAAATGTTATGGATTTTCTGAATTCAGATAGACTGACCACTGGAACACCATGCTATGAATATTATAGTAGCTGAAAAAAAAAGTTTTACTGATAGGAGTGGCAATACTAAATGAAACCAAAGTAGCTCAAAAGGAACAAGAAGAGATTATAAAAAATTGAGACTTAACAACTGAAATACAGAGATTATAGAATAAAATGTCAAAAGGTTTTCTCATAATTATAGGAGCATTAGGAATTATAACAATAGAATTATTTGAATTCACAAAAATCACTTTTGCTTACACCCACATATACTGTATATGATGATGGTATTATACAGTATAATGATGGTATTTGGACATTTCTTAGGTTTTGGCATAAAACTAGAAGTGACCCCAAAACTATATTTGCTGAGTATTCTTCAGAACATATATAAAAGAACTATCACAATATTAGACCAATTACAGAATTTCCCAAGTCTTCAAGTTCTTGACCAACAATTTAACAATCCATGCAAATAAATTCTGCTTAACGTATCATTAGGCAATGTGTGGCCACTGCATAGAAACTAAGACATGTTGCTGTCCTGCTTATTTTTCTTCCCTTCCAACCTTCACAGTTCCTGAGTTGGCTTGCTAAACTTTTTTTTAATTTCAAAGGTATTTTTATCCTTTTAAACTTAGCACTGATGGGGAAAAATATTTTTGATACAGCCACCATTAGAACAGTACCTTTCAAGTTTCAGGCTGCAGGGATTGATGTGAGTTGTTTACTGTTGGTCTGTGGCAATGATGTTCCTTCAGAAATCCAGCACACTTGCTGTTTAGCAACATTTCTGTGAATTCAGCAGTAAACAGAGGGCTTATTTCCGCATCTCAAAAATAAAAGAGACCTGAAATGATGAGGGAATGGATGTAAGCTAATAACAGTGCAGAAATCTGACCTCTACTATACCCAGAGTTTTCTCCCACTGTTCAAATATTCTTTTGTTTTTCTACCTTACTCTCAAATCCTGCTTTCAAATCCACACATACACCCCTACATGGGACAATACATTTTTCTTTTCATCACTGGTTCAAAAATACATTTTGTTCTTCTTCATTAGTATTTGCAATCTTAGGGATATCTTTAAAAATGGCAGTTTGATGCATCTCATTCATGCAAAAACTCCTTCCTTCCTTCCTTCCTGTTCTGCCCCAGCGATGAGCCACCAATAATACGCACACACAAACTGCGAAATACTGTTCTTTTACTAATAAACGTCTCCTAATAACTTCTTAGGAGCAACATAATAGTTTGAAAACAAAATAAAGGCAGAATAGGTTTTTTTTTCCAAACCTCCGCTGGTAAATGTCTAATCTTTAACATCTGGCCGGAGTCCAAGAGATACTATGATCAGGTCTGACTGTATTTGGCAATACTCCCAGAACTAGGAATGCAGGAAATAAGACCCGTACTGGAACAAGTAAACGAGCAGACTGAAGTCACAAAGAGCAAGAGTGATATCAAACTCTTGTTGTTTCCTGCAACAACGTTCTGCGTGGTCAGGGCTTAAATAATCTAAGGGTGCGGCCACTTAGCCTGCTGCTCTACTCTCGAGGAGACCTCCTCCTGAGTAGCCACTCTTGTCTTCTAGCAGCCCTGTGTGCCCGAGCATCAAGAAGAAGAGGCTCCTCCTCTTCTTCTTCAGCCCTGATGGACTCCTCAGGAGGTACAGAAGGCCCTGGTTGACTCTCAGCTTGTGGCACCAAGTCCTCTCCAACCTCATCGCTCTCTGACTCAGGTGCCAGATCCTTCCTTCCTTCCTTCCTTCCTTCCTTCCTTCCTTCCTTCCTTCCTTCCTTCCTTCCTTCCTTCCTTCCTTCCTTCCTTCCTTCCTTCCTTCCCATATGTCCATAGTCAGTTGTTATGAAATATAAAAGCAGATCTTTTCCCTTGCCCAGCTCCAACCATAATTTTCATATGCAGTCCTCAATGGAGCAATCTAAAACATGTATCTCCCCCAAAGATGGAACCATTTTCCAGTTGATAGAAGCTGTAAGGAAAACATTTTTATGCCCCCCCCCCACCAACTAGTGGCTTGAAAATGTGTGCAATCAATGACATTTCACACTTAAATGGAGCTGGAAAGAAAAACACTGCTTTTAATGCATTGAAAGGGATTTAAAAGTGTAAATGGATTGCTGCAAAGGAGGATATCAACTTAGCACATTTTATTTTGTTTTCTCAAAAAACTGTCAGTATCGACTGGGATTGCTGCAAAACTTCCAAGAAATTTTTCTAGTATTTATATAATTTACCTTTTAAATTTAAAAAAATCAACAAATTTGTAAGAAATTAATTCTTTATATTTTCATTTAAGAAAAATTTTATTGTGTCCCAATTCATTCTCAGTGTTTCTGGATGGTGAATTAGCTCCATGTACATAGAAAATAATTACCATATTTTTCGAAGTATAAGATGCTCCGGAGTATAAGACGCACATTAGTTTTTGGGGAGGAAAACAAGAAAAAAAAATTCTGCCTCTGCCTACCAGCATCCATTGGTATTCATCTGGCTAGCATCCTTGCAGCAAACAGCAAACAACCTGGTCAGCTTCAGCACATTATCGCAGCCTGATTCAGCACGAGCAGCTGATTGGCGGTTGGATCGGCCTCCTGGAATAGCGCCAATCAGCTGTTCCAGGCTGTGGGGACTGCCACAGCCCATCGCCGCCTACGTGCGTTGCGTTTTTGGCCTCTGTGCATCGTGTTTTTGGCCTCCGTGCATCGCATTTTTGGCCTCCGCATACTCAGTTTTAGACCCATTCCAGGCTGCGGGGATCGCCACAGCACATCGCCACTGATCGCCACCTCCGCACATCACATTTTCGGCCTCCGCACACCCCATTTTTGGCCTCCGCGCATCATGTTTTCGGCCGGTTCCAGGTGGTGGCGGCGGGGATCCCTGCCGCCTGGAACCGGCCAAAAACGCAACATGCAGAGGCCAAAAATAGGGTGTGCGGAGGCTGAAAACGCAATGTGCAGAGGCCAAAAATGCAATGCGCAGAGGCGGCGATTGGCGGCGATGTGCTGTGGTGATCCCTGCAGCCTGGAACTGGGTCTAAAATGGAGTGTGCGGAGGCCGAAAATGTGACGCGTGTAGGCAGAAAATGGCCGAAGGGTAGGGGCCGGCAGGTGGGAGGGGCTTCGGCAACATTCACTGTATAAGACACACAGACATTTCCACCCACTTTTTGGGGGGGGAGTGTGTCTTATACTCCGAAAAATACGATAATTATGAAATGCAATCTTCCTTTCAATAGCTGTAAAAGCAACAAGGAATAAAATATGTTCCAAACATCTACCATATTTATCACCCTGAAATTAGGAAGATTAAAAAGGATATTTAGGTTTAACAACCTGTGGCTGTTGCTCCTTGTCTACCTAACCTTTGTTAACTTTAACATAAACTTAATCGTTAAACATATTGCTAGGAAGTTAATGCAGCTTCCGTACTCCAAGTCTGTGGAGAACTTTCTGGGATGTTTCATTTCTGAAGCACAGACCACATGAAAGTGCTTTGGGAAAAATCCCAGCCCTACCAAACTGCAAAACTACCATATTTAAAAACTGTTGCTATCAATAAAGCTAAAAAGACTTGCGTTTTCCTAAACCAGAGTTTCTCAACCTTAAGATGGGTGGACTAAAAGACCTTCAAGGTCCCTTCCAACTCTGTTATTCTTTTATTGAACTCCCAGAATTCCTCAGTTAGCATGGCCAACATTTTAAAGTTGCCAAGTTGAGAAACACTGCCCTAAACTGAAGGAGAACTGTTGGTGAGGTCCAGGTTTGTGATAAAATTACTTGAAGACATGATTTCACCAAGAGATTCCTACACATGTGAGAAATGGATAGCTCTCATTCAGGCAGTTGGCTGAGGGTTTGGATATTGAGGAAAGGAATATGGCCAGCATGTCCATTCTTTACCCAGTTTCATATCATCTGCAATTTTAGTTGAAATAGTGATGTCACATGATCTCAATCAGACAGCACTGATATTAGATATTTCACTGTCCAATATGCTGTACAATTGTACAGAAAGAGAAAGAGAGGAAACAATAACAACCCCCCCAAAAACACTAATAACAAATTCTCATGTTTAACTGTAGATATAATCCAACTGCATACTTCCTATTTTGCAAGAATATATGCCATTTTATGCATATATTTTAATACATTTTTCTACTCATGCCTTTATCATTATGCAGAGTTGATTGTGTGCCAAAGAACTGCTTAGTGAGACTCTACTCTTTTTGAAATGAGAAAGACAAAAAAAGGAAAAACAAACTGTAATTTGTTACATATAACTTAATCTATTATGGATGTTATAAAACATGCAATGTTTTTGAGTCAGGGTTGTGATTAGTTGCTTTATATATATATATAAAAGAAGAAACGACAGACGTCATGATCTCCGGAACTTTTAAAAAAAATTTATTTATACTTAGCTTTCGTCAGCCCCTGCTGACATCGTCAGAGTGTAAAATCCCCATTGAGGAAATGCTTGCTTTTTATGTGTTGCCGATCAATTTAGTCCTTGCACGCGTAATGGGCCCACACCCTTGCTTCCCCCCTGTAATTAGCTTTGTTTTTACCTTAGTCATGCTGACTAAAGGGGGTGTGATTTTCATTGCCTCCTTCCCCATTGTGTATTGCCTCTTTCTCTCCCGGGGGGATGATGCAGAGCTATCAGGTATTACTTTGAAGGCATCTCTCTCAGCTCCCTCCCCCTCCTCGCTACTCTTCTCCCTTCCAGGCACACTCGTTGTCTCCTCTAAGTTCATTGTGGATTGCCTCTTTCTCTCCCCGGGTGTGTGTGTGTGATGCAGAGCTATCAGGTACTACTTTGGAAGCATTTCTCTCGGCTCCCTCCCCCTCCTCGCTACTCCTCTCCCTTTCAGGCACACTCGTTGACTCCTCCAAGTTCATACGTTTTGCCCATGATCTTGTAATAGGTCTGTGTAATTCCTCACCCCCTCTGTTCACCTCATTCTGACATTGCTCTACCAGACTCTCCTGCACTTGGTCCAGGTTTGTCATGCCTTTACTGGGCCAATCTCTATGCCTAAAGGGGGGATGATGCTCCCAATCTCCATGGCTTCCTCCATGGCGATTGGTCTCCACTAAATCTTTCTTGGTGTCTTAATGCCTGGTATGCCGGTGGTATGTCAATATGTCTATTGATTGAGTTGTTATTAGAGAACCAGGCTTCTTTCAAGATGCGTCCTCCCTTTGTTTCATCGTAGGCAACAACCTCGGTCTCCTGGAAGTTGAACTCATAACCATGATCCTCCATGTGCATCCAAATCTGGGAGCACTGTTCCTTGCGTTGGACCGCCAGCTTGTGTTCATGCACCCTAGTTTGTAGTCGTTTGGCTGTTTCTCCTACATAATGGTCTGCACAATTGCTGCAGTTAATACGGTAGATTATTGAGGATGTACTACCGAAGGAAGAGACACAAGAAAGATTTAGTGGAGACCGATCGCCATGGAGGAATAGAAATCGGGAGCATCATCCCCCCTTTAGGCATAGAGATCCCCGGGGAGAGAAAGAGGCAATACACAATGGGGAAGGAGGCAATGAAAATCACACCCCCTTTAGCCAGCATGACTAAGGTAAAAACAAAGCTAATTACAGGGGGGAAGCAAGGGTGTGGACCCATTATGCGTGCAAGGACTAAATTGATCAGCAACACATAAAAAGCAAGCATTTCCTCAATGGGGATTTTACACTCTGACGATGTCAGCAGGGGCTGACGAAAGCTAAGTATAAATAA
This sequence comes from Thermophis baileyi, assembly GCA_003457575.1. Lineage (NCBI taxonomy): Eukaryota > Metazoa > Chordata > Lepidosauria > Squamata > Dipsadidae > Thermophis > Thermophis baileyi. The sequence continues at coordinate 2,349,083 of QLTV01003476.1, forward strand.
TTTTTTTAAAAAAGTTCCGGAGATCATGACGTCTGTCATTTCTTCTTTTATAACCACACCTGGAACTTGCATTGCTAGCTTTAGGACAACTAGAAAGAAGATGCAGTTTGATGCAAAAATATTACGCTTGTTGAATTTAGGTTGAGTATTGCTGTGTATAACCAAAAGGCTAATGACTAGGAGTATTAAACACTAGGCTAAGTTCTTCAACCTTTGAGTCAGGTAAGCAATGACCTAAGCATAATTGCCATATTTAATGATCCATTTAATGAAAAAGAAGAAACTGATGATTAAAAATTAATAACAAGCATAATGAAGTATAATAAAATGGATTGCCCAATTTTTCCATTAAAGAATGGAAAAAGTAAATATTAGTAATAGCAAGGCCTTTGGATCAGTAGACCATGATTTTTTGAATAATGGATTCTGTGTGATAGTATTTACTGATAAAATGAATTAAAAGTAACAGATTAATGTAGTTTGGAAAAACAGGATGGGGAGACAAAAGGAATGAAATCTAAATTATTATGGTGAAGCGTGAGTGAAAAGCTAACCCAAACAATAAAATGGCTTCAAACACTTGGAGATGTCAAGATTAGACAGATGTTCCCTATTTTAAAAGGCATCCTTCATTTCAAGCCTTTATATGGATATAATGTAAGGGATTGTACTTCTTCCAGGATTATATATTTAGCCACTTGAAAAACTAAAGCATTTCTCAGATTTATTTCCTTTCATGCAAGCAGAATAAAAATGATTATCATTTTATCAATCTATAAACTTCATGTACAAAAGATAAACTGGAGAGATAATATCATATGATAGTGTTGGAATTTGTTTTTAGTTGGCGGATAACATAATTTTACTTAAGTACAGAAGCTCAAACAATCATTTAAACACAATGAGAAATTACCACTTGTTATTATAAGAAGAAACCATATTGACTCACAGGCTTTGCTTCAGTTTCTATATGAAGAAAAATAAACTAGAAGCTCCTACTTCACATGTAGGAGCATCCTATTCCTACTCCATGGTGGCACAGTGGTTAGAGTGCAGTACTGCAGGCTACTTCTGCTGACTGCCGGCTGCCTGCAATTTGGCAGTTCAAATCTCACCAGGCTCAAGGTTGACTCAGCCTTCCATCCTTCCGAGGTGGGTAAAATGAGGACCCAAATTGTTGGGGGCAATATGCTGACTCTGTAAACTGCTTAGAGAGGGCTGTAAAGCACTGTAAAGCGGTATATAAGTCTAAGTAGTATTTCTATTTGCAAGAAACAATACTTTGCTGTTTCATATGAATGTTATCCACTTCTGATTAAACAAGGATCTAGGCATAGCAGTAGAGGAAGATCACTTTGTATTTTTAAAGATAGGATCAAATTAATACCATAATCTAAGGTGTGGCATGAAAATGGGTCTTCTTGATAATTGAAGTCATCATGATTTTTCTTGTGTCAATAGAATATTATCCTGTGATGTCCCGGCATTCTGCTGTATGAGAAAGTATGAAACAATGACAGCAGATAGACAGTTTAAATCTTTTTAGAAGACACCAAATAGATGTTCATGGCATGCTATTAAGCCAGTGTTTCTCAACCTTAGCAACTTTAAGATTTGTGGATTTCAAGTCCCAAAATTTCTTACCTGCATGGCTGGCTGAGGAATAATGGAAGTTGAAGTCCACAGGTCTTAAAGTGGCCAAGGTTGAGAAACATTGCAATAAACGATCTAGTTTCAAGAATGTTTAATAGGACACCAGCAGAATACCTTCAGCACAATAACTTCAACTCTCTCAATCATTCTTAGTACCCATGATGAAATGGATTTGGTTTCCATGGCAGAATATCTTCGGTAGAAGACGGAAATCTCACATAATGATTTTGTGGATGTGTGGAGTCCTTGGTGCTCTCTGAGCTTGGTTGTTTGCTTACAGGTGTTAGTTTCCCCAACCAGGTAAAATCATTCATCCTAGTGAGTATGGGGTTTGCTCTCTGTTTTTATAAGTAGCTTGCCCTGCCAGCGAGATGAGATGTTCTTTTCTGCTGAAGTTTGTTATGGTGTTGGCCATGTGGCATTGATATATAGAATGAAACATGATGTAGTAGAGAAGCATAGAGAAGGGAGCAAGGACACTTCAAGGATTTGCTATTCTAATACCCAACGAGGCAAATATCACTATATATGACCCTACCAAAAAAGTGCCAGGCTTTGAAGTACCATGTTTGCAATGGACAATCCTGAATAGGATTTGCATCTCACTTGCAGAGGTGGGTTCATACCGGTTCTATCCAGTTCTTTAGAACCATTAGTAACTCGGCGATGACGTCACGGAGCCGGTTCTGTCGGTGTCTCCATGGGCGCCACCATCTTGGATTTTGCTTCTGCGTATGCGCAGAAGCTATTTGCGCGACCCTGAGCGAACCGGCAGCAAAAGGATCCAGAACCCACCCCTGCTCACTTGGCATCGGTCAGGACTCTCTCTATAAGTGGGGAAGAGTATCCTCCTCTCAGTATAATAAACACATAAAAAGCATAAAAGGAAACAGTAACATTAAGCAAAGTCTTTTAAATCTAAAACTATTTTGGTTTTAAAAGTGAAATAGACCTGTAATGCTTAACCCAAAATTAACTGTGCAAAATTTTGGAGGACATGACAGATTACATTCCTACTGTAATCTTCTAAACATACAATTTAGCCATAATTTTAGGAATGCTTTTAAAAGAAGAGTCATCAGACTCCAGATGTCAATAAATTCAGTTAGTGCCAAAGTCTTTGGCAATGAAAATTTATTAAATAAATTTATATCTATAGGGGAAACAAATATCTATTTATCTTGACAGACCATGACCATTGCTACAATCTTGTTCCATGATTTACCTTGGAATAATTTAATATTTGCTCCTGTGTAATTCCAACTATTTTTTCTTGCTCTCATTTATTGTGATGCGTTTTTATTACATTTCCAATAATTGTCCACATTTTTGTCTTCATATTATTTGAAAATTAACTCTGTTAGAAGACTTGGTTGTCCTCCTCCTCCTTCTGCTTCACATAAAAATAATTATGAATTCCTGATAGGTACAAGAATGTTTTCTCTGTTTCTCTGTTTTCCTATATTTCTTGGCTTCTAGATAGTGTAGGTGAATCTTCCCTTGGAGCAGGATTGATTGTTCTCTGGTACATTTACAATTCTCTGATTCTGTGGTGAGATCTGCAAACAGATAATTTATTTAGGTTGATAAACCAAATGGTTCCTACGGGAGAAAAATAGTCAAAAAGGGCATTTACAACCTTACTGTCACATTTTTCATTCTGGTAAAATATATGCCCTTCCTAGAGTTTAGAATCTAATTTCCTCAATTCATATTTTGCTATGCAGATGGCCTAGATACATTTGTTGTTAATGTCTCTGTGTACCTTGAGGAACTAAGAACAATTTCTCATATTTCAGATTAAGATGAAAGGATGATAAATGCAATATAAATAATAGGACTGACTTCAAAGGTAAATAGGCAGTTGCTTTCTCTTTGTTCAGCTGAAACATTCTAGCAAAATAAGGGGAGCATGTGATATAAACAAGGAATTTGCTTTTACTTGCAGTTATTTATTCTGACAAATACAGTACAATGGAGCATCTTTTAATGAAATCCAAAGAAAAAGAGAATTGTAGAAGATTGAAAATTTAAATCTATTACATGTTGAATCGTCTACCGCAATATAGTTGCAACCTATATGCAAAGTGTAATTTGTGCTTGTTCCCAAAAGGAAAAATGCTTAGAGATTACTCTACCATTTCAACTCTTTTAAGTTTCATAAAATCGCTTGTTGCAGTCAGAGGCAGTACAAACTTCGAATGAAATTTATTTTGAACTCTAACCTTACTGCTTAATTGGCTATCATAATGGAAGGGCAGAAGCCACCGATAGTGCCAAAATAAAATAATGGGTTTAATGTAGGCACAAATTAAAATTAATCAAAGCCAAACTCTGAATTTGTCATTTGCAAGTGGAAGAATAGGCACCTCCCCTCCAGGGGTGAAATGCTCCCGGTTCGCTCGTACCTGTCGGTTGCCGTAGAGCCAGTCGACAAGGTAGCGCGAGGCGCCACCCACCCACCCGGACTTCCGCCATTTGGGTTCTTTTACCCTCTGCGAATGCACAGAACGCTTTGTGCATGCACAGAGGGTAAAAGAACCCAAATGGTGGCATCTGGGCGGGTGGGTGGCACCTCGTGCTACCTTGGCGACCGGCTCTACGGCGACCGACAGGAACGAGCGAACCAGGAGCATTTCACCCCTGCTCCCCTCCCCTTGGGGATCGAATCCTTGGAGAAAATTGATCAAGGACAAGCTCTGAAGCATTAAAATAAAGTTTGTAGGAAAGAAAGGTCCTGAAAGCAAAACACACAGAGAGAAGATGGATGTAACGAGAGTGCCTTATTTGAGACATACCCGAAAAGAGAAATAAGATATCATTTTATTTATTTCTCTATATGGATTCTCTGATTCTTTCTCCTAAATGCAGTTTGGAGACAGTCTACACATTTTTGTGCAATTTATTCCTTGGTAAAAAAATTAGGCCTGTGTGAAGTGGATGCAGCTCACATCAAATAAATGCTTTGTGTCATGGAGGAAGCAGGTTCCACCTCATTGTCTTCCCCAAAGGTTAAGGAAGTACTGGTTTGCCTCAACCTCCTAGCTTGCTTCTAGCATGTCGGTCTTTGGTACACAAGCCACCCATTCTCAAGCAAAGTGACACAACCACTCTGTGATGCAGAAATACTGGGCTATGTATGCCACTTCTCCCTGGTGAAGCACTTGAAGTGGTAGTTTGATAAAGCCTTCAGTGAAGCAAAGCGTTCCTTTGAAGTACAAGTGCAGTCCCAACAAACAACCTTTCCCCCCTTCTATGTCTGTGGTTGGTGCCATTAGTGTGGCATTTAGCAGTAGAAAGACAACCGCAATAGAAGGAACTGAAAACAATACTTATTTATTTTTATTTTATTTATTAAATTTGTATGCCGCCCAACTCCCAAGGGACTCTGGGCGGCTCACAACAATATAAAAAACCGTTAAAAAAAAAACCATAATAAAAACAATTAAAAACAGTTAAAAACTCATGCATACCGTTACATGGCCGGACCTCGCCAATTACAGAGGCGAGATCAACGGCCCCAAGCCTGCCGGAAGAGCCAGGTCTTCACTGCTTTCCGGAAGGCCAGCAGTGTGGGGGTGGTCCGGATCTCAGGGGGTAGCTGGTTCCAGAGGGCCGGAGCAGCCACAGAGAAGGCCCAACAATATAAAAAACCGTTAAAAAAAAAACCATAATAAAAACAATTAAAAACAGTTAAAAACTCATGCATACCGTTACATGGCCGGACCTCGCCAATTACAGAGGCGAGATCAACGGCCCCAAGCCTGCCGGAAGAGCCAGGTCTTCACTGCTTTCCGGAAGGCCAGCAGTGTGGGGGTGGTCCGGATCTCAGGGGGTAGCTGGTTCCAGAGGGCCGGAGCAGCCACAGAGAAGGCCC
>QLTV01003476.1:2357712-2389875 GCA_003457575.1 Thermophis baileyi
GCAGGTAGAAAAGGTCCAGCATGGCCGTTCCACCGAAGTCCAGCTCGCCGAAGTTGACGGTGGTCAGCTGTGCTCCGGCAGCCTCACAAGCTCGCACCAAGCACAGCAACGCTGTGACTTCAGGAAACATTGTCCTCGCTTCTCAGCCAGTGAGCACACAGGCCCAGTTGATGATCAATGAAGGTTTCTTGTTCTTGTCTTCAGGCTAAGGTGAGTTCAGCTGTTTCCCAGCGGCCGCGGCATACTTGCAGTTTCATTCTCCAAAGCCTTAGTTCAAAGTTTTGCTTTCAAGTAATTCTGTGCTTCAGACAGTTGAACTAGGCCTCCCACACCTCGGCCCAAAAATTTCTTCTGCAGCAAGGTTTTCCTGAAGGCCTCTGTAGCTAAAGGCTGCAGGAAGCCGTATATTAAGCCGTATATACGTATATTAAAAGGAAATAGTGTACTTTATAAACCACTTAGAAAAGCAGAGATGCAGCTTTATGCTGATCTAGAAATCCTATCAGTCAGAAGAATACAATTATTTCACCACCCACCACATTTCAGAGGTGTTGTGACTACAGCTGAGAGATATGATCCCATCTTGTCACTCATGCCAGTGGTGATTTGTCTACATAGCCTAGAAAATGGCAATATACTGCCAGGATAATACATATGGATGCAAAAAACACAGTGCCCAAAACAGAACTACCTGGTTCAACAGACAATTGTTTAGACATTCTAAACATTTTTCTCATATGCCCATTAATCATAAGGTAGAAAGTCAGTTTTGCACAAGAAGAGGTATTGCTTCCATCTACTTTAGAAAATCACTCCATTGGGAATTCAGGGTGCATCCTGGAGTTCATCTTTGGAATGTCTCTTTGAATGGAAAAGCAATTTTGCTGAAATTCTGAGCAACCTTTGAAACCATTCCAGAGGTACATCCAGGTTTACATTTTCTCTATCACTGGCAATTGTCCTGCCTTGGTGTATTATAGAATAGGAGACTAACACAGAGAAAAGAAATCAGTGGAAAATCAGACAACCTTAAAGCAGCTATTAACCTGGTCCAGATAACATACTAATCTGTGGTTTATTTAACCAAAGCTGCTTGATTAAACGACAATTGTTAGATCCCTTCAAACGCTAGGCCATCTATTTTTATGGGGGAGGGAGGCAAATTTGAGGCCCTGTTTGGGCAATTTAATGGCACTCTAAGGGCCATCTGTGGGTCACGGATTTCCTACTTTTGATATAAAACATGATTTCCAGGTGGTCCTCACTTCACAACCACTTGTTCAGTAACAGTTTCAATCTTATAATGGCCCTAATCAAGTGGGACTTACAACCAATCCTTGATGTTTTGGCCATCACAGCATCCTTGCAGTCATGTGATTGCCACTTGGGACCTTCACTGCTGGCTTGCAGTAAGTAAAGTCAGGGGAGAAACCACCAGGGAAGGTCACAAATGGCAATCACGTGACCAGTGGATACCGGCAGCTGAGCCCAAATTTTGCTTCACCTGCTATGCTGCCCAGCCAAGCCAGTTTCCTTCCTTAACGATATCTATTTCCCACTCCCACTCAGGATTGTGTGTGGTGCATTGTGTCCTTTTCCTTGTAGTGGCAGAGCTGCAGCTTTCCTCTCTCTTCCTGCTTTCCCAAATAAGAACAACTCAGAGGCAAAGTACGTTTGGAACAAGATGCAACAGCCTGGGTTTCTAGGAGCCCTGGTGGTGCAGTGCAGCCTGAAGTTTGGTTTTGATGTGTTCAAGGTTGACTCGGCCATCCATCCTTCTGTGGTTGATAAAATGAGGACATAGGGGCAATATGTTTACATTGTAAACCACTCGGAGAGTGCTGTGAAGTACTATGGAGCAGTATATAAGTCTAAGTGCTATTGCTATTGCTATTGCTACTGATCCCACTCAACTTCTTATGCCTTGCACCAGGCTTCCTGAAAGCCAGGCCAGAGCTTTCTGGATTGCCAGAGTGGCAGAACAGCAGGCTTACTCTCCTTCTTTATCTTCTGCGCCGAGGTGGCGCAGTGGTTAGAGTGCAGTACTGCAGGCTACTTCAGCCGACTGCTAGCTGCAGTTCAGCAGTTCAAATCTCACCGGATCAAGGTTGACTCAGCCTTCCATCCTTCCGAGGTGGGTAAAATGAGGACCCAGATTGTTGGGGGCAATATGCTGACTCTGTGAACCGCTTAGAGAGGGCTGTAAAGCACTGTAAAGCGGTATATAAGTCTAAGTGCTATTACTATTGCTATTGCTACTGTAGCAGTTCTCAACCTTTGGGTCGTGACCCCTTTGGGGGTCGAATGACCCTTTCACAGGGATCGCCTAAGCGCATGCTAGCCCGCCACGCCCCCTTTGTCACCTCATTGCGTGCGGGGAGGGGGTGGGGTGGGAGTCGCGGTGGTGGGGCGGGGGTCGTGGCATTAGGAAGGTTGAGAACCACTGTTCTACTGCATCACTTCTGTTGCTGCTGCATCCCCAGCTCTACTCAATATTATTAACTGGGAGATTTGCAGAGAATGCCTCCTGGATCCTTGACCCAGGACAGTCAATATTAGCTCCTACCCCTGTTCTTTCCCCTCTGCCTCCATCTCTCCAATTCGCTGCCAGCACCAGATGTGCTTTGGCCAGTGCCCAGCATCTAATCTGGGTTCTGCCCTCCCACAATACCTCCTCTTCTTCCTCCAACTGATTGAGGCTTAACTCAGTGCACCATCTCAACAAGATAGCGTGATCAGTGGCAAAGAGGGATACAGTGGTAGGTGGTCCAGAGTCTTGGTGGCGCAGAGATTAAAGTGCAGTATTGCAGGCAAACTCTGCTCAGACACCAGGAGTATGATCCTGACCAGCTCAAAGTTGTCTCAGCCTTCCATCCTTCCAAGCTCAGTAAAATGAGGACCCATCTTGTTGGGGGCAATATGCTGACATTTGTAAACTGCCCAGTGAGTGCTGTAAAGCACTGTGGGTCGGTATATAAGTCTAAGTGCTATTGCTAAATCTTCACTATGGTCCTAAACTAGCATAAGATGGCCCATTTCCTAAATATTTTGGGGGTATCCTGGGGAGAGGATGGTGAACAAGTGAGTAGTAAGAGTCACACTTAACAATGGCATGTGATTCACTTAACGATGGCAACCAGAAATGCCAGAATTACCACTGCTAAGTAACATGGTCATGTGATGTTGCATATTTTGACCAAATTATTTATAAAATTTATTATTTATAAAATTTGTATGCCGCCCAACTCCCGAAGGACTCTGTTATAGTAATGGAAATTCTGGTCCCAGTTGCTGTCTTTATCTGAGGACTACTTATACAAATCTAAATGACCAAGTTCCTTCAAAATGCTAAGTCAAAAACACAAATACACATTACAGTTTTTTATAGCGTGTGAACCAAAGGTGAAACTTATTTATAAGAGATTAAATATTAAAACAGTCACTGCCTGTTTTACCTACTGTGAAAAGACGGCAGTTGAGTCATACTAAATGCCAGTCCTTTAATCTGAACAAGCCACTTAAACCTAGTCTAACCTTGATTAATACGGTAACATCTACAATATCAATGATGAAAAAAATAGAGAGGCCTGTGATTAAGGAGACATTTAAGCTGCTGCTGCTGAAATCTTTTCTCTTTTTGTAATAATTTGATATGTATCAGCTCTTTTGCCCTGTTCATTAACCACAGTGCTGTGTGTAATCAGATAAGGAAGGGGAAGAAGGCAGAATAACAAAATAACAGAGTTGGAGGGGACCTTGGGGGGTGGGTCTTTTTGTCCAACCCCCTGCTCAAGCAGGAGACCCTATACCAATTCAGACAGGTGGCTGTCCAGTCTCTTCTTAAAAACTTCCAGCAATGGGGCACCCACAACTTCTGGAGACAAGTCATCCCACTGATTATTTGATCTAACTGTCAGGAAAATTCTCCTTAGTTCTAGGTTGCTTCTCTCCTTGATTAGTTTTTATCCATTGATGCTTGTTCTACCTTCTGGTGCTTTGGAGAATAGGTCCCCCCTCTTTGTGATAGTCCCTCAAATATTGGAACACTGCCATCTTGTCACCCCTAGTCCTACTTTTCACTAAACTAGACTAAACTAGACATACCCAATTCCTGCAACCGTTCTTCATATGTTTTAGCCTCCAGTCCCCAAATCATCTTTGAGGCCAAGCGACTGATCTGAAGCATGAAGCATGTTTATTTTTTCTTTATTGATGCTACATGAGAAATGTCATTGCTGTGACTTAAAATTAATGTGCAGAGCTCAACTTTTTCTTTCAGGCGTCTTGCTCATTGAACTTGTTCAGTCCCCCTGCTAAAGTCCTCCTTCATGTCAAACTGACTTTGGTCTAGTTTGTTCTTTTGGGGAATTGACAGCAGGTCGGTAAATGCTTTCATTTTAATGGAGACAGAATAACTGTAGGATTTGATGCCTAAAATGAGGTAAGTGGGCAAAGTGGTTATTAGCACGCTAAGTTGCAATTCAAACACCTCTTGAACTGGTGGAAGCTCAGAGACACACACCAATCAGATTTCCTTGGTTGAACGACTGTGCATCAACTCAGCAAGCTTTTCACAAGTTAAAGTGCTGAAGAATAACAATTCCTGACTGAGAGAATGTTAATTTTTTTTCCCTACCTCCTTCAAAACCTTTTTTTCCCCTTATTTTTATTTTGTCCAAATGTAAAATTATGCCATCTCGGCTGAAAACTAGCAAACTACTTAAATTGCTTCCTTTTAAGTCTGAGATTCAGAGGTTGACGGCGCCTCAGTCATATTCTCCCTCTGACTTGGAAGACATTTTGTTCAAGGGAAGTATGAATAAAACAGAATAAAAGCCTTGTGGAGGAATCCAGGATACATATGACTCTCAGTCATAACAATTATCAGTGCCACGGGCTCCTACCTCCTACTAAAATGGTCCCTAAAAGCCTTAGAATAGAATGACACAGAGAAGAGCAATGGATCCAAATGGAATGTATTTAAAAGAGAGAGTGCCTTACTTTTCACAAATCTCTTCTTTTAATATGCTGGACAAAGTAAACATTATAGAATTTCTACACCATTGAAATGCTGGGAAGAAAATGTATTTCACTTAACAACATAATTTTAGTTTTTACCTATCTTATGAAAATGGATGGCCTGAGTCACATAGTAAGCACGTATAAGATCCAAGGCCTAAGGCCTGATTCAGAAGATAAAATTAAAGGAATATCTAGTCCCAGGCCTAGCAGGCAAGTGATGACTTAGGCCCAATGGAGGGTCATTCAGTTGGGAAACAAGCTTTTTTAAATAGTATAGTTCAGTGACGGCTAACCTTTTTGACACCGAGTGCTGAAACTGGAGTGCATGCGCACGCCAGAGCACCAGAACCCGGAAGAGAGCAGCTGGCCGGTGAGCATGTGCGCGGCAGCCAGCTGCTCTTCCGGGTTCCATCACCCGCATGCTCACCGGCCAGCTGCTCTCTTCTGGGTTCTGGCACGTGCATGCGCACCGGACAGCTGGTCTTCACGCGAAGACCAGCTGGCCCGGAAGATCAGCTGGCAATGGTGTGCGTGCCCACAGAGAGGGCTCTGCATGCCACCTCTGGCACGCGTGCCACCTCTGGCACGCGTGCCATAGGTTCGCCATCACAGGTATAGGTCATCGTCAACTTACCACCAAAATTGAGCCAAAAATTTCCATTGCTAAGCAAGACAGTTGTTAAGTGAATTTTGCCCAATTTTACCACCTTTCTTGCCACAGTTGTTAAATGACTCACTGCAGTTAAGTTAGTAACATGGTTGTTAAGTGAATCTGGCTTCCCCATTGACTTTGCTCATCAGAAGATCGCAAAAGGTGATCTCATGACCCCGGGACACTGCAACCATCATAAATACACGCCAGTTGCCAAGCATCTGAATTTTGATCACATCACCATGGAGATGCTGCAGTGAAAAATGGTCATAAGTCACTTTTTTCACTGCCATTGTAATGATGGTCTCAGGTTGGAATTAAGTAAGTTTGTTAAAGGAATTGCTGAGGCAGAAAGTTGCGGCTGCGATGAGTGTAAGTACTGCCTAGCAACAAGAAAGTTACAAGAAAGTTACAAGTCAGAAGGGCATGTTAGAAGGGCACTAGCTAAGGCATGTAATATAAACTTTGGTAACTTCTAGCTTATTATAATAGTAAAAGGCACATCTCTTTTGATAAGAAAGCTTATTAACATAAACATGTGATGTATGAAGAAGGAGGGTAAAGTAGAAGAATCCAATGAAAAGAAACATGTGTCAAGGAACCAATGATTGATTCTTAAGGTATTAACTTCTTTAATAATAACTGTATAAAATTTGTGTTTGTGTATTGTTCGGGGCCTTGGCTCCCTTAGCTGCTGAGATTGCTGGAGTACTCTAATAAAATAAGCTGAAAATGCCATTCCTTGTGTCTGGTGTTCTTTATTGGCTTTGGCGCCAGGCTAGGACCTATTTTGGAAACAACAGTAACTTATAATGAATGGTTGTAAGTTGAGGATTACCTGTAAAGGACTATATGAGAGCAGGGACATATTCATGAGATTGAATTTTCTCTAGAGGGCCAGGACTATAAACAACTTAATCCACTTATACACAATCCTTAAAACTTGCCATTTTTAACACCTTAGCTCGAGTTTGGTCTTAACCAGTCTAGATTTGTGCCCTGGAACAATGGTACTGTCAAGTTCAAAGTGTGGTTCTGCTGTTGCAACTACTATCACTTCTCAGCTTGTCAATGAACTACGGGGGGGGGGGAGGGAAGGGTGAGATGGAATGTAGTCTCTAGACATCAGAAATACCAACTGTGAGAATCAAGGACATTTCAACAGGTGGCTAAGAAACCCACAGAGACTTTCTCATAATAATACAATGATATTTGATTGGACAATGTGACCTACACAAACAGGGAGAGGGGGAATTTCATACTTTAGCTATATGGGATTACGTGGGAATTAGCCAGAGCTGGTTATGCCTTAATCTGTGCCAAAATGATGTACTCAATAAAATTTTGCATTAAGAGATTGGATCGTCTCGCTCATGCTTGCTTGACTGGGTACACCAGTCAGAACCTTGACAGGTACTTCATTGTCTCCAAATTTCTCCATCATCTCTGGCTTCTCACACTAAATCCCAAGAGAATACAACATGAGGAAGCACTTCCAGTGAGGTCTTTCCAATCACAATGCTTTTGTTGCTGCTAAAAATAGATGGGGGAAACTCACTTTTCAGAAATGATGTAAGGATTTCTCTTAATATTACTGATAATTGTTCCCTTAGTTTCACTAGCAAGAATGTTGGTATAGAATTGGTGAGAGACAGAATATCAAGGTTGACTCACAAGGCACTTCTTTCCGCTTGCAACTTGACAAGCTAAGGGAGGGAGGATGGTTATGATTCAGTGGTGGGTTGCTCCCGGTTCGGCCCGGTTCTTAGAACCGGTAGCAGTGGCGGTGGGAGGCTCCGCCCACCTGCCCAGGATGCTTCTGCGCATGCGCAGAAGCGTAGTGTGCGCATGTGAGTGCGCATGCGAACCAGTAGTAAAGGGTTTTAGAACCCACTACTGGTATGATTGGAATGGGTGGGAAGCAGGGAGGGAGAAAAGGAATTCACTTAAGCCATTTGCAGCCTGAGAAAATCTTGTAACCCTAAGGTCAGACGCTGAAGACTTTTGAAAGGTGCAGACTGTTTTCCCAAAATAAAATGTTTAACCTGGATTGGTGGACAGTGGACACTGGGTGGCCCAGGGAAGGAAAAAGGGTTTTTTACTATGCTGTGCTTCATGCGAAAACTTTAGAACTGACTTTGCTTCTTCTGTGTCTATATGGCTCTGTCAGTAAAGTTTTACTGTTGGTAACAAAAAATGTGCCAGGAGTTTCTTTTGCTGTACATGCTAACGGAACGGTTGACACAGTACTTCCCCAGAGCATGGCATTTCTCATCCTCAACCCTTAAATAATCCAGAAGGCAGAAATGCAAATTGTAACTTCTTAGTTTTTTGCATGCAGCGGTCAAGACCTCCTTTACCTCATCCTAAATCCATATACACCCAACTCATTGTTATAACGACTCTGGTTGGGTATTGGTGAGGATTGGCTTCAGGGTTCTGGAAATTCTGGAAGAGCCGCGGTGGCGCAGTGGTTAGAGTGCAGTACTGCAGGCTACTTCTGCTGATCACCGGCTGCCAGCAGTTTGGCAGATCGAATCTCACCAGGCTCAAGGTTGATTCAGCCTTCCATCCTTCCGAGGTCGGTAAAATGAGGACCCAGATTGTTGGGGCCAATATGCTACGGTAATTCTGTAAACCGCTTAGAGAGGGCTGTAAAGCACTGTAAAGCGGTATATAAGTCTAAGTGCTATTGCTATTGCTAAATTAGCAAAAATAAAAAGGCTCAGTTTATTTCCCTGAAGCCAAGCCTTGCTAATACCCAACCAAAGTCATTGTAACAATGAGATGGGTGCATAAAAATTAATATAAACAAACAAACAAACAAATAAATGTCTAAAGCAACCTTAAGCTCCTGGGGCTTAAAGTTAGGGTGCCCTCGCTACATTTTCCCTGCCCCCCTAGATATCTCTAATAATATCCTTGCTTCACTGGCGGTGGCCCCTGTAGCTCTTAGAGGGGAAAAAAATCAGCTCATGGAAGGAAAAAAATATCCTTCTTGGATATAGCACAAGTGGGAATGTTGCAACCTAGGGGCATCTGTTATCCCAAATCTTAAAAAGTACACTCTTTGGAGCTATCTACAAGAAGTCCAATCCACTTTCCTCTAGATTAGTACCTTTCCTTGGTCTGAAGGAAGTGAGTTTGGTAACATTCTGTTGCTATTAATGGCAGATAATCAAGTGATCCTGCCTTTTTATTTATTTATTTTATTTTATTTATTTTAGCAAAATTTGTATGCCGCCCAACTCCCGAAGGACTCTGGGCGGCTCACAGTAAATAAAAAAAGACAGCAATAGAAACAATTTAAAAATACATCAATATTAAAATAAAACATTCACACAAACATACATGGGCCAATCAGTCCATTATTGGCCCCAGGCCTGCCAGAAAAGCCAGGTCTTAACGGCTTTACGGAAACCCAGTAAGGTGGGGGTAGTACGGATCTTGGGGGGGAAGTTGGTTCCACAGAGTCGGAGCGGCTACAGAGAAGGCCCTCCCCCGCGGGCCCGCCAGCCGACACTGTCTGGCTGATGGGACCTGAAGAAGGCCAGCCCTGTGTGACCTCACTGGTCATTGGGAGGAGTGTGGCAGAAGGCGGTCACGCAGATAAACTGGTCCTAAGCCAGTTTTCTACCAAACAGGCAGTTAGGCTTCTTTCCTCCTCCCCCATTCCTAATCCTGCCTTTGTGCCACCAAACAGGCAGTTAGGCTTCTTTCCTCCCCCCCCATTCCTAATCCTGCCTTTCTTCCAACAAACAGGCACTTAGGCTTTCTTAGGGGGAGCCTGGAACCCCCACAGAGCGCGTCCCCAGTTGGTGGATTGGGGGCCCCTACTCAGTATAGCTTTTAGGCTATAATGGTGGGTTGGAGGGAATCAAATACCTCCCGTGGACCAACAGGCCTGGTGAGTGGCAGCTGGCTCATCAGTATCGACTGAAGGCGGAGACCTCATTGGTCAGAACGGCTTCAGAAGAACAGCGCACGGTGTGGTGGCAGCCACTTGAACAGCGTGTGCACAGTGGTGTAGAAAGCAAAGGGAAGACTACTACACTATATATTTCCCAGGAAAATCATGTTAATGGCGGCAAAACCTAACAATGGCCCCGAGTATGGGCACCCCTTAAATGGGGCAGGGGTGCTAAGAATCTCCCGGTCCGCTAGAAGCATGATAAGCTCAAAACTACGAATTGGAACGTGGAACCTGAGAAGACTATATGAATCTGGGAAAACACACAACACTATCCAAGAAATGTTCAAATACAGTATCTCTATACTGGGAGTGAGTGAAATGCGCTGGCCTGAAAATGGAATGTGTAGAATAGGAGATTATACTATCTACTACTCTGGTAAAAATAGTAAACACCATCCAAATGGAGTAGCTATAATAGTAAACAATCTTGTAAATAAATGCATCAAGTCCTTTATTCCTGTATCCGATAAGAGTGATGATGATCCAAATAAATAGTACTCCAGTAAATATGAATGTTATACAAGTTTACTCTCCCACAGCTGACAGTGATGAGGAGGATTTAGAGAAGTTCTATGAAGATATAAGCAGTGTATTGAAAACCCTAAAAAGTAATGATATCACAATACTTATGGGGGACTTCAATGCAAAGGTGGGAGAAGGAAGTGATGCTCCTGTAGTTGGAAACTTTGGCTTAGGAACCAGAAATGGTAGAGGTGACAGATTTGTAGACTACTGCAAGGAACATAGGCAATATGTGATGAATACTTTTTTCAAGTTACCAAAAAGACGCCTCTACACTTGGAGATCACCGGCAGATACACGAAATAATATAGTAAGGAACCAAATTGACTATTTTACAATAAACAAAAGATTTAGAAACTCAGTAAAATCAGCAAAGACATACCCAGGCGCAGATGTACCATCCGATCATAATCTACTACTTGCCGAAGTCCAGCTGAAACTAAAAAAGATGAAAAACCCGAATCCTCCTAAATCAAGAATTGACAGTGACTTCATCATTAAACATAGAGATAAATTAAAAGAACTAGAAATTCATTTAAGAGAATCCAACAACCTAAATAATGAAGATGTAGAAGTGAATTGGAATAAATTTAAAAATGCAATAGTAGAGGTAACAAACTCAAAACAAAGAGAGAGGTACCACAAGAAACAACAGTGGATGATGGATGAAATTCTTCATCTCATGGATGAAAAAAGCTCTTATAAAAATAAAAACAAAGAAAAATACAATGAATTGCAGAAGACAATTAGAAGAAAAATTCGACTGGCAAAAGAAAAGTGGTTTGCAAAGAGATGCAAAGTAATAGAAGAGACAGAACGTATTCATGATAATTTCAACTTACACAAAAAAGTGAAAGAAACAGCAGGTGTCTACAAAAAGAAAACCAACAACTTAGTTGACAAGGAGGGGAAAATCATCTTGGATGAGGATGAAAAACTAAAAAGATGGAAGGAATATATTGAAGAACTTTTTGAGGACACTAGGGATGATATTGATATGGGAAGTATAACAACTGGACCAAACATCACTATGGAGGAGGCTGAACACGCAATAAAAATAGCAAAAACAAGAAAAGCCACAGGACCTGATGATATCCCAGTAGAAATTTTAAAATTGCTGGAAGACAATGGGAAGAAATTTTTACTGCAGCTCTTCAATCAAATATATGAAACAGGAAAGATACCACAAACTATTACAAATGCTGAAACAAGTGGGACTAGATGACAAAGACATCCGAATCATAAAGAATCTATATTGGCATCAGGTAGCAAATGTGAGACTAGGCCAAAAATATTCAGATGATGCAGAAATACGAAGAGGGGTCAGACAGGGCTGTATTCTGTCTCTGCTGTTGTTTAATATCTACTCTGAGTCAATTTTCAACGAAGCACTGGAAAACATTGATGCTGGCCTCAAAGTAAACGGTGTGCAGATCAACAATTTAAAATATGCTGATGATACAGTTCTGCTTGCCAGTAAGCATGAAGATCTTCAGCTCCTCATCAACAGAGTCTCAGAAATATCTGAAAAATATGGCTTAAAGCTTAACACCTCAAAAACCAAGATCATGGTCATCAGCAAACAACCCATTAATTTACCACTGATAAATTCGGAAGGAATACCACTAGAAAAAGTTGAAAGGATCACATACCTCAGTTTTAATTTACATGAAAGCTGGGACATGATCAGTGAAGTAAAGACAAGGATTCTTCAAAATGAAAAAGGTCATCTGCAGTCACGACATAAGCCTAAGACTGAAGATCAGGCTTGTCAGATTTTACATCTTTTCTATCCTGCTCTACGGAGTAGAGAGTTGGTCTCTGACAGAAAACCACTTGAAGAAACTAGAAGCATTTGAAATGTGGATTTACAGACGGCTGTTACGTATAAGCTGGGTTAACAAAATCACAAATGAGGAGGTGATAAGCCTCCTGGGAAAGCAAAGGGAAATCATCAAAGCCATTAAAAAGCAAAAGTTAGAATATTTTGGACATGTGATGCAGGGGTGGGTTCTAACTTACTTCACCACCAGTTCGCTTCCTCCCGCTCTGCATGGCTGTGCACACATTGCGCGCCGCGTGGCCGCACCGTGCGGGCGTAGTGCCGAAAATTTGCAAAAAATCCCTCCCCCCAAAGCCAAAAACAAGATGGTGGCACATGCACAGTGCCGGGGACTCGACTTCTGTGCATGCGCAGAAGAAAAAAAATCAGCAAAAAATTCCAAAAAAAAAAAAAAGATGGTGGCGTTCACGGACCGGCACTGACAGAACCAGCTCCGTGACATCACCAGCGGTTTGCTACCGGTTCTATAGAACTGGTGTGAACTGGGAGGAACCCACCTCTGATGTGATGTGACACCCAGAAAAAATACAGCATCCTTCACTTAATCTTCCAGGGAAAGATTGAAGGCAAATGAGGTCCAGGCAGAAGAAGAACATCATGGCTTAAAAACCTAAGGGACTGGTTTGGACAAAACTCAGCAGCACTTTTTTATACGGCTGTTGACAAAAATAGGATTGCCAACATGATCGCCAATGCCTGATGACGGATATGGCACAAGAAGAAGAAAGAATCAAGTGGTCCTATCAGCCATCTGATTACCTGATTTGCAGGGGCCACATTGCTGGCTGCACCTTAGTAGCCGCATCCTAATGGTCTCTTGTGGATGAATGAGAAGAGGGAGGCAAAAGAGAGAGTAAATTGAAGTGTTTGAGAATGGAGGGATATATATGTGAAAATGTGCATAGAAATTTTGTCTAGTCATGCATAAAGATCTGGCGCACAAAATGTTGCTTTTCCCCCAAGCACTAGGATAGGGTGAGCTTTGTGAGATGCAGTTGTTATGGGCCACATGGGAGAGTTTAGCTATGGTTACATGTCTCTGTTGACAGGTTTTAATATTTTTTATTGTACATAGATGTGGTTTTATCTTTTGGTTGTGAGCTGCCTAGAATTTAGGGCAAGATGAGTGACCATATATAAAATAAAATCGGCTCTGTGATTATTCAGATATTTAATTCCAAGTCATTATCAAATTTCTGAACCAAGTTGACTTTCCAAATGGAAGAAATGAAAGCATCACCACTGAGCTGAATTGTCAAATGGGAAGGGATAACACCCACTGAATGGTTGAAAAATCAGATGGATGTGATTTAATTTCAAACCACAATGTTGCATAGAACCAACTTGATTTACCTAGACAACTCAAATGGAAGAAATATGCACATAATAACCCTAACTGGAAACTATGTCTTAGGCTCAGATCAGTTATAACTTCTGCTTTCTTGGAAGGTTTCAGCTTTACCTCAAATATAAATTATTAGCAGGGTAAAATCACTTGCCGGTTTCTTTCCTACATGTATAGACCACAAATCAATAACTTGTGCAGAACAAAGGAGTAATTTCAGCAATAATTTGCCTCCAGTTCAGGCCTCGTGAGGAAGTGTAAATCAGCACCTCTCTCTCCCCAAACAAATAAGGCAGTGTGTTTTTATTCAATTCCATCTGGTTCTTGAAAGCGTATTATTTGGCCAAAAGCAAACACATTCAGGTGGAAACATCCTATCTATGACTGTGACATTTATATTGTAGTAGAAATGGATTCAGAGGAGCTTTTCGAAGTGGAATTAGCTAACAATCAATTAAAAGGGTTAAATATAAAAGCCAGGAAGCGAAATAAAGTAAATCAGTATTCTTTAAAGGCCTAGAAAAGAGCAGGTGAGAAGTAAACAATTTACTGACAAATCATTAACTTAAAGCAATTTTAGGAATCTTGTTTCTAGGGCTCTACAGCTCCATGGAATCTGGGTTCCATCAAAAGTGTTTTAACAGCAGAGCACTTGAACTCTGCTGACTTCCACTTGCTTGCTTATTTCTTATTCTCCCTTTCTTTAAAGCAGCGGTTCTCAACCTGTGGGTCGCGACCCCTTTGGGGGTCGAACGACCATTTCACAGGGGTCGCCGCGCACGTTAGCCCGCCATCTTGGTGCCACCGTCACTGCAGGGGTGAAATGCTCCCGGTTCGGCCGTGCCTGCGGGTCGCCGGACAGCTGATAGCTTCGGAAGCGGGAGACTTCGCCCGGACGCCGCCATTTGGGTTCTTTTACCCTCTGCGCATGCACAGAACGCTTTGCGCATAGGGTAAAAGAACCCAAATGGCGGCGTCCGGGCGAAGTCTCCCGCTTCTGACGCTATCAGCTGTCCGGCGACCCGCAGGCAAGCCTGAACTGGGAGCATTTTGCCCCTGGTGCCACGCCCCCTTTGTCACCTCATCCAGCGCGGGGAGGGGGTCGCGGCGGCGGGGGGGTCGCGGCAGCGGCGGCAGGGTCACGGGGGGGTCGCGGCATTAGAAAGGTTGAGAACCACTGCTTTAAAGCAAGAGGCTGTTTTTGTGGTGTGTGTGTGTGTGTGTTTCATGGATGTCTCTGTATATCCTAAATAAATGGTACTGCATTTCTTGGAGGTAGTTTGCAGATTGATTGACCTTTGTTCTCAGTTCCCTTGATGGTATCACATACATACAAACTCTGAAAGTGGCAACTTACTGGATATGCACAATCGGTTTGCTGGTCTAGGGAGACTTTTGAGAGCTCATGTGTTAGAATCTGACTTTCCAATCCATTAATTCCTTCTGTTCTTTGCCTGTTGGGAGCTGTATTGTCTCTTGTAAGAATAACAGATCACTGCCGAAGCTTTTAAGCTCTATTACTGGGGAAAAAAAAACTGGCTCAGCAAATCAGACTGTCCGTGCTTAAAGATACGCTTTCAGCTGCCAAGTTTTAAAAGATCAAGTTAATAAGAGTGTATTATTTTTTTCAGACAGGTTCTTCACGCATCAGTGAAATCTGTCAGATAAAATTCCATATTCACAAAACTGGAGATAGTTTTCTTGGTGCACTAGACAATCCAGTGATCATTTGGAAAAGGTTGCGCTATTTTGAAAACTGGAGCTTTGCAAAGCAGGTGGGAGGTTTCAGCGAACCTATTTTCATAAGAACGGAGAGGAATGTGGATATTCCTTTTGAAGGATTGCCCCTTGTTAGGCCACATGATAGGAGTAGGTGTCTATTTTGTCAGTATATCACAGTTGACAGAGGCAGTTTGCTTTCAGCTTAACTGGATTCCACCTCACCAAATCAAATAGGCACGAAAGCAGTGTTTAGAAGACAGAGAAAAACAACACTGTTAGGTTTGTGCTGTGAGGAGCATCTGTCCCAAAATCACAGACATTTCTTTGCCATTGGTCTATCTGTCCTGGCCATTACATTTCCAATGGGCATAGACACAAGGACAGTTTTTCCCCCATGCCATCATTCTGCTAAACAACTAATTCCCACAACACTGTCAAACTACCTAAAAAGGCAGTATTACCATCATTATTCGCATCTTTCCTATTCCCTATCTCCTTATCTTCTTATGACTTTGTTGCTTATCACTACTGTTGTATGTACATTGAGATCTTACGCACTGGAAACAAATTCCTTGTGTGTCTAATCACACTTGGTCAGTAAAGAATTCTAATGAATTCTAATGTCCATTTTGTAGCATCAAAAGTGCAAACTCAGTAAAGATTTATCTGAAGGAAACTCTCACTGAACTTAGTTGGTTTTATTTCTATGGGGACAGATATAACTGCTCTGGTTTTAGAATATAATAATAATAATAATAATAATAATAATAATAATAATAATAATAACAACAACAACAACAACAACAACAACAACAACAACAACAACAACAACAACAACAACAACAACGGAATACCAGAGTTGGAGAGTTGGAAGGGACCTTGGAGGTCTTCTAGTGCAACCCCCTGCACAAGCAGGAGACCCTGTACCATTTCAGAGAAATGAGTGTCCAATCTCTTCTTAAAAACTCCGGTGATGGAGCACCCACAACTTCTGAAGGCAAGCCATTCCACTGATTCACACTGGCAGGTAAATTCTGAACCAATGAAGAACAATCTATTGAAAGGAGCCAGATATCATTAAGGCCTGTGATCAGATGGAGTTTTAGGTTTGATAACATTGCTGGGAACAATGCTGGTCCATCAAGGGCTGTCTTGCCCCACCCCACCCTTAAAATTCCTAGCTGGAAAAAAGTTCCTTGGAATTTGACTCAATTGTTCTTTGAACGTTCACTCACTTGTCTGCTCCACTGTGTTCCCTTTGTGTTTCTGTGTGTGTGTGTGTGTGTGTGTGTGTGTAAAGACTGGACTGAATCTACAACTTCAGGCTATGTTTGATAGATACATTGTGATCTTAAACCAGAGAGGTGCTGCTGTTTTTAGACCAAAACAATAGCTGATGAGGCTGATCTCCAAATGTAAACACTCTTGTACCTAATTAGTATTTAAATGGAACCTTCAGAAATCCCAGGATAGTAAAGTTAAAACCAAGGCAATTGCAAATTAATTATGTACTGTTGCCAAGAAAATTACATGGATGTGCCCAAGTAGTCACCAGGTATTCAGCTCAACTTGAGGAAATATTTATCTTTTCACAAAATTCCCAAATGATGTGTCATGTTCTTTTTCAGATTCATAATGCACATGTGCATAACACAGTTTTTGGTGTATGCTTGTGTCATTAAAGAATGATGAGTATCGGCGGATACTGTTCAGAATTGTCTTTCCTGCCATTCTGAAGTCTTATTTCACAGAAAGTACCAATTGTATCCATAGTATCCAATGGCAGATTTCTATATCATTTCAGAGAGTTATCTAAAGATACATCCTACAGAACAGAATCCATAATACATGACATGGACATAAGCACAAAGACTATGGAAATATTTGGAAAATGGTAGCATTCCATATACTCTTCTAGCAGTTCCAGCCAGCATGGCCTAGAGAAGATGTAGGTCAGCAACATTTGGGTGGAAGTTAGATGGGTCTAGGACAACTCGCCGCAGCCTACTCGTCATGGGGCAACTCTTCATGGCCAACTCTCCATCAGGCAACTCACCGCAGGACAAGAGTTACATTAATATCAAAGAAATGGTGGAATAGAGCCATTAAATAAAGGATGCCAAAGGAGGGACAAAATGAAATGCGAATGACAAAAATTAAAATAATTTTTAAAATAATTTAAAATAATTAAATTGAATACTTGAATTGTCCCACAGCAAGTGGTTCTGCAATGAATTGGTAGTGGCAAGTTGTCCTGCGGTGAGTTGGCCGTGGTGAGTTGGCTGCAGTGAGTTGTACCATTTCAAGGTCAGAGTTCTTCATTCCTGCACAATAACATATTTAGAGGATTATAATTATGATGAGTACTGACTGGTATAAATACAATAAAGCCTCAGATTAATGGGCCTTAGTTGTATGGAATTTGGCTACAATAGACAAATATTTGTTTCAGAATTTCATCCTCTAGTGATTGTCAAACTGAGGTTTTACTCCAAATGTTCCCATTTATGTCCATTATGTAATTATACAAGTGATGTCAATGGACACAGATAATATAAATAATCAAAACTGATGTTCATGTTAATGGACATTCCCTTCCCACAAATGGACTATTGCATTGAGGTTTTACAATATATGAAATAAAAACGGTTCTGTCTCTCCTGTAATGTGATTTGTATAGATAAAGAAGACCCTCAATTCTTCTTTTCTCTCATATTGCTTTTCTCTTAACTGCTAGATTTTTAATTATGCAAGCTTTTATGCTCCCTTAGTACTCATCTAATTTCAACTATTCTATTAAATTAAGACTCTTGAAATCCCCTTTGTAGGTACTATTCATGCTTTTGAGCAAGTTTTCTTTTTGGTAGTCTGCCATCTGTTCACCCCAAAGACAAGAACCAAAAAGAGCTGCACAGCTAGGCCATTTTATCCACTGAGCCCCTGGTGGCACAGTGGTTAGAATGCAATATTGCAGGCTAACCATTCCCACCGCCAAGAGTTTGATCCTGACCGGCTCAAGGTTGACTCAGCCTTCCATCCTTTCAAAGTTGGTAAAAATAAGGGGCCAGATTGTTGGGGGCAATATGTTGACTCTATAAACCACTTAGATACTGTTGTAAAGCACTCTGAAATGGTATATAAGTCTAAGTGCTATTGCTATTTTTGAAATGTGTTTTCTCCAGCATAAGGAGGCCTATGCTGGAGGGCAAGGAATTGTGGCTTCAGTACAAGCTTCTTGACTTTCCAGGAAGTCTCAGGAGGTGGTAATGACATCATAAGAAGGTGGTAATGGCATCATAGGAAGAGATGTTTCCATTCTCACCTTAAGGTTCCTGAAAAATGAGCAGTCCTCACTGTCACCCACACGGTCAAATATCAGCAGCATGATTTAGGGACATTTTTCATTCTTAAACTTGGAAATGGAAGTAATTTGCCTCTCTTCTGCTTCCATTCCCAATCTGAAATTTTCCAGAAAATAACAACTGAAAGATGATTTTCCCTCTCAGAATTGCTCATCTGGTCACTGAGGTTTGGTGTTATGACTTTGGGGTATTGGGAGCCACAAAAGCATTTTGGGCCTGCATATCACTTATGAGCCAAGGATTGTCCATTGTTTTATCATGACTTTAAAACTCTTCCTCTTTTATGTTCTTGTTTTAATCAGTTCTCTTTCCAAATCTACCAAAGGGCCACCAACTGGGCACTCGGGGTTGGAAATCCTGGTTACAGTGATGCTCTTTGAGAATGATTTCTTTCAGGAGTTGTCAAGAAGGAATTAAGTCACGGGTATCAGCCACCCCAATATCATGCACTTAATTACATCCAGCACCAAAGTATGTATGTTTGCAGAGTCCTGTAAGTGTGAATAATGTGCGAACAACTGAATGCCTAAAAGGCTCATTTCCAACAGGTGAGAGCAATGTGTGATAGCAAGATCCATTTGCATTGCAAATGACATTGTTTATACTCCTTCAGAGATGTTCAAAGGAGTATCTGGGAGTGGACAGGTGGGATGCATGACATGGATGACAGGACTAGCAGATGTGACAAAGCATAAGAGAAAAGTTGGCATTTATAAAGCTATCCTTATTACCCTAGCAAGGGATTTCTTTCAGAGTAAGCAGCAGTTGTTAACTGCTAACCTGCAGCCTCAACCAGCTGTTATCGTACTGCAATAATCCAGAAGGCCACAGGGGAATATTGGCAAATGTAAGCTTAACAGGAAGTTGCTTTCTTCCCAAATGAACTGAATGCAGATGTGAGTAGAACTGGTGCGGAGAGGATGAAAACAATCCAGTAGACTAGAAGAGTAGCGAAGCCACCTAATTTGTAGGGATAGACTTAGATTATTAAATGCTTTCTCTTTCATTGATATCTCAAAGGTGGTTTATCCCTCTTCTTTCACTGAGGAGAAATAAAAAAAGGGAGAGCCGAGGTGGCGCAGTGGTTAGAGTGCAGCACTGCAGGCTACTTCAGCTGACTGCTAGCTGCAGTTCGGCGGTTCAAATCTCACCGGCTCAAGGTTGACTCAGCCTTCCATCCTTCTGAGGTGGGTAAAATGAGAACCCAGATTGTTGGGGGCAATATGCTGACTCTGTGAACCGCTTAGAGAGGGCTGTAAAGCACTGTAAAGCGGTATATAAGTCTAACTGCTATTGCTATTGCTAATTAGTTGTTAGGGCTGCAGTCACGATGCATAAGAATAGATTGGTTAATAAGAACCATGGATTTGGTGGTGGCTGCTCTGGCTCCATCCCAAACATCTCTCCTTCCTGAGATCCTGATGAGAGCTACCAGTCAGGGAATACAACACTAAGTGGGGTGAGTTCATGGCTGATTCATTTTAAAACATTTTCAAATGTACCAACAAAGGAGACTATTTGTAGCTCAGGGTTGAAATGAGGTGTCCTTGGTGCTCTCTGAGCTTGCTTGTTTTCTTGCAGATATTACCAAAACTTGGTAACATCTACAGTGCTGATGATATT
Organism: Thermophis baileyi; assembly: GCA_003457575.1. NCBI lineage: Eukaryota > Metazoa > Chordata > Lepidosauria > Squamata > Dipsadidae > Thermophis > Thermophis baileyi. The sequence goes on from QLTV01003476.1 coordinate 2,377,777, forward strand.
ACCTAGTTTGAGTAATGAAAGATCTGCAAGAAAGCAACCAAGCTCAGAGAGCACCAAGGACACCTCATTTTCAAATGTATCTGTTGGTGGAGATAGTTGCTGCAATAGGCACACCGCCTTTTATACAAGTGTTGTATTGATGCTTCAGACTACAATTCAAGGTGCTGAGTTTAACTGAGGAGGCCCTACCTGGCTTGGATCCAGATTAATTGTGGATTGTCTCCTCCAAACACAATCAGTCCATCCAGTTTGATCAATCTTGGAAGGGATGCTCCAGGTCAGGGTGGGATGGAAATATGTAAATGTGGCATGTCTTTTGAACATTGGGATCTGAGATTACATCTGCTGGGGGGCTGTTTTATTCTGTTTTAAAATTATGACATCTTTTAACATGTGGGTATAAGTCATCACTATGTGAACTACAAAGACTTCAGTCAAGTAATTTAAAATGCAATTTGCCTGATTTGTTTCAGTGGGTCAATTCGGAGAATGGTTATGTGTAACTCAAAGTCCTGCCCAACTTTTCAGAAGGGGAGTAAAGAAGGAAAATTGAGTTTTCTCAGTAGAGGTGTTTGTATTTGCCCATATCGCGCACAAGAGTCGCATGTAAATAGTACATATTGTTCCTGAGAACAATCACACTCTTAGAAAAGTCTTGTGCATCAGCTGAATATAGACTAATAGGAGAAAGAAATGTGAACAATGGCAGACTTCTTCAAAAGAGATAAAAGTGGGATATGGATTATCTGGAAGCAGAAAATGAGGGGAACTGGAACACTTGTAACTACTAAATGAGTTTGAATGATAAATGTTGCTTGTTTATGTTTATAACCTTAAGAATAGCCTATCCTGACATGCTGGGTACAGTTCCAGATAACGGTGCTCTATATGGTACTTTTCTATTACCATTAATTATATCATCCATCATCAAGATTCCCTTTTTGAACCATAAATCTGTCCTGTCTTTTATGCATTAGTCTAGATTTATATTGTGCAGCTTTCTTTTGGATGGTGCTTACTCCATAATTTGGCCTCCAAGTTAATATATGGGAACCCATATAAATAATGAGAGAAAGGCTGGCAGAGTACAAAGATGGTCATTTCTTACAACTCTATAAAATGGTTAAATTTAGCTACTTTTTTATTTTTAATACGGTACTAATTCAAAATGGTAAGGTTTATTTCCATTACCTGAAACTGCTGTTAGTGCTGTCTGTCTGTCTGTCTATCATGTCACCATAGTCCTTATTTTCATTAAACTAGACATACCCAATTCCTGCAACTGTTTTTCATATGTTTTAGCCTCCAGTTCCCTAATCATCCTTGTTGCTCTTCTCTGCACTCTTTCTAGAGTCTCAACATCTTTTTTTATCATGGCACCCAAAATTGGATGCGGTATTCCAAGTGTGGTCTTACCAAGGCATTATAAAGTGGTATTAATACTTTACATGATCTTGATTCTATCCCTCTATTAGCAGTAGCAATAGCAGTTAGACTTATATACCGCTTCATAGTGCTTTACAGCCCTCTCTAAGCGGTTTACAGAGTTAGCATATTGCCCCCAACAATCTGGGTCCTCATTTTACCCACCTCAGAAGGATGGAAGGCTGAGTCAACCTTGAGCCTGGTGAGATTTGAACCGCCGATATTAATGCAGCCTAGCACTGTGTTGGCTTTTTTGACAGCTGCAGCACATTGCTGGCTCACATTTTTAAGTGATTGTCCACTAGGATTCCAAGATCCCTCTTGCAGTTATTGCTCTTGAGCCAGGTACTACCTATTCACAGTTGATCCTTAGCTTGATTTTCCTGTAATAATAACCTGGAGAAACAAGAGCAAGAGCAACAGTCTTCAAACTTGACAACTTTAAGACTTGTGGACTTTAACTCCCAGAATTCTCCAGCCAGCTATGCTGGCTGGAGAATTCTGGGAGTTGAAGTCCACAAATCTTAAAGTTGCCAAGTTTGGGGATCCCTGGTCTAGACAATAGTCTGATAAAGGAACTCTGAGTCCAAAACAGAAAGTTATTGAGACTTGGAAAATAAGGGGGAGACCTCCTCTCAGAAATGTGCCCATCTGGGTTTTAGGTGTGGAAATAAAGTGGTTTTAACAGTTGTTGTAGGTATTGCTGGCAGCAGATGTTTAGGTGTATATATTATGGATTTAGGTACTGTTGCTTGTGTTTATTTTTTTTGGAAAAAATGTTTTTATATGTTCACCTAGAGGCATTGTGGTGAGATGGATAGCCATACAAATCAATCAAACAAGACATGAGACAAAAAAAAAAATGCCACTAAGATCATCTTGGAGGAAATGTGTTTCTGTCTCCATAAATAACGCTATATAATCCAAGGTATGGGCTGATATATGAAAAGAATAAGGGGGTGGAGGGAGTGGAGATTGCTGATGCTGCAAACATCCTCATTAACAGTTTACTATTGGCTAAAACGAAAGTAAGGCATACTTCAAATATTACTGTTGTAAAGCTGGATTTGATTATATTTCAATGGCAAAGCAAATGAAAATGACAGAACAAAAGTAAGTGGGAGCCTTTCAGAGAAAAGCAAGAAGAGTGAACATGCTTGGTGGATTATCAACATAAATAGTGTAAAAGGGAATTAAATTCATGGCTTCTGACAAGCCAACATCTGTCTTTGTTTGCAACTGCTCATAAAATGCGAAGCTCTAGTTTTACACTCAGGCACAGGCCTGATGAGAATGCAAAGGCCTCTGATGAAGTGGGACAAGAAGCAACAAGCACAATGTTTAATATGAATTCTGAGCGGATCATCTGTTACTATCAACACTGTATAAAATTGTTCTTCCCTGTCTCCTATCACTCACCCCACAAAAGGCAAGCACACCAAGATGGCCTGTTCAGGGAAACAGTGATGTGATTGATTAAAGGGAACTACCACAACCTGTTTTCTCTTGGAAGACATGAGGGCATTTGAATAACATTGTGTTCAAGTAAGCTAACCAAAACTAACAGTGTGACTACTTCACTTTTCATCCAGGAAAAATAGATTTTGTACTTATAATTCTAAGTTATATAATTTGCTACGTCTTGTTGGACAACAGGTGAAAGTTCATCAGTCACAGAACTGCATCTCTCTCTCTCTCTCTCTCTCTCTCTCTCTCTCTCTCTCACACACACACACACACACACACACACACACACACACACACACTTCAAGAGTATTAAGTGCCTTTCTTATGAGTGATAAGTAATTTGTAGCTTCATCTATGGCAAACATAAGGGCCAGTGGTGGGTTGCTACCGGCTTTACAACCGGTTTGCTGAGTGCGCACTTCGCTGCACACGCATGCGCAGTTCAGAGGAAATAGAACTTCCGCGTTGCAAATTAGGCAAGGAGCACGGAAAACAGCTGCGGAGCGGCAATTCAATCTGCCGCCCCTGATCAGCTGGGCTTCGGAAGCAGAGATAAAGGTCAGTATAACCCAGGGGCGGGCGGGCGGGCCCACTTTCACGGATACAGAGAACCGGTTCTCTCTCGGCTTGGAGTCAGAGCTACCGGTTCTAAAGAACCGGTCCGAACTGGCAGCAACCCACCACTGATAAGGGCAAATACTTAATTCCAAGAGTGTTACCTGGTCAGTTTGGTCTGGTTTGTGTGCTAGTATTGCTTTTTAAATGCAGCCATGTGAATCCAGGAAAAGACATGGGTTCTTTAAGGAGCAGCTGACAGGTAGCGAGGATGCCTGCACTGCATCCAAAGCACTCTTGCCTTCAAACTGTTTCCCACTCAGCAAATTTACACTCAGCTCTTCTTACCTGGTAGTCTCAGGAGCATTCCTAGCCAGATAAAAAGGGATTCTAGATGATGATGAAGTCTGATGGCAGCAATAAGGATGATAAGCAGGCTTCCCATCCCTTTTGCTTATTTTTTTTCAATTGTCCCAAAGGAGATCAATACTGACTGATCATAAAGGTAACATAGACTGAAGCCAATATGTCCCTCCTTACCAATGTGTCATTAAAGCAGACATATCAGTTTAAATAGTTCAGAGAGAGATGCTTTGTTTGCACTCCTGTGCATTTTGAAGCCTCTCATTTATTTTTATGTTATGCATTGATTTTTATTTATCCTGTCTTTACTGTTTATAAATAACTGAAGTAAAAGGAAACCAGGCTATCAAAGAACACTGGACACCATCAAAGCTGACACCAGCCAGAGCATAGAAAAACTCAAAGAAAGATCAAAAGATGTGCAGAGACCTGGTCCATAGAATTGCCAAGAGCTGGACACAACTGAATGGATATGTAGCAAGTTGTCCTGTGGCGAGATGGCCATAGCGAGTTGTTCTGCAGCAAGTTGGTCATGGCGAGTTGGCCGTGGCGATTTGTCATAGACCCAGCATAATGATTTGTCCTTTCCAATGTACTGAATTCTGAAGCTGCATATCAGAGCTGGACTCTGTAAAGGGGTTTGAAGAAGAAACCATGCTGAATTAGAGGAAAAGAGGACTAGCATATTATAGTGGTCATAGTCCTGGATTCGGTTGGAAAGAATTAAGTTCAAGTCAGTCCCCAAGTATGGAAAGACCTTGGGTGATATTGGGCTAGTTATAGTCTCAGCCAAGGTACCTTATTTAAGGTACTGAGAATTTCTGGAGCAAAGGTGGGATGTGAACTGAACAAACCAACAATAAAATCACCCCGAGCTATTCCATTCTGCTGCAGGTTCAAGGACTGTGCTGTATCAGAGCTCTACTAAATGTAGGAGCTTTATGGCAAAATGTCAAAAAATGTAGACAAGGCAATTGACAATGTTGGAATCCTACTTGCTCAGAAACCCAGCATTCTCCATTGGATCACAGACCATTTTTCCCTAAGAGAGTGGTTAAATTCATCACAATAAAATTAGTTTGTAAATCACTCCAGTAGAAACTCATGGCAGACATCCCATCATTAAGGCTGGGCAGAATTATATACATGGAGCCTGTGGTCATCAGGCAGTTATATTTAATGGCTTAATAATTAGTAAAAGATTTACATAAAATCTCAAAGCCTGGTAATCATCATAACACAAGCAGATGAAGCTGGAGCTATTCTTGTTCTCACACGTCCCAGCTCTTTATTTCTCCTCCTTGTTTCAATGCGCTCACTTGTACTTATCAATTATGAGATCCTAAAAAAAAGGAAGATAATATTCAGAAGGCACTTTATTAGCTGTGGTAGCCTCTCTCTGTTCTTGTCTGAGTGCTCCATACACTCTGAGTTGTGAGAAGTCTCTTGCTGCTTTCTAAAGTAACCTCCAGGCTACTCAATTACTGATTGCAAACTTGGCATAAGAAATACCATTATTCAACACTGCATATTCTTGTTTTAAACACTGTAATTATTCAAATGCTTAATTCAACACTCTCATGCCCATTAAATAATGCAGCGGGAAATTTTTGATTCAATTTCGGCGTTTAAAAACAGATTTATTATTTGTAAGGCTTAATACAATTACTATTTAGAATTTTATTAGTGAATATACAGTATATTTGAAAAGCACAAATGGATTTTATCCAATTGAGTCTAGCTATTCCATGCTTGTTAGATATGAGTCCTATGCAAGATTTGTATGGACACTTCACTTGGAGGGTGTTTTGCATGTACAAAGTAAGATTCTCCAGATCTAAACCAGAAATGGCTGGATTGTTTCAATTTGTGTGCCCTGCGCTGTCTTCCCTTTCTCTTTGCAAGTCTGTTTCTTCTTGGAAGCAAATGGCTCTCAATATATCATGCCTTATCACCTCATTCAAGAATAAACACATGTCTTCTCATCCCTATTCTGTGATTTGATTGCCATGCAAATTATGTAAAATAAGTGTATTTCCTGTGAGCTTAAGGGAAATTGGCCAAAATGCACATAGTAGCTTTAAAATGCAAATTAATGCATTGCTTGCAATAATGATCAATTTAAAAAATAGAGTTCAGGATGAATATGTTAAAGCATCACTCTGAAAACCTTTTGAAGCTGGGGAAGACTGATCAGTGGTTCTTCTGCTAATAATCATAATTTAGATGGTAATTAGAGGGGAAGGTGCCCACATCTTTGCTAGTTCCTCTCTTTTTCAAAAGCTTATCTGTGCAATTAAATACGTTAAATGTTTGATTTTTTTTCATTTTATTCCATTCTTTCCCCTCTTTTTAGTTCTTTTCAGATGATTGAAATCGTCAGACATAGTATTAGTTGAAACGTCTGTTCTCGTAATCAAGCATGAGTAAAGATGAATTGTAATTTAATTCCCTTCTACCTTTTTTGGGTTACTCATAATTGCAAGGTGTGTAGAATATAGTCTTTTCACTTCCAGAAAAGGATGTAGATTCTAGATTAGGACTGTATTAAATTATTTTTGATCAGGTTACAATGCTGTGAGTGAGTAACATAGGAATGTTTAATCAGAGTCTGGAAGTTTCTCTTCAGTGAACAAGTTCAGGGACTTGCTTTGAAAATGTTCTAGGTCTTTCTGTTCTTGCAAACTCTTTGATTCTTGAGGAAAGGAAGACAATGGTGATTGTACAAATACTTTGCCTGTTCCTGCTTCCCCAATGAATGGCTATCATTCATTGTCTCCTAATCCTGTTCAATTTACCAGCCCAGACAATCAGGAAATTAGGAAAGTAGTGAGAACATTGGTGCCCAGATGCATTCCAGATGAAAACAAAGATGGTGATTCTCCAGACTGCTTGAAGTACATCTTGGAGAACATCTCAAGGAGAACATGGCTACCAGTATCCATCCAATTCAAGTCCTGAACACAATGAACTACTATTCTCCATCACCTTTAGAAGACTACATTTAAACAAATCAACAATTTGTTTAAATCTGAATTCTTAGGCAAATTCAGGAAGGCTCACTTCTAATTTTAGTGATAAGGATTTGTGGTGAAGATGCCTTTTGTATCTTTAAAAAATCACGCTGATGAAAATTAAAGGTAAACATTTCCAGAGAGAACAAAACATTTATAAAGAGGGGAAAATAGATGTAAGGTGGTCCTTAAGGGAAAAAAATGCATCATTTTCCAGATGATAGGTTATAATCTGCTATAAATAGGAAAATTACATGTTAGTGTTCTGGAAGATAGTAAGTAGCATTTTACATAATGTCATATCATAAATTTAAAATATAGAGCAAATATTTTATTTATTATTTATTTTTATAAATCAAATTTATAGATGGCCAGTCTCACTGACAGATTGGATAGTGTGGAATTTAATTAATTTTAATTGATACTACAACCAAATAATATAACTCCTTCATTTTAATTCTGAAATTTTGTTAAACCTTCACCATTCACAGATGTTTGGGTCAAAATGTCTTCTATATTTTAAGAATAACTTGATGAGGTTATTTTTGGGTTATCTAGATCCATACTTATTTCAATTTTACATGCTGAAATTGGCATTATATCCAATCCAATTCATTAGGTAAACCAATAATTTACTATTAAAATATTAAGTTAACTGGCTCAAACTATTTCTCTGCCAGAAACAAGATGAGCTAAATTCTGAATTATGGAGTAAATGAGGGTTACGTTAATAAGATGTTTAGAAAATTATACATCAAATTCAGTATTATATCTTCTCCATTGACTTGTTTCTTTCCTGAGCCCTTTTTCTGTGAAACAAATCTTTAGAATCTGTCTCTCAGTAGTACTTCTATCCAATCTGATTTAGCTGCCACTATAAATAAAAAGCTTGCTCCTTGGTTTACTGTGATCGAACATGCACCTCAAGGTGTGAATACTACTGTATTTGAAGCTTCTTCTCAATCCTTCTCTTAGAACTTCTTCAACTTGTCTAAGAAAGCAAGTGATGCCCACAGCATGCTTAGAAAGTCATTTGAAAAAAATACTGTATCAGTTTAGAATTTGTCTCTATAGCAAGGTTTGATCATAAATTATATGCTCCATTTATTGCTCTTGATTTCTCTCCCCCCCCCACCGGCCCAACATCAAACTTACTTTTAAACTTAGCTAAGGGTAAAACTAATTGGTTTGAAATATAGAATGGGGGTTGTGAGGGGGTTGATCTGGGCTAATTATTAATCCTCTCAGAAGTTTAATAAACAAGATATGTATATTTATGAACATTTTGTTTCCTACAGAATAACAGAGTTGGAAGGGACATTGGGGGTCTTCTAGTCCAACCCCCTACTCAGGCAGGCAACCCTATGCAATTTCAGACAAATGGTTGTCCAATCTCTTCTTAAAAACCTCCAGTGTTGGAGCATCCACAACTTCTGGAGGCAAGTCATTCCACTGATTAATTGTTTTTCTGTTCTGATCATGTCAAAGCATTAGATCAAATGATAAATCATGAGTGTTTGAATAATTTGTACAAATATATTTTTTATGACAAAAGTGCCTCCTTGGATCCATTTCTTGAAGCAACAAACCTTATAATTGATGACTTCACAAACTCCTTTTTGCATATGTCACATTCAAAAGACACATCCTGAGTAGGCATTTCTGTTCCTCCTGTCAAAATTACCCTCAATATATGCTCCAGAAATTCTCGGGAGAACCTCAAAGCAGCCACGCCGAGATTTTGAGTACAGTTTCAAGGATTGGATACGTTCAATCACAAGTAAAGCACTTCACTGAATGATTAGCAAAGGTCTATAAAATGTTGTCCAAGATAGAAAAAGCAGTAGTGGCAGAGTCATTAAATTCTCACTGAGGCTTTATCAGCTGCAGGGACTCTTCAGGAAGAGGAAGATATGTAAAATGTAATTATAATAAAAGAAGGTTCATATTCAGCAAGAAGGAAAGGTCATGCTATGTGGGAAATGGACAATTTATTTCCTTTTTTTATGGCAACCAAAGCTAAAGCAACTTTTTATCTGTGTGAGAGGTCAAGAACTGATCTCTGTTGAGTTGTCCCCTAGTCCCAAACAATATTTTCATTTAAAGGAATTTTAGTGCAAATTTTATCCTTTTCATGAAAATGTCTCTTTAAAAAGGCTTTCATGATGCTTCCTTAAAAGCAGGTAACAAATCTTTTGATTACAAGAGAGCTAAACCAATTCCCATTCATTCTCATTAAGTCTTCTCTTCTGCCCATTTCATCTGGGCTTCAGTCCAGCTTAGGAGAGCTGAGAGAGATAACTGAAGACCCCAAACTGAAGACAGTTGCTACAGTCTCATTAATTTTCCAGGGGGTGGCCGTTTTCTCATTTATGTTTTAATAGGCATCCATTTCTGCTGTTAGCCAGGCTGTTTAATGCTTTTCTGGTTACCTAGGCAAGTAAGTGGTTTTCAGCTATCTAGAGAACACCGCACCTCCCTTCTGTGTGCACTTTGGGCCCTCCCTCTCCATCCTACTTAGTTTTATTTTAATTCACTTTTTAAATTTAAGATTTTTATTTATTGTTTTAATGTTTTATTTTGCATTTTATCCAATGTTTGCATGCTGTGTAGAGTTGCCTCCAGCTAGATGGGTGGCATACAAGTTTGATCAAACAAAGAAACAAATAAATAAATATCTGCCAAGAATTCAAGTTATTTTAAGGTTGAGTTCACCTCTGTAAATACTGCCCAATAGATTAAGCCTGCTGAATTAAATTAGTTTTACATGAAACTCCTATAGCTTTAGGACAGTAAAATTCCTGATGATACAAAGTTTAATTAAGTAATTAACATGTAGGTAAAATTTCTAACATGAGTCAAACTCTTTGTGACTATATAGGTGTATTTATATAATATGGAAGTGATTCACCATTTATTTTTTCATGGTTGTTTTTTTAGATCCCAGTTTAATCCATACCTCTAGTATTTCCTGATGGTCTTTCATCCACATACTAACCAATTTAAACCTTGCTTAGCTTTTTGCAATTGACTAAGGTAATCTTGTTGCTGTCACCTAGCTGTGGGTTTTATCTTAAAAGGTAAAAGGTTCCCCCACACATGCGTGCTAGTTGTTTCCGGCTCTATCTTACATACCATCAAATTAGCAGATAACTTTGAATTAATTTAGAAACATAACATATATTTCTCCAAGTCTGATCCCCATAATTGGTAGGGAAATATATTATAATTCTGGAAGAAAGGAAATATTTGATAAACGTTAAGGAAGTCTAGATAACTGTTTTCAGCAGATCAGCATGTTAAATATACATCTGTCCATGGTGCTGATTTGTTTTCTTAATTTTATGGTAAGATTTTAATAGCAGATTTTTCTAACCTGAACATCAGGTTCTATACATTTTCTGGAATTTTGAATTAACATGAGTATTGCTGCAAATTCTTAGAATTGAAGTCCAGTTTTCTAGAACTCACATAGTTTGGTAAAGTCTGCTTTGCAACCACTCATTTGATGAAACGAATGCAGAATCTGGTGCTGTCAGGCTTTTGCTGAAATGAAGTCAACTTCAGTACTGATAGGAAAAAGAATGAGAAATCTTGGTTTCCATGGTTCTAATTTATATACCCTCTCTCTCACACACACACATACATAAAGTATTCAAGTCATTAAAAGTGATGGTGAAAATTATTTAGAATGTTTTTGCTTCAGTGCTAATAATTGCCTATTTCATCTACTTCCTTCCCAACTTCAATTTGTAAGTATTATTAAAGAGATGGCTTACCATTTTAAAATTACACGAGAAGTTACACATATCTTACAAATACTGTTGTAGATTTAGATCAAGATAAACAAAATACATAATAGGGTGATATCCCTTCCGGAGCACATGTTTTACATATACAGTACAGTGTCCCATATTAAATCTCCAGCATTTTAAACTAAATATTCTCAGGAAAAATAATGGTAAAAATTGGACAGCTGCTAAAGTATAATTTAAAATATAAACAGTTAAAGTATAAATTTAACTTGACTGATTGATATTCCGAGTCATTATATGGCATCACTCTATCTATATCTGGTGAGCAGGCAGTGAGCCCTCTTATTTTGGAGTCCTAATGTTTGAGTAGCTACAACAGCATTTCCTATCTCATATTTCATAGCCTTTAAAAAAAAGATTTCCCAAAAGTATGAGGCAGGGAAGTGAAGGATGCATATACAGCAAGTTTCTAAACAACCCAAAGTTTCTCAAAAGAGATCATCCCCAGTGGAGCCCACAGTCTTTTTACCACCAGAATTCCCATTACCAAAATCAATGTGGTTGGCTGGCCCATTTCAAACCTTGCCCCTAATTGTATGAAAGGAAAGCTAATATCTCAAAATGCTTATGATTTGTACTCCTATAGCAAAATAGTTACTTTCGGTGACTTGTTTTTGTCCTGTCCAGCCTTATGAAGGGCGATTCTTCTGACTTAATGGTGAAGTAAATCCATCCAATTTATCTCAAAGCAATACATCTGATTCAAGTTTCACACATTCATAAGCAAATGCACTGAGGCCAACAATTATCAGGAAGAGGGTAAAGACATGCCATACTGATTTCTAGAGAAAGGATCTTGGCAACTAGGAGTCCTGTGGGAGGAATCCATGGAGATCTTCATGGTTTTATCCCTTTGCTGGGCTTGGAAGCACTGGGTTTGCCTCTGTTAATGCTTCCTCTTGTTCTTTCTTTCCTGGGATGGATTCAGGAGAGCAGGTCAAAGTCACCCAGGGAAATCAAGCTTTCTCTCAGTGTAACCAAACATTCTTATAACTCTTCCTCTTCTGCTGCTGTGTCTATAGACATCAATGTTCTTGGAGACTGGATGGGAGAAGCTTTTGGTCTTGTCCGGGGGTCTGCAACCTTAAACACTCAAAGAGCCATTTGGACCCGTTTCCCACAGAAAAGAAAACACTGGGAGCCACAAAATGTGGGTGGGTGTGGCCAACTCAATGTCACTCCCACCCAGTCACATGACCTGCCCCAGCCACGCCTACCCAGGTTTTGTGGCTCTGGGTGTTTTCTGTGGGAAATGGGTCTCTTTCTCTCTCTCTCTCTCTCTCTCTCTCTCTCTCTCTCTCTTCCCCCCTCTCTCTCTTCTGTTTTTCTCTTTTTCCTCTCCCTCTCCCTTCCTCTTCCTTCCTTCCTTCCTTCCTTCCTTTTTTCTTTTTTCTTTTCTTTCTCTCTTTCTCGTTCTCTCCACTTTCAAAGAATAAAAAAACCGCTGCAGAAAATTACAC
>QLTV01003476.1:2390034-2452159 GCA_003457575.1 Thermophis baileyi
CTTGATTTAACTTTTTTTCTCCTTTTATCCCTCATTTGTCTCTCCCTTTCATTTGTTTTTCTCTCTTTTCCCTCTCCCTCTTTTTCTTTCTCTCTCCCTTCTCTCTCTGTTTCCCTCTTTTCCCTCTCTCATTCTTTCCCTCCAGCTCTCTCTCATTCCTCTCTCCCTCTCTCCCTTCTCTCTCATTTGTTTCTCTTTTTCCTCTCTCATTCTCTCCCTCCATCATTTTCTCATTTCTCTCTCTTTCTTTTTCTCCCCTTTTCTCTCTCTCATCTCTCTCTCCCCCTTCTCTCTCTTCCCCCCTCTCTCGTGTGTGTGTGTGTTTGTGTTCCCTCTTGAACCATTTCCAAAAACAGGTGAGGGTTGGGTTTTTTTTCCTGTTGTTCTTTCTTCTTCTTTGGGTGCTTTTTACCATATGATTTAAATCAAGAGTCATTTCAGGTTCCCAGATAAATGAAGCTCTTTCATCCCCCTGCTGTAGCTCCCTGTCGGCTGGCTGGCCCCACCCCTTGCCCTCCCCTCCCTGTCACTCTTCGCGTGGCCTGAGAAGGTAAGGGTGATGGTGGGAATGGAGACTCACTCCATATTCCAGAGTGGGAGGGAAGCGCCCTTGTACTTGCCTCTCATCTCGTGGGGGCTTCTTGGTGCTGCGCGTGCACCTCGGTCGCTCGGCGAAACATGCGACTTGATCTCTGCTCCAAGACATGCCCGGCCCAGCTGTGGTCGATGCATCACATCGTAATGGGCTCCAGGAGGAGGAGGAGATGCCATCTCCCCCATTGTGAAACACACTAAATTTAAGCGTGCTCGCAAGGCACTGCGAGAGCAGTGAGCAGGCCATGGAGGCGCACGAGAGGAGAAGGAAGGGGAGGGGGAGGAGGAGGGAAGCCTTCACTGTGGTTCGTGCTCGCTCCTCAGCCAGCCTGGATTTCCAAAAGGAAGAAAGAAAAAGGGGTAGTGAAGAGCCCCAAGGAGAGCTTGCTGGGCTTTCCAAGAGAGTGAGAAGAGACACAGAGACAGGGAATGCAAGAGAGCAAGATACACACACACACACACACACACACACACACACAGACACAGAGGGAGACCGGCGGGTGGGTCGGCTGGTGGGTGAGCATCTTTGGTGAGGGCCCTCCGGCTTTCTCCAAGCCTGACCCCCTGGGTGGGCATGCGAGGTTCGGCGGGCCTTTTCCCGCTGGCCTGAGCTTCTTAAAGCCATGGCTAGGCACTGTGGGCCCATCCCCCTTTCTGTTGTCCCCTCCTCCCGGATCCCATTCCCACTCCACCAGCCCTCGTGTTAGCGAGGCCAGTGTCGGTTGCAGCTGGGTCGGGCCAGTGTCTCGGGGTGGAGAGCAGGTTGTGCATCTCCCCAAGCGACCAAGGCATGCCCAGCACCAACAAGGGCCAGAAGAAGCTCCAGCAAGAGTGAGGCGCTGGAGAATCAGCACCATCCACTTCTCCATCCCCCGTCATCGCCCTTACCTTCTCAGGCCAGGCGAGGAGCGACTGGGAGGGGAGGGTGAGGGGTGGGGCCACCCAGTGATGGGACAGGGAGCCACAGCAGAGGGCCCAAAGAGCCACATGCAGCTCTAGAGCTGCAGGTTGCCGAGACCCAGTCTTGTCAGAGATTGTTAAATCTAAGATAGGAATTATAAGCTAGTTGCTGAGTAAATTTTGGTGGCACAGAATTTACTTCATAAAGAGAAACTTTGGAAAGGTGAACATGCGGACATAGACAACTTGAACCAGTGAAAAGAGGGTCAAGCCAAAGAAAGGATTATCTTCTTAAGAATTACATAGCAGAAGAACTTGCTGTCCAGAAGCCACCTTTTTTTTCCAAGTAATAATGCAACTTAACAAAAATATGTATATAATTTTTTATCGATTATGTGGAAAACGGATAATTAGAGAAGAATACAGCAACAGTGATGGGAGAATATTACAATTTTGGTTTCAGCCAGAACCATGAGTTCTTTTGTATTTCCTCTTTTCTCTTAAATCTTTGCCTTTGCTTTGCATTAAGAATTAGCACAAAAAGACATTAAATGGAGGTTAATAGAAAAACATGATGAATTGGACTGTGTGAATAACTGATTTGGGTATTTGATGCAATTTGGATTTCTGAAGTGATTAGTAAAGTGAATCAAAGTGATCTAGACAAACAGTGAATTACAGCAAATCTTTCTTGTTTTAAAGAGAAAGAGAGAGACAGGATATTTATGTAAAAGCAACTAAAAACACTGATCAATTAAAGTATAAAACCTGAGGCCTATTCAAAATTAATATTTTGTTCAATGTTTTCAGTGTTAAAAATGTATTATTAACACATTAGCACTTGCAAATTTCTCTTCTAATTTGATCTAACCATCTTATTTTTATTTATTTCAAAGGTCTGTAGATTGTCTGGTATATAGTATAACTCCAGACATTGGATAGGATTAAAAATAACTCTACAAATTAACTCGTAATTGCTACAAATTATTGGGGTACAAAATGAAAGGTGAGCCAGCTGTTAGTAATATCTCTCAATGTGGTTTATATACAGTAGAGTATATCTTTATCACTAATGTCTAAATGTGAATGATATTAAGGGATCTGTAATTCATCTCACATTTATTTATTTCCAGTATTTATGAACTTGTTATGAACAGATCATAATAATTTGTCTGCAAGCAAAAGCTATTGGGATCACAAAATATACAAAGTAATAGAAAGTGAAGAAGCTAAAGTTCTCTAGATCTTTAGAATTCGAATAGGCAAGCCACATAACACCATAGACTTAACAGCTTGACTTCTAAAATAATATGACCCTTCTAATTATGTCAGGTATCTAATTAAGCATCACATCTACAGCAAAGGAGACCTTTGGTTTCTGTCAAATTTCTAGTTATCATGTCTCTTTATTACCTATAAACTTACATTTAAAAATGGGTAAACCTTTCAAAAGGTTGCATCCAGGTTTTTTTTCCCCTGTTCTTTTTGTTCTGATGATCCCCGGTTGGAACTAAGTGAATTCTGGCTTTGCTGGAAGAAACAAGTGAGCAATTCTCATTGTGTTTTCTTCCATTTGCAGTATCTAAAACCACCTCTTCCTTTTTTTTTGAGGATGCCATTATGTTCTGGGGGTAGGTTTGGGAGGGACCATGCAGAACTGGAGTGAGAGGGAACAAGTCAGAGGTGGGCTTCAGCCAATTTGGACCAGTTCAGGTAAACCGGTTGTTAAAATTCTGCCCAGTTCGGTGAACTGGCTAATCCCACCACTGGCTGGCCCAGCCCCCGCCCATTTTTCAGCCCATTTTTTGGCCCATTTTTGGCCATTTTCAGGCCATTTTTTCAGCCTGAAAATGGCCAAAAAACAACCCGAAAAATGGCCAAAAATGGCCCGAAAAAAATTGGTCTATTTTTGGCCCCCTTTCAGCCTGTTTTTCAGTCATTTTCAGGCCATTTTCCGGCTATTTTCTGGCTGTTTTTGGGCCATTTTGGGGCCATTTTCAGGCTGGTTTTTGGGCTGTTTTTTGAGCCATTTTTGGCCATTTTTGGCCTGGTTTTTGGCTGTTTTTCAGCCTGAAAACTGGCCTGAAAAGGGCCAAAAAAACAGCCCAAAAACAGGCAAAAATGGCCCAAAACCCAGCCCCAAAACGGGCAAAAAATGGCCCAAATAAATGGCCCAAATAAATGGCCCGGAAAACAACCTGAAAATGGCCCAAAAATGAATATTTCAAATCTTCAATTACCTCTCTTGAAGCTGTACAACAATCTGGATTTGAAAGGGGAAGAGGAATTCGTAGCTTGTGTGGGCACACACTTCAGACCTCTCAATACCTCACATCCATTATGCTTCTTCCTGCCCCACTGCACAAATCTTTTAAACATTTGCTGGCAAACACAAAGTGAGCCTTCACCCCAAAGCATATTCCATTCTGAATTTGGATTATTACACAACAATATGAAATAGTATAAAATCGCACTACTAAGCACAGTAACACCTGGACTATAGCAAAACTTTGTGAAAAAATGATATAAATTCCCCTACCCCATATATAGATTTTGTTTAACAAAAGTAATGTCTTTAAGTTGATTTAAAGCCAAGATATGAAAATAAGGAAAACAAGAAAACTTCATCAAAAACTTGAATTGCCATAATGTTGTCTTCCTAAAGCCCCCTGCTTCCTTCTTTGCTCCAATTTCTGTACTAATAAACTTTACGTCCAGTTTTAGAACCAATTCTGAGAAAATAAGCTTGAAAGAGGGTCAAAAATCCTTCTACCCATTTGGACCTTTTCCTCATATCAGTACATCTCTTTGGAAAACAGGTTGTGCTTTAAAACACACATCTGTCTCTAGCATATTTAGTTGGACAATAAGCAGACTCTTTGGAAAGAAATCAAGGAAAGGAGTGAGCAAAACCAAGACCCCCCCCCAAAAAAGTAATGGGGTAGGGTAGGGAAGGAATCTTAAGTATCAGTGTAAAAGTCCCTTTTTTTCCAGTGATAACAGTTCTAGGATAAATCAGATCAATAAAAATGTCTGTCCATGTATCTCTCCTGCTCAGCTTTTCCTCATTATCTGACTATTCCAGAATATAAATAAAGACAGAGGAGGACAGTTTTATGATTAGGAGAACTTTGTGTCTATTTTTAGGATCCTGTACTATAAATACTGGACTTAGAACTTAGAACTAAGGAGAAATTTCCTGACAGTTAGAACAATTAATCAGTGGAACAGCTTGCCTCCAGAAGTTGTGAATGCTCCAACGCTGGAAGTTTTTAAGAAGATGTTGGATAACCATTTGTCTGAAGTGGTGTAGGGTTTCCTGCCTAAGCAGGGGGTTGGACTAGAAGACCTCCAAGGTCCCTTCCAACTCTGTTATTCTATTCTATTCTAAATAAAGAGAATGGAAGACAATTCTTGTGATTAAGAGAACTTTGTGTCTATTTTTAGGGTCAGAATGATCACAGCTCAATGACAGAACATAGATATTGCATATTCAGGCAAAGCAGAGCTGAGGAAAACTTCTGTTGAGATCATTGCGAACTTCTTCTCATAAACTATGGTCCATGAAGGTGGGGAGATTAGTGATCCTTAGATGCCTTTCTATATTTTTATGCATAAAGCATGTTTCTTTTAGAGTCTTCCTTCATAGATATGCTGCTCAGGATAATCTGTAATATGTTTTCTTTTTTAAAAAAAGGAGATCAAAGCACAGATCCCTAAAATGGATCTTAATTTGCCCATTTTTGACAGGGTTTTTCAAACTTGCAATCCTAAGATGTGTGGACTTCCAGAATTGCCCGGACAGCATTCTGGAAGTTGAAGTCTACACATCTTAAAAGTTGCCAAATTTGAAAAACACTGATCTATCAGAACATCTAGCTCAGGGCTATCCAACCTTGGCAACTTTAAGACTTGTGGACTTCAAAATGGGCTGAAAAATGGCCGGGGGCTGGGCCAGCCAGTGGTGGATTTAGTCCAAACCGGCCTGAAGCAGCTGAATCCCACCTCTGCCTTTGCAGTGAATGGCCGGGAGGCGGGGCTGGGTGTGATGAGTGATGTTGAGTTGACCACGCCCACCCAGTCACATGACCACCCGGCCATACCTACCTAGCCAGTCATTAGGGCAGAGAACTGGTTGTTAAATTATTTGAATCCCACAACTGGAGCATGTTCAATTAAGTTCAAATCTTTTCCTCTTCAGCAAGTGGAAAAACTCTGCCACCCAATTTGTCAGGATGAGAACTCTGTATCAGCGGTGGGTTGCTACCGGTACGGCCCAGTTCTACGAACCGGTAGCAGCGGTGGTGGGAGGCTCCGCCCACCCACCTCAGATGGTTCTGCGCATGCGCAGAAGCGTCATGTGCGTGAACCGGTAGCGACGGGATTTGCAACCCATTACTGCTTTGTATGACCCAGCCTAGAAAGAGACAACGATTTGGGGATAATGGGGACATTTAAATTTTGAAAATGTGGTTGCTGAGAAGATTGACAGTGCAGCTGATATCGGTCAGTCAACTTCAACTCTTTACTGTAGTAGTATCAGTTGCAAGTGGTGTTTGCAGGATTTTAAGAAGGACTGTTTGAATGGTTTTCTGCCTCTGTTTCTTCTTGGCACAGTAGCCCTCGGCTGGTCTGCGTCTGATGGCTGGTTTCCAGTAAATGGTGTTTGTTGCTGTTATGCGGTTGCCATCAATAGCAACCACACTTGTGGCAGGTCAAGACTCAGCAACTAACATTCCTCATACCATGCCACCATACCCACTGTTCAGATTCCGTCCACATTCCTTCAGCTTTGGCTCATTGTCCCTCCATCCAGCCCAAATGTTTCTTAGGAAAACAAACAAACATGTAAATGAAATTTAATTTAGCCTTTCATGAGGCCCTAAAAACTGGCTACGTTCCTGAGTCTGGGGCGTTGAATGTGTTAAGGGTCCCATTTCCTGGCTTAATTGCTAACCAGCCAAGTATCTCAGTTGCTGTGTATATTTTTTGGGGATGTTTCTATTGTTTTTATTGTTTTAAAATATTTTTAGAATTTTGATTGCAATATTTTTTTTGAATATATTACACCCAGAGTCATTGACTCTATAGAAATTGATTGATTGAATGAATGAATGAATGAATGATTAATTTGTCATGGGTAAATGCTGTGTAGAACTGTATTCAGTTTTGCCTTGGGCTTTAAAGGTCACCATTTCCCTGCTAACCTACTTGACAGGATTGCTAAAAGGATCAAATGAAGGAGACAGCCATGCATTCGTCTGTAAGGGCCTATAGGGAAAATGGGATAAATGAAAGAAATAAATCTTCCAGTAGAAATTAAGAATTAATTCCTTCACTTTTAGAGTTTTCAGGATAATGCCTTAATTTACTAGTAGTGAAAACCTAGCTGAGTGTAAAATTTGTATTGGTGATTTATTTTTAATCATATTTGGAGATGGTTTCAGTAGATTAAATATCTATATGTCTATCTATTTATATTTATTCATCCATCTATCATTTAGAATTTGTTTACAAATTTGTTTAATATATATACATTTAATTAATAATAGTTAATAACTTAATTAATAATTATAATTTAATTAACTACCGGTAATAACTTAACTTATTGGTATGATTACAGTATATTACTTTGTTACTTGTATGCACTGGAGATAAATTCCTTGTGTGTCCAATCACACTTGGCCAATAAAGTTCATTCTATTCTATTCTATTCTATTCTATTCTATTCTATTCTATTCTATTCTATTCTATTCTATTCTATTCTATTCTATTCTACTCTACTCTACTCTACTCTACTCTACTCTACTCTACTCTACTCTACTCTACTCTACTCTATTCTATTCTATTCTATTCTATTCTATTCTATTCTATTCTATTCCATTCTTCTTGAAGTAAATGACAAGTCATAACTATCATTTAAGAACTAGTTTATGAGGGCTCAAATCTACTTCTCAAGGTCCTAGGAGAATTGGTTAAAAAGTGGGAAAAAATTCCAGCTAATACTTAAAAAAAATTGCAATGGCTCTTGGCTTAATCTCACATTATTGATAACAATTTATTTATAAACCCTTTTTATTGTTACTAAGGAATCTGAAATCCTCTTAGAATTACAAGGAGACATTTAATATGAACTTAGTGTTCCTAGAAGAAAAGTGGAGTCAATTTTGATCCAGCAATATTGCTTTAATTAACTATTGCTATGATATGGAAACGCCAATCATTCTTGGATCTTGGCTCTGGAACTCAGAAGCAATGATCTGAAAAATTCCATCTGGTTGATTGGCATCTCATAATGATATTCTACTTGGGTGGCTTTAAGTGATTGTCAGGATGTGATTGCTGTTTATTCAAGAAACACCTTGTTCATAAAAGTACCAAACTCCCCATTTCTTTACAAAATCCAAATGCTAGGGTTTAAATCAAACTCTTAACTTGCTAACTGCTAAGGAATACAAATGATATTGGATGGCTCATGGTGTACAAATGATTTTGTGAAAATATAAATCATAATCAGCCTAGATTATAACCTAGACATCAATAGAAATTTTTTTTCAAGACTTTTCAATTCTATTTAGTGCTATGAAGGGAAACAAAGCATGATCCTAGTTACTCATACCTCAAAGTATGAGTTGGTAGGGTTTGATCTGGTAGGGTTTATTTGAACTGGTAGGGTTTGATCCATTAATTGTGATTTTGTTAAACTAAACTAAGTGAATACAACTGGACTGGCTCTCAGCAAATGTTCTTAGATCAAGCCAGAGAATTTTTATTTTTCTAGCAACATTCAATTCTATTTATGGAATCAGTAGTAGACAATTGAACTGAAAATAATAACAAGAAAAGCAGTAAAGAATTATGTTATTATTTAAAAGTTTAGAGTAATATTCAACATTTTGGGAGTTCTCTAAATATTTGATGAATAATTGGATTCTTCATCACTGTTTTAACTTCCATAATTTATTCAGGTTGCTGAATATTTCAAAGCATGTTATATGGCAGAAAACAATACATTATTCCAATTTAGAATCTCACTCAAGAAATAATCTATGTCAAACAAGAGAAGTTTTCTAGGATTCTGAACCGATTTACTAAATATTCTAAGCATGTGTGGTTCAGAAAATTTAACTCAGCACAGAATTTATTACTTTTCAAGTAATCATTTGCATTTTTGTGCCACTTGTCTCCTCACTTCATGATCATGTTATCAAGAATCTTGCATTTGAAAAGGGTGGTATGAAATGAACACAAACCTTTCAACACATCTATGGTAACAGTTATTTTCCATTTCAGTTTCTTGGATGTGCAGTTGCAATACACTCAGGAGCGAGTGCTCATGCAATCTACAGAATTTATATTTGAAAAATGTCTATTTGTAGTGGTAAGTGGCTTACGATATTTCCACAGCTGTTTATGGATATTTACACATTGCTACACTTTAAAAAGTGTATTCATGGTGAACATTCATTATTTATGCACATTATGGACACAGCTATTCAAAATACATTCTGGACAACTCAGACTGATTGCTATCCTCTTCTGCATCACTTTCTTTAAATTTGCAAGTATGTTCTTTCCTTTGTCATGTTGGAGTCCTCCTTATATCAAGTATAAATATGATGTCCTTCTCAAACCATCTCTCGCTTTCAAAAGCAATTGAACAATGTTGAAGCATTGTATTTGTAATCTCATTAGTTGTATTTTGAACCTCAGCTAATTTTAATTGCAAATCACAATACTGCATGATTGCAATTTAATTGAACTGTAGCAATTTACTGTGGGGTTGCTATAGTTGGAATAACTCTTCTAACTCTTTTAGAACAACATCAACAGAAGCAGAACAAATATACAGTTAAAAACTCCTTTTGCCTTGGTTTGAACACTGAAAAATGTCCAGTCTATTTCGGGATTAGGGATTATCATCTTTAGTACAACAGATACAGTATGTAAACTGTTGACTGGAAACTCTACATATTTGTGATGTTTACTGAATGCAAAAGCAACATCTGCTGCAATTACAACATCTTCTGATTTGCTATCTTGAGCTTACAAAATAATTTTAGAAGCTTGTCTATCCTAAAGATTGTTTTCTTGCGGTTTTCTAAATTGACCTGAGACTATAAATCAATAGTGCCTTTATTTGCTTTGGAGACAGTTGTATTAGTTCTAGCTACTAAGCACGAAACTTGCCACTTCTCTAAGCATGATTTCCTATGTACAAATCATGGAAATGTTTATTTGCGGTGAAATTTTAACTTTCATTTTGGAAGACATCAGTTGTTCCCTCAGATGAAGATAGATTGTTTTTTTTTATACAATGCTGGTTTTTGTTTGTTTTTTAAATTTTGTGACGCTGCCCCAGAGTCATTCTGGAGTTGGACATCCTAGAAATCAATCAATAAAATGTCCCAGTAATGAGTGAGGGCTAGCTCACATGTTATCTAGCAGCTCTAATAACTATCCAGACCATGCTAGTACCTTCCTAGCATCTCATGGACAGCAGTATCTCTATTTATATGCTTCTAGTGCCATCCAGGAGGCAGCAGAGCAATTCCTCCAAAGGCTATAGTTATGAAGCACTCAGTCATTCTTCCTGACTGCCACATCTGATATATAATGCTAGGGGACGGTGCTGAACTCAAAATCTGGTCCTTTCAGAAAGGATTATTGGATTCAGTGAGTGACAGATCTGTCATCAACTCAGAATGACATCGGTTGCCTTAATTACAGTCTTTTGGATGGGTAATAAGATGGAGCAAGGCCTCTCAAGCATCAAATAGGCAATGCAGATGTTCTTAAAAGGAGGCTGTGCTCAGAATGAGTTACTGAGAATTTTGGGATTGTTCCTAAAAGACAAACTGAAACGAAGTGATAGGTCTTCATTGGCTAAGAGTTTCAGTTCAGCTTGAGAGACATTAGAGTTGCTGTCACCAGAAGAGGTATCCAGCAGGGAGTCAGTATGGGGCTTTAGGAAAAGAAAGTCATAATCTTCTCTTTATACAAATTGGCTAGCCTGTCCCACCCCTCTCTTTCTTTTGAGCAAGCCCTTTGTCATGTGATGGAGGTAGCTTCCATGCCCGCTAATTCCGTTTTTGAGTTTTCCAGCAATTAGTCACTTAGCTATTACACTGAAAGGTATTCTATAAAAGTTAAAATGGATTATTTGGGTAGGACTGAGTTATTCTAATGTTTAAATGAATAAACAGGAAAGACTGCTGTTTTTATTAAACCTATTTTTAATTTTAACTAATGGTATCCCTTCATTCATGCCTCCTTATTTCCTTGTTCATGCCTGAAGAATGAAGTTCTCCATAATGGGCAAACGCAGAAGTAAGTGATTATTTAAGTCACATTTTAAAACTTTAGCAATAGTTTTAAAGCATTTATTTCTGCAAGATGCGTACTTTTGAAAGATAAGTGGGGAACTGGAGTTATAAAATTGGCAAGATCATTCCAACATCCCACTCATTTACTGTTGTTGCAGAGTTGCTGAGCATTCAGTTTTCATCTCACAACACTCCTGGGTAAGCTGACATTTAAAAGCTATTTCATTCAAAACAGTTTGCGCAAACCTATTCAATTGTCAATAAAATAATAAACAAAGAGAGTCTACAAAAAATGTACACAGGTGCTTTATTCAAATATGAAATGGAAACAGGGAGGCCATGAGGCTGGACTATGTGTGAGACTTTGACACTTTCTTCCATCATACAGTATATATATGATGGAAGAAAGGAAGGCTGCCCCGCGCAGCCCTCCTGAGCTCCGTTTTTGCTGGCAGAGGGTTGCAGGAGGCCGTCGTAATCGAAAACGGGGCTCAGGAGCCCATTTTTGTTGGCAGAATGCTCGGACCACCACAGGCGCCCTGACACGAGTGACATCGAGCTGGCCACACCCACCCTGGCCACGCCCACCCCACCCTCCTGAGGTCAAACACAACCCTGATGCGTCCCTCAATGAAATCAAGTTTGACATATATATGATTTATTTATATTTATGTTAAATTGTTTTTAATAGTTATTTAAGACTTCTTTTTAAATTGTTTTGTTTCATCGTATGCCATCCAGATTTACATTCATGAGTTGGATAGATGTATACATTTAATAGATACAATTAGAACTAATGGGATAAAAGATATCTGTTGCTTTTAAGTGGGAGTCAGAAGTTGGACATCCTTAGGATTGCATTGTTAATCAGGTGTTTGTTTTTCTCTGGAATATTTACTTCTGGAAAAGTACAAACTACCCCTGAGAAGGCCAGTCAAGTATTTTCTTATGAGAAAAATAAACTTTCCAGAGAAGACCAAAATATTACATTCTCAAACTCAGCGTTCTGCAAATCACAAAATGTGAGTTGATTTCGGTGAGATTTACTCTCATATAAATCCGCAATTGGAAAGTAGCCATGGGCATTCACAGGAAGGCAGGGAACACATAGTGAACTGTGCATGACTACATACATCATCAAGCAAATGTCATGACTTATGTACTTGCATCAGACATGAGGACCAAGGGCATAACGGCAGCATTTGATTGAAGATGTGAGTGGTGTGTGTCATTCTGGCAGCATTGTGTTTTATTGTTGGTTTTGCTGTCTGGATCTACTGTGACACATCCACAAAGCCCTGATTTGTTCTGATTATAGCTTCTTCAGTATATATATTACCTTCAATGTGTGATGTTAAGCATTTTATAGAATGCCTAGGAAATCTATAGAATGCCAAAAATGGGACGTCAAAGTATGAAACACTTAATATTTCCCACATTCTTATGCAATGCCAAAAGGCAAAGTATAAAATACTCCTGCTAAAATGCTATTCTACCCTTCCTTGTAGTAACAAGTAAGTAAAATACTGGTGTTCTCTCTCTCTCCCTCTCCCTCTCCCTCTCCCCCCTCTGTCCCTCTCCCACTCTGTCCCTCTCCCTCTCTCCCTCTCTCCCTCTCTCTCTCCCTCTCCCTCTCTCTCTCTCCCTCTCTCTCTCTCTCCCTCTCCCTCTCTCTCCTTCCCCCCTCTCCCTCCCTCCCTCCCTCTCCCTCTCTCTCTGTCTGTCTCTCTGTAAGAAATCCTGTACTTTGCTTTGTATTTCTTCTTTCTTTTTCATATACATCTTTTCAATAAAGGGTTAGGGTTAGGATTAAGGCTAGGGTTGTCATGACTCTCTTTTTATACTTTGCCTAAATAGTTCTTGTCAATCTGCATAATGCCTAGGACAGGTATAGACAATGCCTATATGTACAATGCCTAGGGAAAGTATATAGCATGTTAAAATAACACAGACATTTCATACTTTGCTAAAAATGCCCCACATTCTGTAATTTCCCAGGCATTCTATACAATGCCAGCTTTTCACACATTTCAGTAACATATATATGATTTTCAAACTGCACTCAGCCAAAACCAAAACCAACCATATTATGTGAACCCATCCAGTGAAACAAAATTGGGTAGATAATTTCATGAAATATTTCCCCCCAAAGTATTGGATATTTTTTTTAATGTGCAGTGATCAAATTTCTCTTTCTTCCTGGGAGAGGATGGGCTCTCTTGAGTTGAACCTAATTTCTCAACCTCCCAAACAGAAAAATCCATTAGTATGACAAACCTCATGGCAATATTTTGAAGATTAATTTGGTAATGAAACAGTATATCTCCCAGTGCAATAGTTTTAAATTAGTAACATGAGAAATGAATGTATTTTGTATGAAAATACAGCAGTACTTTCTCGGTCATGAGAAAAAGTTCCATGATCTAAGATAGTGAAAGTCTATTTTCTCCTATATTCAGATGTGCTGAACTACAGTTTCTAAAACTGGTTTGGACAAAGATGATATTTCTGTAAGCAACGTTACCTATGCAGTAAAGGGTTGATATAACATAACTTGATATAGTATTCTGTCGTAAGTATGAAAATCTAAAGATCTATTTCTGGCTCTATAGAATTCTTACAACTTTAGGTGGCACAGTATCTTCAAAACAGGGGTTATATTTATTGCCCATACTTTATTATTTTCATATAATCAATTTCTTTTTAATTCTTGATAATTTCTCATAATGAAGAAAAGCATATTTGTCTTTGGCTTGAAATAATGACCTTCTGCCACCTACTAAGATAAAAACTTTCAATGAGCAGGTAAAGTATATCCTGGGTTTCTCTTTTAGTCCACTTGCTTTTGCCATAATTGTGTATAGGATTAAATAAAAATGATCTCATATTAGGCAAGCCAGCTTCTATCTGTTTCTGCCATTATGTACCCCATCTCACTTCTTATCCATGAGTAATTGGTGGTGCCTCAGTGGTAAGAGGCTGGAAAAGAGCTGGAACAGCAAATTAATTTTGCAGGTTGACAGTTTTTCCTTCATTGGTGTGATGACTTCCTGGAGCTTACAAAAGTTTGTGTCAGGCTGTGATAGCAGATTCTATCAACACAGCAAGCTTGTTATTTTTACCGTTTCCTCCTCCTCCTCTTACTATTAACAAACAGAGGTGAGAAGGGACACACATAAGAACTGAGTGTGTTAAGACGTACAGAAACTTAGCCCATTGTATTCAGGGTCAGCCTGGAAAACATCCACTTGGAAATTCAAATTTTCAACCAGATCTATATTTAATGGGAACCTCATAATTGCACTTCTCGTTGATATTTGGACATATAAGAAGCTGAATTGCTAGAACCTCATTCCATCAAGGTGAACTACGGCGATCAGGACTCTTCTTCCTGTTTTATGTGCTTTCTGCACATTCTGAGTTTGAATTATTTCTGAGTTGCCTGCTTAATGTTTTCCCTGTTACATGTTCATCTTCTTAATTAAGAATTTAGCTTGTGTTAATATCTGGTATCGTGTGTTCTGTCATAAATACATGCTGATGTTTTAAGATCTGGATTGAGTTTGATGTGGATTTGAGAGATGACTTTCTTAGTGCCTGTTTTCCAATTATTTATCAATGGAGAGCTGTTTAATCTCTTTAATGATTACTTTTCACCAGCAAAGACATTATTTAATTCAGAGAACCCTTTGAGCTCATTACCCAACTTGTTATACTGTAGTTTGTTCAACTGGCAGTTCCTTAATTGTTTGAACTGATGTTTTATATGCCTTTTTAATACTTTCATTTTATGTATTTTACTCTGTAAGCAGAAACTTTGGAAAGCAAACATATAGTGACAGAGGCCAGGATTTAGTAGGTTACAGTATCTAGTTTGAAAATTATTTCTGAGTTGCCTGCTTAATGTTTTCCCTGTTAGATGTGAATGACCTTGATAAGCACAAGGTCTTCAAAACATTAGCACTGATTTTCAAGAGCTGTGAGATGCATTCCTAGATCTCTGCAATCACATGATCAGACTCTGAAAATTCCTGGAAACTGAATAAGGCACTAAAAAAAGTCAACAAAGCAATAGCACAGTATTTGCTGACTAGTGAGAGCCAGACCATGCAATAGCATTGCGTATCATTCAAAGCTATCTTCTAGGTTGTGGAGTGCACCTTATTAATGGAGGTCAAGACTCTAGGAATGCATTCTTTTAGAATAGAATATAATTTTTTATTGGCCAAGTGTGATTGGACACACAAGGAATATGTCTTGGTGCATATGCTCTCAGTGTACATACAATAAAAGAAAAGATAAGTTCGTCAAGAATCATAAGGTACAACACTTAATGATAGTCCGGGTACAAATAAGCAATCAAATCATAGTAGGAACCAGTCAATATGAATTGTAAGGATACAAGCAACAAAGTTACAGTCATTTGTGGGAGGAGATGGGTGATGGGAACGATGGGAAGATTAATAGTAGTGCAGACTTAGTAAATAGTTTGACAGTGTTGAGGGAATTATTTGTTTAGCAGAGTGATGGCGTTTGGGGAAAAACTGTTCTTGTGTCTAGTTGTTCTGGTGTGCAGTGCTCTATAGCGTTGTTTTGAGGGTAGGAGTTGAAAAACAATCTTCTACTGATTTCAGCAATAGTAAATTTTGCAGTGAATGGGGCTATGAAAATGACCCACTTCTTGTAGCAGTTTGGAGTATTGCATCAGGTCCATACCGAGATAAGACAAGGGAAAAAGATCTCTGAATCTCTGAATCAAAGGACCAAGATCTGGACTGCTTCATAGCTTAAACAATTAGCATTTTCTACCAGTTGATGGTGATTAATGGTGGTTAATCTGTTCATATGGAGTCCTGTTCATTTCTGATGGTTCTTGCCAAATGTCTGGGACTGGGTTTTACAGAAAAAAGCAATGTGTGGAATTTGAATCCAGGTTTGATGGAACAACAACCCCCAAGTTTGCTATAATCAATAAAGTTATGGCCAATACATGACTCTATTTTTCTGAGAAATGTTTTGTGCTTTACTGATACCCACTTGATCTTCTAATGATGTATTTGAAGAGCCAGTTTGGTGTAATGGTTAAGGCACCAGGCTAGAAACCACGAGACCGTGAGTTTTAGTCTGGTTTTTGATACAAAGCCAACTAGATGACTTTGGGCCAGTCACTCTCTCTCAGCCCTAAGAAGGAGGCAGTGGTAATCTATTTATAAAATCTTGCCAAGAAAACTGCAGGGACTTGTCCAGGCAGTCACCCAAAATTTATCACTGATTTTATGAGGATGTGCAATGGAATCCTATGTGAAGCTAATGGGGAAGATCAAGCTAGGGTATTAATTTACTTTCAGACTCAGAAAGTGTCTCCAAGTGTCTCCAAGGCAACTAACAATTTAAAATAATGTACAAACTATTTAATATGTTGCATTCCATTTGCAATCTCACTGAAATACAGAGGCAGAGTGAATAGATTATCCTCTGTCCTAGATCTCAAATGAGCTTGTGAAAAGTTTGAAGACGAGATAAATCCATCACACAGAGCAGTGTTAGGTGAACATTGCAATAAATTCTAATCACAATATCTAACAAAGCACTACAATAACTAGAATGTTTTACATTATGAACAGTAATTAACAACTCAAGTTGAAAGCAAATTTTTAAAGAACAATTTTATATCAGGACAATAGAAATATGATTCAAGTATTGCATACCTAATAGAGTATTAAATTGTATTATTTTCGCCATCTGCATTTAACAACTTTCCTATGCAAAGTGCTTTTTCTTTTTCATTCTTTTACTGTATCTAGCTACCCTATGATTGGGAATAAAGACTGAAGAAATTCCATCAGCATCATAATATTTGACCCTTCTTGACTGATACCAGCTTACTGGAGAAAACCAACCAATTTATTTATAAATTTATAAATACAATTTAACATTGTATTGCTAACTAGAGCATACAAAACCTTTGCCAGACCAATTCTCGAATACAGCTCATCTGCCTGGAATCCACACTGTATATTGGACATTAATACGATTGAGTGGCTCCAGAGGTACTTCACGAGAAGAGTACTCCACTCCTCTACTCACAATAGTATTCCCTATGCCACCAGACTTGAAATTTTGGGCTTGGACAACCTGGAACTGCGCCGCCTGTGGTATGATCTAAGCACAGTACACAGAATTGTCTGCTACAACGTCTTACCTGTCAATGACTTCTTCAGCTTCAACCTCAATAATACACGGGCAAACAATCGATACAAACTCAAGGTAAAGCGCTCCAAACTTGATTGCAGAAAATACGACTTCAACATCAGAGTGGTCAACACCTGGAATGCTCTCCCTGACTCCGTTGTTACATCCTCTAACCCTCACAGCTTCAACCTTAAACTGTGGACCTCACCCCATTCCTAAGAGGTCCGTAAAGGGGGCGTGCATAAGCACACCAGCGTGCCTACCATCCCTGTCCTACTGTCCCCATTTATTTGTATTCATTTCTTTCATTCATATCCATGTTTATATTTATACCTGCTATCTTGTACATGTTTGACAAACTAATAAATACAAAATACAAATACAATTGAATTACAGAAACTGTAAATACTACAATGAGTACACTGAGCTTTTCTAGCTCACTTGAAAGAGATCCTTGTCAGGTGATTCCCAAACAAGTCTTTGTACCCAGCTGAGATGTGAACAACATATACTTTCTGGGTTTGGTAGTTAATTGCCAAGGATAGCTGTGGTTCACTTTCAGACATTCCTGAATATTATGGATAAACTGAATCTAATCCAGTCTAATTTCCATCTGGGTTTCCCTCCCAAAATGATTTGACCATTAAAACACTGAACCTGGGCTAAGATAGAAAGGGAAAGTACAGCCCCACCAGTTTTCTTGAAACCCGAATCAATTTTAAATAGTGATTTAAAGATCATAGTGATTTATTTAATCATATGCAAAAAAGAGTAATTTCTCATTGGAAAATTTAAATATGTATGGATTTTTGTTTTTATTGGAGATGTCACTGCTTAACAGTTTCTTTTCCAGATCTCTTGGAATTCAACTCTCATGGTTCTTGGTGTGCTGAAGTCCAACACAACTAAAGGCTGTCTTGGTGCTTGTTTTTTCTCTCTCCAGTTAATGCCCTGACCTTCTGTCTGAAAATATAATATAATGCCAGATTCAAAAGCATCAAATTATTATTGTGGATTTTCAAGAGAATTTATTTCATAATTTATTTTCAGAGTTATCATTGGAACTATTCCTGAATATCTGAGATCAGTATTAGAGAAATTGAAGTTGGAATCATTAAGAATATCTGACATGTATAAGGTCTTCTGAATTCATCACTTTATCATTACAACTTTCCTTAAACCTCTGTAATTAGAGACACAATACAAAACTGGAGAGTTTGACATTGCGACTTAGAGTATCTCCACTACTATATACCTAGGATGGAATGTGACAACTCGCTGCAGCCAACTGGCCACGGTCAACTTGCCATGAGACAATTCGCTGCAGGACAATACAACAATTGTGGTTAGAATGCAGTATTGCAGGCTAATTCTGCTGAATGCCAGCTGCCAGCAGTTCAGCAGTTTGAGTCTCACCGGCTCAAGGTTGACTGAGCCTTCCATCCTTCCGAGGTGGGTAAAATGAAGACCCAGATTGTTGGGGGCAATATGCTGACTCTGTAAACCGCTTAGAGAGGGCTGTAAAGCTCTATGAAGTGGTATATAAGTGCTATTGCTATTGCTATTAATTTAATTTTTGTTACTCACATTGCATTTTGTCCCTCCTTTGGCATCCTTTTTTTAAATGATTCTATTCCACTATTTCTTCGATATTAGTCTAACTCTTGTCCCGCAGCGAGTTGTCCCACAGCGAGTTGTCCCACAGCGAGTTGTCCCACAGTGAGTTGACCGCAGCAAGTTGGTCATGGTGAGGTGGCTGTGGTGAGCTGGCATGGCGAGTTGTTGCAGACCCACCTAGCAAATGACAATTACTGTATAGGAAATAAAACTATTCAAGCCCTTTATCCTTGCAACAATAATTAAAGTGTACTCCCATTCTTCATCAGCAGTTTTTTCTCCCTAACCCATTTGGTTAGAATGCATGTATTTGGCATGTCCAATTTATACTGAATCTCATAATTTATGTGAATCAGTATTTCATTGAATAAGTGATATTCATGATGTGGATATAAAGTTGGCTTGAAAACTGTACCCAAGGGGAAACTTATCAATGATTTCTCATCAAACCGCAATACATCAGGGATTGATATTGGATCACTTCAATATTTTAATTAATAACTTGGTTGAAGAGAATGCCTGTTAGTTTTGTAGAAGACACAAAAATTGGGTGGGATAAATAATATTCTAAAAGGGTAGAAAATTATCTTGATATCTTAGAGGGATCCTGGGAACTTTTGGAAAAAGAAGAGGATGTACACTATCATTTAGCTATGGCCACAATTGTTGCTCACAGTAAGAGCTCCAAAGCATTTAATATAGCACAGTAGCTCATGTTATTGTCATTAGAAATTAAGTATGCTCTAGATGGTATATCTATTGGGGGACCCACAGTATTCTTGAAAATGGCACAGATCACCATCAAACTGAAATGTCTAGTGCCGTGATGGCGAACCTATGGCATGCGTGCCACAAGTGGCACGCAGAGCCATGTTGGTGGGCACGCAAGCTCAGATCCGGCGCGCATATGCGCGCCGGCCAGCTGATTTTAGGGCCTTCTGGGCCCACTGGGAGTTGGGAAACAGGCTGTTTCCAGCCTCCGGAGGGGGTGGGGAAGGGCCATTTTTTGCTCTCCCCAAGCTCCAGAGCCTTTCTAAGAGCCTGGGGAGGGCGAAAACAGCCTCCCCCCCCCGGAGGTCCTCCAGAGGTCAGAAATGTTCCATTTGCCAACTTCCGGTTGGACCGGAAGTCCCATTTTTTTTGCTCTCCCCAGGCTTCAGAGCCTTTCTAGGAGCCTGGGGAGGGCGAAAATGGCCTCCCCCCCCAGAGGGCCTCCAGAGGCCAGAAATGGCCCGTTTCCCAACTTGAAATCCTAACTGGAGAGGATGAAAGAGGCATAGATGAAGCTTTTCAAAATATGATTTGCCTCTCCTTTAATAAAAAAAATAGGGCAGTGTTAGATTTCTCACTGGCACAGCAATAAATTTCTCTCAAATCCACATTCAGTAACCAGCTAATAGCAGAAGCTTTACAGTCTTGATATGAGTAGATAAGCTGCTTTATTGCAAACAAGAAATAACTCATATTTATACAGAACACAGGAATCAATGTGTCTTCGTGTGTATGTCTGCTGAATATATACAGTACTTTATAAAATGCCTCACTCCACAGATTCTGGGTGGTGTACAAAATCCTTTCTTTTATCTATACAACACACACGCACACGCACACACACACACCACACACACACACGCACGCACACATCTTTGGGTGTCAGCGTCAGCGTCAGCCGGATGGTTGAAACTGTAGGATACAGATAGTCCTCGACTTACAACAATCCATTTAGTGACCGTTAAAAGTTACAACAGCACTGAAAAAAGTGACTTACGACCGTTTTTCATAGTTTCGACCTTTCCAGCATGCCCATGAGCACGTGATCAAAATTCAGATGCCTGGCAACTGGTTCATATTTATGACCGTTGCTGTGTCCCAAGATCATGTAATCACCTTTTGCGACCTTCTGACAAGCAAAGTCAATGGGGAAGCCAGATTCACTTAACAACTGGGTTACTAACTTATCAACTGCCGAAATTCACTTAACAACTAAGGCAAGAATGGTCATAAAATGGGGCAAAATTCACTTAACAAATGTCTCACTTAACAACCGAAATTTAGGGCTCAATTGTGGTCATATGTCGAGGACTACCTGTATTTTCCATCTTTTGAGGCAAGGGACTTTGGGGCATTAAATGGACTTTGGGGCATAAAGTTTAAGTAGATACGGGTTTTAAGAGGCTTTGAAGATTGTTGTTAGCCCTTCAAGATAAGCAAGGTCAGAAAAGGTTGGAAGGGACCTTTGGAGGTCTTCTAGTCCAACCCGCTGCTCAAGCCATCTAATTTCTTCATAAAAACCTCCAATGATGGAGCACCCTTCGAGAGGCAAGTCATTAAAACTGATGTGTTTAACTTGGGGTTTACTCTCCCATGCTGGCTGGGAAATTGTAAACAGTTGCAGTTGTTAAGTCAATAACACAGCTGTTAAGTGAATCTGGATCCCCATTGACTTTGCTTATCCAGAAGGTCACAAAGGAGGATCACATGACCACAGGACACTGCAAGCATCATAACTATGAGTCAGTCGCCAAGCGTCTGAATTTTGATCACGTGGCCATAAGGATGCTGCCATGGTGGTAAGGATGAAAAACGGCCATAAGTCACTTTTTTTACTACCGGTTCTGTGGGCATGGCTTATTTTGTGGGTGTGGCTTGATGGTCATGTGATGGTGGTCATGGCTTGGTGGTCATGTGACTGGGCGGGCGTGGCTTGGTGGTCATGTGACTGGGCAGTCATGGCTTGGTGGTCATGTGACTGGGTGGGCGTGGCTTGGTGGTCATGTGACTGGGTGGGCGTGGCTTGGTGGTCATGCTCTCTAAAGGGCAGTCTTTGCTAGAGAATCTTAGTGAATCCGGGTCTTGAATCAATGCTATTATGCCGTGATTGTATGGACAACTGATGGCTCTGGTTAAATTCCTAAAGGACAGGTAGTCTTCGATTTACAACCACAATTGAGCCCAAAATTTATGTTGCTAAGTGGGACAGTTGTTAAGTGAGTTTTACCCCATTTTACAACCTTTCTTGCCATGGTTGTTAAGTAAACAGTTGCAGTTGTTAAGTCAATAACACAGCTGTTAAGTGAATCTGGATCCCCATTGACTTTGCTTATCAGAAGGTTGTAAAAAGTGTTCACACCACCCCTGGACACTGCAGTGATCATATACAGGTAGTCCTTGACTTACAACAGTTCATTTAGTAACCATTCAAAGTTACAACACTGAAAAAAGTGACTTATGACCAGTTTTTACACTTATGACCGTTGTAGCATCCCTGTAGCCACATGATCAAAATTCCAACGCTTGGCAACTGAGTCATATTTCTGATGGTTCCAGCATCCTGAGGTCATGTGATCCCCTTTTCTGACAAGCAAAGTCAATGGGGAAGCCAGATTCACTTAACAATCGTGTTACTAAATTAACAACTGCAGTGATTCACTTAACAAATGTAGCAAGAAAGGTCATAAAATGGGGCAAAACTCACTTCACTGTCTCACTTAGTTACAGAAATTTTGGACTCAATTGTGGTCATAAGTCAAGGATTACCTGTATCAAGGTATACTACCAGTACATAAAATTTCAGATTCTGTATATTGCACCAAATCCTAGGACTTTCTTTCTCATCATATCCAACAACCAGTTACTGTATTCGGAACAAACCTTAAAGCTGTGCCTTAGAACTCAAAAGCAGCCCAGATGCAGACCCAGAATTGAGTCTCCCAAACCTCCATTAGATCTGCTCTTCACATTCATTTTAAGTTAAGCATTTCTTCCTTACTGAGGCTGAAGTTACTGTCCCTACAATCATCTCCCACGTTTGAGAATAAACTTATACATGATTAAGTAGTTAACTTCCTTCAAACTGCTTTAGGTCCTCTCGAGGCACATTGTCTTTCTTTGCACTGTACTGCAAATTTAAGTTCTTAGCATTTTGTGCTTATTCCGGATATGCTTCGGGGAGGGGGCCGACCCTGGCGCTGCTGCTGGGGGCACCGGACCTCTCGAGCCCAGAGGGAGGGAGGCAACTGGAACACTTACCGTCCAGGGACTGCTGGAGAGGCGAGGTAACGCTCCAAGAAGTGACGGCGGGTAATCCAGAAGCAGCGGCCGAGTGGAGCATTCCAAGTCCCGGCGAGAGCCGAACAGACCAGCGGGCGGCGAGTCCGGTTTGTCAGCTCGCTGCCTCGGCGGCTCCCCAGGCCAGCAGCCTTCCTCCCTGGCCGTACAGCAGAGCGCAGCAATGGCCAAGCGCCGGTGCTTTCATCACTCTTTGGTTTGTGGCGCTGCCCAGTGCTCGCTGGTCCTTCACCTGCTGCTGCCCTCGCCCCCTCCGCCAGTGCTGGCACCCGCCTGCCCAGGCAGAAGCCCTGCTGTGGTGGGATGGGGCATCTGCGCAGCTGCTTCAGGCACCCACCTCCCAGTCATGGTGGGAGCGGCGGCAGTGGGGGTGAGTTCTCAGCACTTTTTCCAGTGGCAGAAAAAAGTTCTGAGGGGGAATCCTCACTCACCTTTCGCCCCCACTTGGATTCACCGCCCCCCCACCACTTGGAGCTCCAGGTGGTGGTGGGTGGCAGGGGTGAGCTCTCAGCACTTTTTCCAGTGGTGGGAAAAAGTTCTGAGGAGGAATCCTCGCTCACCTTTCACCCACCGCTTGGATTCACCACCACTTGGAGCTCCAGGTGGCGGGTGGTGGCAGTGAGCTCCAGGCAGCGGGCAAAAGGTGAGCAAGGATTCCCCCTCAGCCACAGAGGCCACCTGGGTAGACTTTGCCCAGAGGAGGATGCTCTCCACCCCAGCCGCCTCCTCGGCAGTGGCCCCAGTGCTCAGCGCTCCCCTGCCAAGGCCCATGGGAGTCGTGGTTGGCCTGGCGGCCCCGTTTCCCACTGGGGAGGGTGCCGTTCACCTGGGCCAGCTCCTCTCAGCAGACAGGCTGCGAAGCTTGCCGAGCCATCCCCCCAGTCCCCACCAGGCTAGCATCTCCCGAAGCCGCCAGGGTTGCGAAGGTGAGGCGGGGCGAGCATTGGGCGGGGTGAGCAACCAGTGACAGGAGGACTGGTTCGGGGGCGTGGCCAGCTGGCCATCGCTACCGGTTCTCCAACCTCTGGGAAATGGCTGCCGGCGGTTCAAGCGAACTGGTGCAATACCACCTCTGATGTATATGTATATATACATATACATATTAATCATAGATAAGAGTCTTATCAAACAGGATAACAAACTCTATCCAGCTATCAGCTCTTGTCTACTTTATTAGGCACACAGAAACTCCCATTAATCCCGAGGTTATGAGGATGCTGGGACATGTAGTTTAATAACAAACGGGAAAGCACCAGGTTGGGGAAAGCAAGTAGATAGATCAGGGGTGAAATTCAAAAAGAATTCAATTATTATACACAAAACAATAAAAGAGATACACAAATACTTACATAAGAGCAATAAGAGTCTTATTGCTCTTATGTAAGTATTTATGTACCTCTTTTATTGTTTTGTGTATAATAATTGGTATATCTTCTTTTTGTAGGTCATTAGGGCAAAGAAGTGACATCGACTTGGCTACGCCCACCCACCCAGTCACATGACCACCAAGCCACACTCACCAAGCCACACCCACAGAGACGATAGGGAAAATTTTTGAATTTCACCCGTTATAATGGCCATAAGAACCAACCTTAAACTATTGCATGCAAATATATGGTCATGCTGTCACTTACTGCTACCCAGTTCAGAGAATAGGTCAAGAAACTGTGGATTACTGTAATGCATTCTATATGAGGCTGCCCTTGAAAAGCATTCAGAAGCTGCAGCTGGTGCAAAATGTGATAGCATGGGCAGTTACATGCATTCCTCAAGCAATACACATTATACCTCTGCTTCTTGGACTGTATTCGCTACCAGTGATCTTCAAAGTACAATACTAGATGTAATGGGACCAAGATGTTAAAGAACCATCTCTCTCTCTCTCTCTCTCTCTCTCTCTCTCTCTCTCTCTCTCTCTCTCTCTCTCTCTCATCCCAATTACAGCTAATTGTAATTGTGTCAGGGTTCCAAGAAATACCCCCAATGAAAGAAAACTCCGAGGCTTGAGTTTCCTCAAAGTTCCATTTTATTAGAGATGTTATATTGGCACATCTGGGAAAACCCGAATCTGAAAGCTTCCGGTTTTCCACACCCAAAAGAAAGTTCAAGTCCCTGCCCCAGCACCCACATGTCCATCACATTGTTCAATTAATGCACCATCCCAACTGGAGATGCCTCCCAGGCACACCCCTCCAGGTGCAGGGCAGAGTGACCTTGACTCTCGGAGAAAGGAATGTTATTTTGACTATATCTCCCCACTCACACAATCCCCCCTCCCAGTTTCCCACAGCACTAAATGTGGCAGGTCTGAAGATCCAATGCCCAAGATGGTTTCCAGGCCTGACAGCTACCATGTTTCCCCGAAAAGAAGACCCAACCAGAAAATAAGGCCTAGCATGATTTTTCAGGATGGTTGTAATATAAGCCCTACCCCCAAAATAAGCCCCAGTTAAGATTGTCAGCCAGACGGACGCATTTTAGTACCATATTTTCCAGAAAATAAGACTTAACTGGAAAATAAGCTCTAATGCGTCTTTTGGAGCAAAAATTAATATAAGACATGGTCTTATTTTCGGGAAAACACAGTATCTGTCTGATCACATCTGGCTAGAGAGACATGCTATGGGTCCTGTCTCTG
This sequence comes from Thermophis baileyi, assembly GCA_003457575.1. Taxonomy (NCBI): domain Eukaryota; kingdom Metazoa; phylum Chordata; class Lepidosauria; order Squamata; family Dipsadidae; genus Thermophis; species Thermophis baileyi. The sequence continues at coordinate 2,415,370 of QLTV01003476.1, forward strand.
AAGACTCTGAACTCTGAAGACATGGTTCTGCTCCTGCACCTGGTGGTGGCGTTTTCAACAGCAATGCTAAAATGGGATGTATTGCTGTAGTCATCTCTGACGGTAATTATGTTTATGTTGTAGTATGTTTTAATGGTGGTTTTAATATGTTCATTTGTTTGTTGTATTTTATTGTTTTTTTAATTGCTGCGAGCCACCCAAAGTCACCTATGTGAAATGAGTGGCTATTGTGGCGAAATCCATTTTCAGATAAACGGAACATTTTAGGACAAAAAGAATGTACCAATACAATATCTAACCCACAGCGGCTCATTGTAAGTTTTTATCAAAACATTCCCATTGCAACCCTTGAATCTCAAGAAGCAAATGCTTGTTCTAATGAAGACCATTGTTCTCTGCAGATAACAGAAGGACAGGAAGTAACCTGAGACCTATTTTGTTATTTCTTATGAATTATTCCCTCCTCCTTCTTGAAGTGTATAAGTAGGAATGCATCTCTTTGTCTGCCATTATTCTTTTGGAGGACACCAGTGCCTACTGTCTAATAAACACTGCGGTGAGCCTTCATTATTTGCTTTGGGTCCTGCACTAAACAAGTTGAATGAGTGAATGAATACATAAATAAATTGTATAGAAAAATGCCACCAAAATATAATCTAAAAGAAGTCTAAAGACTAAAATAGAAAAACAGAACAGCCTCTTAGTTTATGACAACAGTTCATTGCAAAGGAGGAAAGGGTTTAATCCTGCTTAACTTCCCTCCATTTCGCAATGTCCTCTTTTATCCCATCAAACTTGGGATAAAACTTGGCTTTTCTTATCCAGGAAAAAAAAAAGCAGTGCAAAAATGTACCTGCATTTTGTCTAAATAGGCCAATGCTGCGCTGTTTGATTTTTTTAGCTCACTGAAGAGATAACACTGATGATATCTGAAACTTTGCATGTATTACTGTAAGCTGCATTACATTTCTCTCCCTTTCTTTCTGTCTTTGTTTTTTAAATGTGTGTTTTACATAGGCTAATAGCTCCAGGAGTGTGAGTAACACTCTGAAAGCCTCCATGTGTTCTGCTTACACCTTTGTTCTTCTTGCTGTCCACAGGTATTCAGGTTGATATTGTTCTAGCTAGATGTCCTTTAATAGCCCCTTTCTGAGACTCATGTCTACATGAGGAGGGGGGTATAGTTGGATAATATCTTTTCTTTTCATCTTCCCTTGCTTCTGTCATGCTTTTCACCATCGGGTTCTTTTCTTCATTTTTAACCAGCTGAGATACTTCTTAACTCCATACTTTTTTTTTTGTCCCACAACACAGCCAGGTGTTAGTATAAAATGAAACTTGCCTGCAGCATACACCAACAGAGTGTGCTGTTTTTACATAGTTTGTAATTATTCCTCCAGTTTTGCAAGAACTCTTTCAGGTTGCCTTTTTATTTCCAGAAAGTTCATGTGGTGGTCGAACAAATTCACTGAATTGGAAGCAGAGATAGATGATGGATTCTGGGTGGAGAAAAAGTAGAAAACTATATATATTGTCCTGGATGGCCTCATGTATAGCAGTAAGATTGCACTCTACATGGAGTTGTCCTTGAAAAGCATTTGGAAGCATCAACTGGTGCAGAATGTGGCATCATGGCAGAGGTGGGTTGCTGCCGGTTCGGACCAGTTCATTAGAACCGGTAGCGGAAATTTACCGCCACTCGCCAAACCGGCAGCAAAGACTGGCGGTCCACGCCCCTGAACCAGTCCTCCGGTCACCGCGGCTTGAAAAATAACCCTCTGCGCATGCGCAAAGGCTTCTGCTTATGCGCAAAGGCTTCTGCTTATGCACAAAGGGTCATTTCTGGGTCTTTTGCACGACACGATGGGGGCGCGCACGTGCGCAAAGCCAGCACGCGCGCAAAACGTGTACTTCCGTCGTGATCAGAACTGGTAGGGAAGGTAAGTAGAACCCACCCCTCATCATGGATAGTCAATGGCACCGGCTACTTTACAAATGTAACACCACTACTTTGTGAGCTGCATTAGCTGCTGGTGTGCTTCCTGGTGCAATTCAAGGCACTATTTGTCACTTTTAAAGCCCTTTATGGCTTGGGGCAGAATTACTTGAGGAACTGTGTCTGCCAAGTCTTTTTACCTGTCCTATCCAATCAAGGATGAGTATGCTCTGGGTCCTGTTGGCCAAAGAATGCTGATTGCTGGTGCCCTGGAGGCATACTTTTTGTGCTGTAGTGCCAGTCTTGGATTATTCTCCCTTTGGAAATTAGGATGTCTCTCACCCTCCTGGCCTTTTGTAAGACCCTAAAGATGTGGGGCCTGGAATGTGTGAAGGAGCCGATCTCCTGGCTGTGTTTTAGCAGCTGCCGATTTGATACCTTCCATAGCCGTTATGTATTTGAATTTTTGTATTGTTGGTTTTAGTTGTTTTTAATTTTATTTCAACTGTGTGTATCATGCAGAGTCGCTTACTGTTGTGGCCCGCCAGTGATCCATGCAGCTGGTTGCGGACTCCGACAGTGAAGAGGCTGTTGTGGTGATGCGCCAGCGGCCTGTGCAGCTGGTACCTGAGTCGGACAGTGAGGAGGTTGGTGGGGACTCAGTGCCAGAGGCAGAGATTCAGCCAGGGCCTTCAGTACCTCCAGAAGCTCCCATCAGTGACGAGGAAGAAGAGGAGGAGCCTATTCTTAATGCACGGGCACACAGAGCTGCCAAGAGGCAGGAGTGGCTACTCAGCAGGAGGTCTCCTCGGGATTAGCCCCAGTCTTTTTAGTGTCACCCATGAAACGATGGTCAGCTCTGACCCAGTATCGATCTCCATGTTGCACGGTGACTCTTCAATGTGCACGGTCACATGGATTTTTCTGGTTCTCCTACCACTGGTTTCTGCCCACGTCAGTAAGTTCTCATGGTTCTTATCATTTAAGCTTAATTCGTTGGACTTCTTTGATTCTTTGTGCTTGAACTCTTGCCAACTGTTAAGATGTTAATTAAGGACTTATTTAAGTTAAGTTAAGTTAAGTTAGTTAAGGACTTATTTATGATTTCAAGGACTTTAACAAACATGACTGCTAAGAGAGTATTAGTAGTTTAAAGAGTATTAAACAAGGTTTGTTTGTACGTTGCTTGTGTTGTTTTTCTCGGTTCAGCAGCTGGGACAGAACACTTACAGAGATGCATGGCTATGCAAAATAAATAATAGGTTTTGTTTAGGGTCAGCTTTATGTGTTGCATGAACCCAGGTTTGTTTTTTTTAAAGCCATTTTAGGCACTGCAGATAATAACCTTTTTTTGGAAAGTTGGTATTGGTCATAGAGATCAGATGGGATTGTTGCTTGGGTACCACCACCTGACTGTGGCTGAACTGGCAGTGGAGTTCTCCACATTTATGGTGCTGAAAGTCTTCAATCTACTTCGTTTGGCCCAGAATTAGAGGTGGCTTGGGGGTTCCTGGCCTCTATGGATCTGATCCAGATAATTGATGGCTTTAATATATGATGAAGATCAAGTGTTCTTAACTCAGACCAATGGCAATGTGATCTATAGTTGGATCTATAGATCTAGGGATTGGGACATTATTAATCCTTATTTGGATTAATAGGGTAGCTGTCCAATAGCTTTGTGTTTTTATTGAGCCTTGATGCAGCTTTTGTTGGTTTTAGTTTTAATGAATTTCTATGTTTTTATTTTCTCACTGCATCCAGATTTTCCTGGATAGATGGGTGGCCATATAAATTGGATTAATAAGTAAGTAAATAAATAAATAATTTTCTTCGAGCTAATCTCCATACTCTTCCAGACCATTTACAAAAGAGAATATCCTGAACTGTCTCACAGTGTTGTCAGGAGAATTACTGTAGTGACATGCATTATTCATCCCACTTTTAAATATTTATGTATTTATTTATTGCATTTATATCCCCCTGCAATCAATTTGACTCTCGCTGGCTTGCATGGTATAAAAACAATCTGAAAATCCATGATAAATCTAAAACCATAAAATCAGTCTTGATCACACACACACAAATCTATGCAAAAACATTTACTGCAACAGCAGTAACATAAACTAAAGAGTTAAATTTAGTAGTACAAGAAAATATATATTTATATCTAGTCATTTTAATGTTTTAATACTTAATGCTGAATGTTTTTAATGTTCTTATCATTTTGCATTGTGTTTTATATTGTTGTAAGCTGCCCAGAGTCATTTGACAGTGAGATGGGTGCCACATAAATGTAAATAAATAAATAAATAAATAAATAAATAAATAAATAAATAAGTAAGTAAGTAAGTAAGTAAGTAAGTAAGTAAGTAAGTAAGTAAGTAAGTAAGTAAATAAATAAAGTGTGCAAAAGTCCAGATGGAGGTGCAGACCCCATTATGTTGAATGAGGGCTTATCCACATTACCTGGTTGCTGTGTCATTAGAGCAGGCAGGCAATTGTTTTTGGAAGGAAGCAATGGATGGTGTAATTCTATATTAATCCTCAATTGATACACAGAGGAATCCCAGAGAACTTGGCTCTACTCTGCTCCCAAATTGTACTTTTCTCTGCTGTATCTGCCCATGTGTTCCTCTCTTAACTAAAACAGTTAAGTTATTGCAGGCTAACTTGAGCAGTTTATTGACTACTTTACAGAGGAAAGACCAGCCTTCACATCTGTTATTAGCTGTAGTACCTTTTAGTTCATGCCTGCCTATTGCAATAGCATACTCTTGCAGCATAAGTTAAACAGTACTGGCTCAACAGATGGTTTTCTTTAATTATCTGAGAAACTATCTCACCTCAATGGGATCGGCCTGTCCCACTTGCTTCAGTGAAAGCCGTGGTGGTACAGTGGTAAGAATGCAGTATTGCAGGCTACGTAATTCTGCCCACAGCCAGGAGTTTGATCTTGACCAACTCAAGGTTGACTCGGCCTTCCATCTTTCTGAGGTTGGTAAAATGAGGACCCAGATTGTTGGGGGCAATTACGCTGACATTGTGAACCAACAGGTATGCTTTATGCTGGGGGTGGCTGACTGGGTAGAGAGAAGATCCCTACCCTTTTGTTACCTGTCCTCTTGTTTCTTAGTTTCTTATTTAAACGTAATTTTAATCAATTTTGTATTATTTTGTTTACTTTTTTATCATTTTGTTAGCCACCCAGAATTGCTACAACAGTGAGATGAGTGGTGTATAAATGTAATAAATAAATAATTATTTATCTTTTCTAATTTTCTCTGTACTTTTTTTTAAAAAAATAAGTGAAATTTCATGATTCCGCTGGCTTTCTGATCACTTTTGAGTTCAAAGACTTTCTCCATCAGCTTCCAAGTAGCTCAAATTACAGATGGACTAGTTATTATCTAGAGCAGGGGTGTCAAACTCGCATCATCACAGCATCGTCATGTGATGTATAACGACTTTCCCCCCCTTCGCTAAACTGGGCGTGGCCAGCGTTAGATCCTGGCTAACCCTCAGGGTTAGGGCTATTGCGGCAGCTGCTGCTTCAGACCACTGCAGAAACCATTGAAGGAGTAACCTAGTTCTGAGAACTTGCAGCTGGATCAATGCCCAAACATTATTTTGCTGTGCTTGGACAAGCTTACAGAGTTTGAGTCCTACCTATATGAAGTTAGAAACTGGTCAGAGCACAATCTGACAGTTTTGTTCTATAGAATGAATCATAAAAATTAATTTGCTTGGGTGGGCAATATACCATGAAATTTGAGAACCTCTGTACTAATCATAATGTGGTGTGTCTGATTCTTTTATATACAATTATGTGAATTCAGCTGTTGCAGCTGATGGCTTAATACAGTGTATGAACCCAGCTATTATCACTAACAAATTAATAACACTGAGGCTTAGAATGATATAAGAACCCTACTTTAGGTTTTTGGAGCAGAGAAATTACTAAATATTATTAAAAGTATGATCCAGTTATGGGACCCCATTATTCACAATGTACACTAAACCTTACTGTGTTCTGTTTCCATAACCCAGCTATTAAAATTTAGCTGGACTTGATAAATCATCCCATGCATTTATTTAACAATAAATAATTAAATCAAATAAACTTAGCCTGTATGTGAATACAGCTGTACCCTCCAAGCTTGTCTCTAAAACTAAGAAAGCATCCTTCCACATAGCTGACCTATAACATAATGTCGCACATCTGATGCATACTTACACAAAAGCAGAGGTGGGTTCGGACCGGTTCGGACCGGTTCGCCCGAACCAGTAGAAACCCGCTGGTGATGTCACGGTGACGTCACGGAGCCGGTTCGGTCGGTGCCGGTCCGTGTACGCCGCCATCTCTTTTTTTTAATTTTTTTTTGAAAAATTTTTTTTGGGGGGGGAGGGAATTTTTTTTAATTTTTTTTTCTTCTGTGCATGCGCAGAAGCCGAGTTTCCAGCACTGCGCATGCATCGCCATCTTGCTTTCAGCTTTTTTTTGGAATTTTTTAAAATTTTTCAGCACTGCGCATGCACGAGGTGCGGCCACATGGCGCAGGAGGAAGTGAACCGGCAGCGAGGTAAGTTAGAACCCACCCCTGCACAGAAGTAAACTAAAGTCTGCATCTTGACTGAGGGCCTGTGTAGCTTTTTCCTGCATTTATAAGTTAATTAAATTGAGTTGATGTATCATTTGAAGGCAGAAGCCAATCCCTCTGAAATTCCTTTATCTTCCTCTTCCAACTGCAGGGCTTTTTGAGTCAAGCTGGGCATTGGGAATGAGGAAAATGTAAATGATTTATTACCAGAACCTTATCAATCATATGCCCCAAGTTTGACTCTGGACATTGCAAATGCTCAAGGAAGAAGGTGATTGTTGAAGAGGATGTGTTTACTGTCAGAAGTGATTCATTCAGTTTCATTTGACATTTTTAGTTTAATTTAGGCACAGCATCTCATTTCCCAGGAAAGCACAGATCTTTTTAAATTCAGTGTAGTTGTTTTCCCCCCCTCGTTTCATGAATGTGTTTTGATACTCTGTCCTTTTGAAGAAAAATAAAACACCCTAAATTCTTTTAGTTCAGTTTGATTACTTTAGGGAAAATACAGATTTAGTAAGAATTTGCATAGATTTTGGATCTGAGGAGGAAAAAAATACTTTGTTGAAAATTGTAGCCTGTTAGGTTATTTAGGAGAACGTCAACATTCCATCTCAGAGCACATTCAACTATATTGTATCTTGATAAGCAAGAATATATTTCATAGGAACTTGAAATCCTGGTGTTCCTAGAGATTCAGTAAGATGGTAGATCTCTGTTGGTGGATCATTGTACAGAATGTACAAACATGGCTTATATGTTGATGGAATAATTGCATTCCATACTTTTTCTTTTCAATGTTTGTGCTATCATGATATATGAAGCTTCAGATTTGCTCTACTCTATCATAAGAAAAATATAGTTATTTGGACGTATTGCGTATTCTAAGTGACATACATTATCTGAATGACCGTTTGCTTAATCATTAGAAGAAACCCTCATTTGGTTTCATTTTCTAGGTCCATTTGTCAGGCATGTGAGAGATCATCTTCCATGGTGCTTCTAAAGTATGGAAGGCACTGCTTCTAGAGTTAAGCTATTTTGCTTGGTGAGGATGAGTGAAGTAGACCAAGGAAGAAGAGAAAGTATACAATGAATGGTTAGGTCAAAGAGATTTCTGGAATGCTTTTGAAAGAACTATAAGTTATTAGATAACCCATGACCCATTGGATCATTATTTTGGAGATATTTCCTTATCTAAAGAGAGAGACAGAATCATCAGAATCAATGGGAGAGGGAGTGACTCCCAACTTTCTGTTAACTTCCCCATTGAGTTTCCTTGTGGGAAGCTGGCAGAGAGTGTGGAAATCTTCCCTTCCCTTCCCTTCCCTTCCCTTCCCTTCCCTTCCCTTCCCTTCCCTTCTCTACTGTATAATGAACATTTATTTATATAGCCACTAGGAATTGAACCCTGCTTTATGGCATTTAATCCACTCATTCAATTCACCTTCACAAAAATAGTTAATTATCTTTGGCTTTAACCAAACTGTTTTGGTTGTATTCAGAATTCGTTTAGCTGTATTATTGCTTAATACTATTTGCTTTTTTTGTTGTTGTTGCTTCTGACTGGATAAGTGGGATATAAACTGAAATAACTATTACATAAATGTGTGTTTCACAATAACTTTTTCATTAATAGTTTATTACATGGTTTTCTGAATATTTATAAAACAACTATCCTTCAGCATCAATTAAAGTTGCACATACAAAAATATATTCATCCATTCATCCATTTACTCATTCACACATTTTGGGAGATAAGGTGTGTTGGACAGTTCACTGCAAGACAGGAAGCTCAGCTTGTGCAAAGATACTGAATCTTTAGTGAATGTGGCTATTGCCACTTTTCTTAGTATGTGGCAGTTGAAAAGGATCTAGTTGAGTTGCGCAGCTCTTTCTCTAGTCCAGGGTTGTCAAACTCACATCATCACAGCAGTGTTACATGAGGTATTGGGACTTCCCCCCCCCTTCACTAAACCGGGTGGGGGTGTGGCCAGCGCGTGACGCATCTGGCCCACGGACCGCAAGTTTGACAGCCTGTTCTAGTCCCACAACTTGTGCTGTTCAGATTATAACTCAGATGTTATAACTAAGAGCCGAGGTGGCGCAGTGGTTAGAGTGCAGTACTGCAGGCTACTTCAGCTGACTGCTAGCTGCAGTTCGGCAGTTCAAATCTCACCGGCTCAAGGTTGACTCAGCCTTCCATCCTTCCGAGGTGGGTAAAATGAGGACCCAGATTGTTGGGGGCAATCTGCTGACTCTGTGAACCGCTTAGAGAGGGCTGTAAAGCACTGTAAAGCGGTATATAAGTCTAAGTGCTATTGCTATTGCTATGTTGATTGATAATTATGAGCATTATAATTCCAACACTATTCTGCTCAGTCATTCAGGATTTAGTCACCTCCTAAATGGATTACTGCAACATGCTCTACATGGGGCTGCTCTTGAACACTATATGGAAACTTCAGCTGGTCCAAAATGCAGCGGTGCTGACAGTTATGTGTGCTCCTTGATCAATGCATTTCACATTTCTTCTCCACAAACTGTATTGGCTACCAGTATGTTTCTGGGTGCAATTCGATGGTGGTTACCTATAAAGCCCATCATGGCTTTGGGCTGTGTTTCCCCAGTGGAGTCTACCCATCCTGTTAGATATGGCAGGAAAGACATGTGCTGGGTCCTGTCTACAAGATAGTGTTATCTGTGGGGACCCAGGAGAAGACTCTTTTCATCATCATTAACCCTGACACTGCTGGCCTTTTGCAAGGTGTTGGAAAGAAAATGGGTATGCCATTGAATCTGGGACCCTGATAGTATGGATGAGCCCATACCACAACTTAGTTGAGTGACTGTGAGTCTTCTTGGCTGCTATTATTATGTAATACTTTTTGCCTTAATTCTGGTTTCTTATATTGATTTTTTTCCTTCTAATTCCAGAGACATATATCTGAGATGAGCAGTTTATAAATTTACTAATTGAATAAAAATATAAATAAACACATCAGGCTGCTAAAGGTTGGCCTATGCTTACAGCGTTGAATGGCTGTATAAGGTATAGTCTGAAGTGATATTTTGCTATTACTTCATGCATTTTTTTCTTCACAAGCAACCAGAATCTGTACTTTTCCATTAAGTATTTATTTGTTTATGACTATATATTTTGGTTGAAACATTTATGATTAACTTTAAATCAATTTAAGGTATTTTATTTTAAAAAATAACAGAAGTATTATTAGATTAGATATCTCTATATCAGTGGCAGAGTGAGGTAGATGCTCCTTAGGTTTTTAGATTATGGCTTCAATGGATTTGGGTTTTTTTTTGTTTTGTTTTTTGCTAATTTTTCTGAATTTTTTTTCCAAAAGTGAAATGTTAGGACGGTATACACAGATATGACTTCCAGTCATTGCAAGAAACTTATTTCCAAAATGAAACAAAGTTGACTTAAAGTACAGATAAGCAAATAGGAACCTCCGAAGTCCCAAATGTACTTTGTTATAAAAAATAAATGTGGATTTTGCTACTATTATCAAAAAATGTCCCGTAGTTTGAAATCTTTGGGCCTCTTGACAACCATGTTCTCCTGCTGAACTGAAGACTTTCTTCAGGTGAGCCACCTGACATTTGAGGCCTTCCTGCTGATTCTCCCCTCCCTCCATTATTTCCCCCCCCCCCCCTAAGCCTGGGAATCTGCTTCCACCAACACTTCCTAAAAGCAGCAGCAATGATTTTAGAGGTGAAATGAGCACAGAAACTTTGTGAACAATCCTACAGGAGGTTTCATATAATTAGACAAAGATGACTCCCCAACTTACTGACATTCATATTTAGGGGGCAAGACTCCTGACCACACTCAGACTCATGAGAATGGTTCTGTCTAGGCCTATCATTACCTGCTCACTTCTTCAAACTCTCAAAAACAGTTGAGTGCTGTCCCCAGCCGCCTTACTTAACCTTGCCATGACTATCCATCAAAAACCAGTACCGTCTTTCGAATATCATCAAAAATGTGCTTTACAAGTCACCTTTCCTCTCTGTCCCCAGTAGCATAATATAATTTCAGTGAGGGGCTGGAGGCAACTTCATTGATTGGATTGCAGTCCATCCCGAGGCTATCGCTGCGCTGTGAGCACATGCTGCTTTTATTCTATCAACATATGGTTAGCTCATTTTCTTGATGGTACCTCCTGCCTTTCTTTCTCCAGTTAATTAACTGTGATCCTGGGAGATAAAAATGCAACTTGGTATGCAGGCCATCCAGCCACAATAGATAATGAAATGTTCATTGGGCATCTTGCTGTTAAGCATAATGTCCATGCCGAATTTGGACCACACATCATTCTTTGATTATATCAAAATCTGATTCTTTGTGACTCATTCCTTTAACAGCCATGATTTCTATACCGCCAAAGGTATAACCTTTCTGAGTATTAAGCTGAAATTTCAAAAGGAGTCCAAGGCCATCCGTTCCATTGTTGTGGTTGGTTTTGTAGTGAACAATTTCTCAGAGATATGAGTTGCTGCACTAACAAAGAAGGTAACTAGGGATGCCTTTAAAGTGTAGTCATAACTGTACACAGTTCTCACATTTAATTCCATTGAGTCTGTTAAAGTGTTGTATATAATAAGAGGTAGTAATAATAATGAGAAGGCAGACAGAAAATGGCTGAGATTTTGCATAAATGATAAAAGTTCTATAAAACCTAGATGGATGTCTAAAATATATATTACTCAAATATTAGTAATGGAGTTTAGGATGTGGTTTATTAAGATTTTGGCTTAATGTACTGTGTAAGCCGAGCCAACTGGATTAACCCAACCAACTGGGTTAAGCAAAGTATGGTTTATTTATTCAGTTTATATAGTCCCCCATCTCACTTATTCTGGATGGATATTTGATATGATCTTTGATCCCAGTCATCATGTCTAGCTTCACAAGACTTGGGTCCTACTGAAACTGATGATGATGAAGAAATCATTGAAGAAGAAGAAGAAGAAATCAATGAAATAATTTATGTCCTCCATCCTTTTTAGTATATATCCTGAGTTCTCAGAATAGACTGATTCATATTGTGTAGTTAAAGTCAAATAATAGAAAACTAATTGATACATTCTATAGAGCCGAGGTGGCGCAGTGGTTAGAGTGCAGCACTGCAGGCTACTTCAGCTGACTGCTAGCTGCAGTTCGGCGGTTCAAATCTCACCGGCTCAAGGTTGACTCAGCCTTCCATCCTTCTGAGGTGGGTAAAATGAGGACCCAGATTGTTGGGGGCAATATGCTAACTCTGTAAACCGCTTAGAGAGGGCTGTAAAGCACTATGAAGCGGTATATAAGTCTAAGTGCTATTGCTATTGCTATAAACGATGAATCAGTTATAAACTTATCATTGATCAAACTCTGTGGAGGTGGTGATATTATTGATTTTTTTTAAAAAAATGTAAATATTTCCCTCTTTTCAGCTGATCCCTATCCATAAAAGCTTTGCAACTGTCAATTGGCAGGAAAATGTGGGGCTTTTTGAAATATCACAAATCTTTTCTGGGGTTCTAGTGATCCTGGATTTAGATCAATGACATCCTACCATTCACTTAAGGATAGTAAATAATACATTAAATAATCTCTGTCAGATGCCTCAATAAAAATAAAAGAGACAAAAATGAAAAAACAAACAAACCCTAAATAAAGGATATCACAGACAAGTTCTGTAATACAGGCATGGGATGGTGGCCGGGTCCATTAATTTGAAGTGCTGGATGACCTGAATTTTTATTAGGAACCACTGTGCTATACAGATCTATTTCGTAAATAAGTTAAAAAAATTAACAAAAGACAAATGAGGAGCAAGAAGTTGCTAGATGGGCCAGTAGGCATGTCACGTTTTTAAGTATACCGCTGGCCACAAAACAGAAGACATTCTATCGATTTTCAACAACATAATGCCAAGTACTTCCAGAATTTTAAAAATTTAAAATTCTTATTTGCCACCAACTATCAGGTACACTATTCTTCATCCAGACCCAAAGGAATGGTTAGTTATGCCTTAGAACTCAAGGCCGGAAGCAAGACAAGATGAAAAAATGCAATGAAAAAAACAACAACTTTGGTATGGAATTTTGAAATCAGGGCATCTTCAAGGAGCTGAGCTAGATTCCTGGCTCTTCCCATTTATTTTCTATTAACATCATGCAAGTATCACAAAGAATGGAGAAAATTATGCCTATAGAGATTTGTACAAGGGAACAGCATTGGCAAAAAATACAGTTTGTGCAACATATTAATTCTGATGGCCAGGCCTTTGATAGATTGATAAACAAATCTTAATGATTAAAATATTTAAGCCTATCAATAAAACACTAGAGTTTTTCTTTGAGGATTTTTTTTCTCTATAATTCATGTTCTACCTCTCTCTCTCCTGCTGCTTTACATACCCCGGCAAATCAAATCGAGCACAATAGAAGTGACTACTGTAGTGTCTGGATTCTTTCTAATGACTCTCTTGGGAGCAGACTAAATACTGACAACATATTGATCTCCTCTTGTCTGATGTCTGCTGAGATTGACTCTTGCTCTGAAATATGATAGAAGGGACCTCCGGTATTCCCCCCATGGAGCCGTGTCAGACACAGAGGCATATTCACTCACCAGTGTCTCAGAATACGGCTTATTCCTCAGCAAGAGGAACTGGCAATTACGTGATCAGCTTTTCATTTTCCCAAACTTTTCCAGATAGTTATTGGTAGTTGTTCCCCCTGCTGACCCCCCCCCCAAAAGCTCTACCTGCAACCCCATATATATTTGTGTGTGCATTTTCTAAAATCAAAACATATGCATCTTCTTTAATTTAGTGTGGTTTGAAGTACAGGTTTTACAAATATTTGTTTCCCTGATGTTTTTTTGGTGTGTGTGTGCCTGTGGGTTAACTCATCATGAGCGTATATTAATATATTTGCTAATCTCTGAACAGGATGCTATTATTTTAAAGGGCAAAGAAATGTTCAAAGCACTCTCTTTTCTAGGACTTTCATTTCCACATCTTTCACCTTAACTATTATAAGACTTAAAAGGAAAATCCATTTATGTCATTTACCCAATCATGCCATTTAAAGATTTAGCACGATCACTATGCTAAAAGTATTTGCAAGGCATGCCCTCATGTAATCCACTGGCTATCCACCACAATGTGGCTGGATGTATCTGATGACACCAAAGCCCAAGAAATTAACTTTATATATATTTTTTTCCTTGGCAATTTAGATGGGAAGGAAGAACAGCTCCCTCTTCTGAACACTTGTAGCATTGCTTTTTTTTACAGGCTGGAAATGAATATGCGCACATATTCAAGATCTATGGATTTTTTTCTCTCTCTCTCTCTTCTATTTCAACATAGTCATTTTAAAATGAGAAATCTTTTGCCAGAATTTGCATTTGCATTTTGAACACAGTCCATATGTTCCTTCAAGGTAGAAGCGACGAAAATGGCTATGATTTGCCATTGCTGTGATTGGAACCTAATGTACCATAACAGTAATACTGCTAAATGCCACCGTATGTCACTTAGCAAATATACAGAAAGGTATCCGCTCCATTATCATATCTCAGAATGGCACCACCATTTGTCCTCTGGTGCATAAGCTAACATTCAGTGAATTCGGATAACAATTAAAACCCAAAAGCTGCTGCTGATCTCGTGATTCTAAAAGACTAGCTGTTCACGGAGCATCACGGTGCAGAATTCCCTAGTAAAATGTTATAAGTCCAGCTGATGCTCAGATTGTTAAGAGGAACTAGACAAAATGAAAATGGATCACTCAGTCTATTTATTTATTTTTTTGGTTAATTCCCAGTTTTACCAGGTGCTTCTTTTTGTTGATTGAGTTTAAAATAATTGTAGAAGGAAAGCCTTGCAGTGACCAACATGAGCTCTTCTTTCTCTTGATTTCTCCTTTGGACTTTTAAGAAGCCTGAAGAGCACTGGGCTACACCTGCTTTCCAGTGGGGGGGAAAAAAAGGGGGAAAACGCTGGCCACATCCGTAGGTAGGAAAATTTGTGTCCGGTGGGAGAGCAGAGAGGGCGAATTTGCAGTAGAGCAGCCATCAGCTCAGCAGGCAACTGATGGTAAAAGAGGAGCAGACCTGGACTTCAGTAAGTCAACAGCAATCAAGCTGAAATGGGAAGCAGAGCCCAGCAACCTCATTAGGCTGGCAGAAACATTGAGAGCCTTTGGTCAGCCAGCAGCTGGTAAAACACCTTCCTTTTCCTCACCCAGCACAGTCTGAAAACCTGCAATGCTAATGCTTCAGCAGCAGTTTGGAACAAAAGCTGACAGCAAGAGAAACCCAGTGGCTAAAGACTGTTTTAAGCTCAGGCAGCACAGAAATGTCCATAGGACTGTTTAAGGAAAAGATGCCCAATAGGCTTAGATTTGAGTATAAAAAGCTTCCTTGGCAGCACAAGGAAGATAATAGCCTCATTCTTGGTGATCTATAACATTTCCAGAAAAGAACTCTTTTGCAGTAATCTGGAAACAGGGATACTGAATTGTTGTGATCTCTTGTATGCACCTGATTTATTTGACCAATTGTGGTGTCAAAGCTCTGTTTTTCAGTGAAAACTTTTGGGGTACTCTGCAAATATATATAAAAACTGAAATAATTTTATATGTAGGAAACTGAGAGCTCCCCCCCTAAAAAAATAATCCTGATGGTGACTTGATGGGACTGAATCCTTGATGAAAGCAAAGGACTGGTCAGGATCCCCAAGTATTGGTAGACTTTAGACCAGGGGTGGGTTCCACTTACCTTCCCTACCGGTTCGCATCACGACGGAAATGCGCGTTTTGCACATGCACGCGCTGGCTTCACTTGCACGCGCCCCCCATCACGTCACACAAAGACCCGGAAATGACCCTCTGCGCATGCGCAGAAGCCTTTGCGCATGCGCAGAGGGTTTTTTTGCAAGCCGCGGCGACCGAAGGACCGGTTCGGGAGCGTGGACCGCCGGTCATCGCTGCCTGTTCTGCGAGTGGCGGTAAATTTCCGCTACTGGTTCTAATGAACCGGTCCGAACCGGCAGCAACCCACCACTGCTTTAGACATACCTGCTGAAAAGCGGGGATGTCTTTCAAAATTAACTTGAAGATTAAGATTAAGATGCTGCTTGTCTAGTGGATGTTAACCCTTTTAGCATCACAATAAGAGATGGTGGCACATATAAGAAAGATAGAAAAGCCCCACTCCTGGCCAATTCTGGTACTTAAGCTGCAGGATTCAGGCTGCCACTTTATGACAGCAGGAAAGTGGCACTATTCTGTGATAGCAGCTACCTGTGAAATGGCCTGCCTACTAAGCTTATATCTGCAAAATGGTAGAAAAAGATTTAGCATTTTCTTATTAGAAGAAACTTCTTTGTTGTATAGCATAGACCTTCTTTCTCCCCTGTTTTTAAAGTTTCTGGTTTAGTCTTCCAAGACCCTGAAAGACATAGTATATAATTAAAATCATAATATATCACATCTACTTTATGCCAAATATGTCCTCCCTCCCCTTTATGGTAGCCCGCATTTTAAAGGCACATAAAAATGACCTTATTGCTTTTTCTGCTGGTCACCAATATTGGTGAGCACCACTATTGCTTCCAACCCTGGCCACTAATAGAAATCTCATAATTTTTGCTTTGTTCTCATATTCCTTGGTGGCTCTCATGTGCCGACTGTATAGAAGTTTACTACAGTTCTTCTGGCACAAAAAATCACTATATATATTCACCTTGTAATGAGAATTCCATCCAATGTTAATAGTAAGGCAGTAACAACCTTCCTCCTATCCTTAGATGATTTTGTTATTATATATTCCTCCAATTTCTACAAGATTGGGCATGCTGGCCACATATAGCCTGAAATTGTTCTTGAGTCTCAGCAATAAGTGGATTAAAAAGAAATGCTACCACTTTCTCTTCATCTTTATGCACTGACCTTTAAGATAAATGGTCAGCAGCTACATTTTGTGTTCCTGGTTTTTTTACTCCATTTCACACGTAAAGGAAAGTAATTTGTGGACCATCTAACAAGATGATTGCTTACTTGTCCCCATTTATTTTGTGTCCAGTAATGCCATCAAGGGTTTATGATCTGTATGTAACTTAAACATATGGTCTCTACTGATCAGTTCTTCATTTTTCAACAGTCCAGATGAAAGCAAGGACTTTTTCCCCCCTAACTAACAAAAGTATTTCTTTTCAGCCTCAGTAAGTGTCCTTGATATACATGCAACTGTTTTCTCTATATTCCGGTCATGAAATGGAATAAGAACAGCTCTCGGTCCATAATCTAAAGCAGTGGTTCTCAACCTTCCTAATGCCACGACCCCCGTCCCGCCACCGCGACCCCATCCCCACCCCCTCCCCGTGCGTGCACGTTGCCAGGCAAGAAGCGATGAGGTGACAAAGGGGGCGTGGCACCAAGATGGCAGGCTAGTGCGCACGGCCCTTCCGTCGGCACCTGCGCATTCGAGGGCCGCCTGTGTGTCGCACCGTCCCCGGGTACTTGTATGTGGATGGATAGAGGAGCGGTGTTTCGGTTCCTAAGACCATTGGAAATATGTGTTTTCTGATGGTCTTAGGCGACCCCTGTAAAAGGGTCGTTCGACCCCCAAAGGGGTCGCGACGCACAGGTTGAGAACCGCTGATCTAAAGCATCTGTTGCTGCCATTATGGGTAACAATGTCAATGTGAGGCTATCAACAATCAACCTGTTCATATTCTCAACACTTTTCTGTGGAGCCACTGTTCAGTTCTGATTTATAATTCCCCTTAATAACTGACAAATTGGCTCTACTACAGATATGTAATTTTGGAAAGCATTTTTCATGCTAAGAGATAAGACACATACACACCCTCCCCAACTGAAGGTAGCTAAATATCTGGATATCCCTAAGAGGAATTGCACTAAAAATTATAGCAACAGGATCAGGTTAGGCTTCAGTCTCCAAATTGAGCAGGTATGATCCTAAAAGGACAGTTCCATTTGCCTCGGCATACATACAGTATGTCCAGATTAAGTCTTAAACCTGCTGTTTTAATGCAATTCAAACCGGACATCAAATTATTTCAAGTTCTTCTATTGTTTTCCAAACATTATTATATAATGTGAATAGCACTGCATCCCTTTTTGTTTTAAGGATAATACATATTATGCTTTAAACAGTGTAAGGTAGGCCATACGGCACATTTTTAAAATGAAAAGCACACCAGTAATAAACGCTGTAAGATCTCTATGACAGTCATATAGCACAAGCTGATGGTATGCACTTTAAGGGTTGCAAACACCTTTACTCCATCTACTCTGCAAATACTTCCTATAACACTTACTACTCATGAGAAAATAGATCATGATAAATCATACTGGCCTTATTTAGTTCTCACCCAGAAACAAATATTGTCAACTTTCCTCTTTGTCACAATTATAAATAGAACTCATTTCTGATGACTCTTTAGCCACACTTTTTGCCACTTATTCAGTAGGTTCCTCCGATACTGCTCTTCTAAACATAAATGATAATCACTGCAGATGTGGTGGACTGTAGTCTGGATTCCCAGGAGGGAGGGGCTGCATTCCAGAGGAGCAAGAGACAGCAAAGTTTAGATTCTTTGGTTGGGAGAAAGAGGGTCAACATCAGAGGTGGGTTCCACTTACTTTCCCTACCGGTTCGCATCGCGATGGAAATGCGCGTTTTGCGTGCATGCTCTCGCTTTGCTCGCATGTGCGCCTACATCACTTCATGGAAATGACCCTCTGCGCATGCGCAGAACACTGCATGCGCAGAGTGTTCTTTTCAGGGCCGCGGCGACCAGAGGACCAGTTCGGGGGTGTGGACAGCCAGCCATCGCTGCCAGTTCACCGAGTGGGTGAAAATTTCTGCCACCGGTACGGGAGAACCGGTCCGAACCGGCAGAAACCCACAACTGGTCAACATAGTTCCTCCCTAGAAGTTGTCAGAGTAGATTTTTAATGATGCAAGTAGTTGATTTAGCTTGGCAAGATTACTGTCTATAGGTGAGGAACAATAAATGAAAATCCTTAGAAGTAACTCTGCATGTCCTTCTTGGGTTTTGGAGTTGACAGTAGCTTCTATTACACAGATACCACATTCGGCTTTATTTTAAGCTCACGGATAAACCCCTGCTCCCTTATAGTTTCAATTGCCATTTATACTATAATAGTTTTTGACTGGGGAAGAACTACTCATCCATCCAGTAATCATGAAATTTAACACAGCAGTTATAATACATGTCTCCCAAGGATTGGGATATCTCTTGGTACAGTGTAAAATTCTGCTCCTATACAGCATAATTCAAAGATTCCTTCCAGATTCTGATAATGTAGAAACTGCTGATCTGGTATCCAACATTACTTCTAGCTCTTTTAATGTAGTCTCAGCAGTAGCATTTGTACTGCACATAATTTTCTCTGCAAGGGGAATAAAAGCCAGTATTCTCCACACCACATCTGATACTGTGACAACATGTGCCTGATGGTTAAATTGATTACTATGACATACTTTAGCAAAAGGGACCAATCCTTTTTAACATTATTTGAATGGGGTCAATTCTAGCAGTGCATCCTTTATAATTAGCCAAAAGTTGAAATGACCCACATAAAAAAACCCAACCCTCTTCTGACTTTCTGTTGAACCAATTTCTTTTTTCACCGCTACCATGGGATTTCAACATAAAACTCCGTCCACTGTTTGTATTTCAGTTTCTTTATCCAGCTTTATAATCTTGGCTATTGCCCTAGATATTTCAATTTCTGTTGCAATTAGTATAGCCCTTTTAAAAAATAAATAACAAGTGTTTCCCAATGCAAGGCATACATGTGTTTTCCATTGAGTGATTTCTAATAATTTCATTCACTATTATTCCAAAATTACACGGTCCTAACAAATATCTTAAGGTCAGCAACATGATGTAGTATAGATTCTTCTCTTTTGTTACCTCTGGCACAATTTATAATGACTAGCTACCACATTCACCCTTTGGCACAAAATAAGTCTGCTAATGCAGACTCATATTTATTATTTGTGAGAGGCAAGGTATAAAGCATAAGCTGTCCTTCCTTCCCTAAACAATGAAGGAATATTGTTCACTTTCTTGCTTCTGAAGTCTCTTTGTCATTAACTGCCTGTAAATAGTTTTTGAACACCCAGATGCAAACAGAAAAGATAATTGGGGCTCACCTGAAGAATAGCAGATTCATTGAAAGACAAGCCATCCTACCTTGTTGCCAATATTTTTAATCAACCAAACAGTAATAAGATTTGTAAACTCTTTGTTAGGAGCAGATTCCTTGTCAAATTCCAATCCCCACCTCCTTTGTGCTACCTTACTCTTACCAAAGATTAGATGAGCCAGGGTGGTGCAGTGGTTAGAGTGCAGTATTGCAGGGTACTTCTGCTGCCTGCCGGCTGCCTGCAATTTGGCAGTTCAAATCTCACCAGGCTCAAGGTTGACTCAGCCTTCCATCCTTCCGAGGTTGGTAAAATGAGGACCCAAATTATTGGGGGCAATATGCTGACTCTGTAAACCGCTTAGAGAGGGCTGTAAAGCACTGTAAAGCGGTATATAAGTCTAAGTGCTATTGCTATAGAATTAAAATAATAAGAAACCATCTCTGTGATATGCCAGCTGTGTCTTCCCTCCTCTCAATGGTAGCCTCATGTTTAGATGATTTTTAACAACATTATTTCATATATCCTTGCTGATGGATGTCCTCTTCTCTTTCCTTTCCACCTTTCCAAGCATTAAAGACTTCCCCAGAGAACTGAGTTTTTGCAAAATATGTCAGAAGTAAGATAACATGAGCCTTATCATTTGTGCTTTGGGTGAGGACTCTGGGTTGATTTGTTCAATGGGTTGCTTTTGTTTATTAACTTTTTTGTTATATTTATAGTATAAAATAAATGTAATATTGAGGTTTTTACATATCTCTTTGCATTTATAAATAGGAAATGGTATGCAAACATTTTTAACAATAAATGTATGATTTAAACAAGCATGCAACCCATTTCTGAATTATTTTACCAATTGATAAAACTAAGGAGCATTTTTTTTAAAATAAAGAAAGTGGGACAAGGCTAAACAGTAAAATAATGAAAAATGTAACATATAGGAAACTGGGAATTAGAGCTAAGCTGTGCTTTGAATTCAGTTCTCAAAAGTTCCTTTGGGGCAAGAAGGATGTGAAAGATTGCATGGTGACTGGAAAACTAATGGGAGAATTTTTAGACATAAACCACCAAGATATAGGAGAGAGATTTGTTAGCAGCACTTGTAACAAGTGGCATAAACAGCAGCTCAGTCCAGACTGCAAAAAATCCAGGAACAAAAGATTCAAAACGTTCAAAGCAAGAATTCACTAATAAAAGAAGGCTGGAGATTTCTATCACAGTTTCCAAGAATCTGTACTTCATCCATAGCTCTTATGTTTTTAATTCCTCAGTGAAATCAGTGAGATTGTTGCCCCTAGATTTGTGTTCTACAGCATGGTTTTTTGACAAAGGTCAATGAATGTAGCACTTAACTGCAATTCCTTAAAGTGTCTGTTTTTCTTTTTTCTTTTTGAGACCGCACAGCTGTTCTCTGCAGTTACTGCAGAATCAGAGAAAAAACGTGATTGCATGAAAAGGTGGCAGACAGGTGCAACTTTTGCACATGAGTGCATTTAAAAATAATAAGATTCAAAGCATTGTACTGAGTAATAGAAAGGGGAAGCAAAAGTATTTCCCAAACTCATTGGAAACAGGCACAGTGAGAGACCAACCTAATATTCAGGGCTTAAATCTTTTAAACCAGTGAACCAATCTGCTATTAAACAGAAGGACAGTATTATTAAGTAGCAGAAACATATCACTGCATTGGATTTAGCAAGGTCTGCCCCCTTAAAGTGGTTTTATAATGAGGAGAGGTAAAAAATGAACTGAAATATCCCTCCATTCCTCCATTATAATTTTCATTGGTACATATTTTATTAAATGTAAACTGTTATGTACCCAGCTGTTCAAAAATAAAGCACTTTACCAGAATTAAATTCAGGAAGTATGATTCAGGGTGGCTTCTCCTCCCCTCCCCTTAGTGCCTTGAAGAGTTCCTGAGTATGAGCAAAACATCCCTGCCACAAAGGATAGCGTGCAAATATATCCTAAGTGCAATTATTCAGGGCTGAGCTAGCAAAAGTTTTACAAATATCAGAGTAAGATTTGGATTCTGACACATTTGCAATTCATAACTGTGTATTAGATATAAAAAGCTGTTTATTCAGCATCGGCATAGAAAATAGGAAGATTTATTTTCTACAAGAGCAATTTCCAAAGCAAACCAAAGGGAAAAAAAACTAGTCGCATTTTTCATTTGAAGTTGACAAATCATCTGTACAATATTAAAGTTTTCAAGAGGAGCATCAATTTAATTTAAAATTACTCTAGCATAAAGATGGCCAAAACCCCAGTGCATTTTGCATAGATCTTGTGGCAAGCTTTCCTTTTCAAAGATAGTTATGCAGCAAGCCACCCCACAACTTCTTCATCACACTTTTAAACATTTATATAAAAATATTCAGATATGCGAACGACATCAGATCCTTTCTCTAACTTGCAAAACTTCAGAGAATTGTGGGAAGAGTGCATAGGGAAAAAGCCCTTACGTACATAATATGGCTGTGTAAACCTTCAGTTTAGAGACTGACTGAATTGTTAAGAAGAATCAGATACCTCCGAATAAATTTGATGACTTATCAAGGGTGATATGCCCTTGTTGGAATCAGCTTGATTTTCTGAGCTGAATCAACCTGATTCAATTCAACCCAGAGCACGCAAATAAATCAGCTCACTTTTCTGAATCCAATCACTGATGAGTTGAATAGGATCAGAACTGATCTGTAACCAATAATCTGCATTTAATGTATCTTCTCAGTATAAATGCAGATTCTCCCAGAATTTTTTTTTTGAACAGAATCCCTTTCATCTCTGATAGAATATATTCTTGTCAAGTCTTCTACCAAAACATGGTCCATTCATCCCTAGTTCATAACAAAAAAGAACAACCCATCTCCAGTTGTGAACTTCATACAGCTTTCATGTCCATTAACAAAGAAGATAACATGGATAAAGTAGGAACTTTAAGCAACACTAAGCAATTGACCTCAATGGGAATGGTTCAGAGTTAGCAAACCTTTTCTCGCACAATGGACTGAAAATTCTCCTTAGCAGATCTGTCTCTTTAACCCCAATATATCCTCTACTAAACCAATTCTGCTCCCTCCCTTGGCCAACATTCTTATTGAATTGTCTTCATATAGAATCTTATATAGAAGTACTTCTATTACATTTTTCTGAGTTCCTTCCTTTGTGGTTAGATTTCCAAATTGCTTCTCTTAGCTTTTAACTTTTTAACTTTAACTTTTATTTGTATTTCTATGCCGCCCAACTCCCAAGGGACTCTGGGCGGCTTACAGCAAATATAAAACTTATTAAAATATAAAAAGCATTATTTAAAAAAAATACATAATAAAAAGCATTTAAAAACAATTAAAAACCCATACACAACTTTTCATGGCCGGATCTCGCCAGATTGCAGAAGTGAGATCAACGGCCCCAAGCCTGTGGGAACAGCCAGGTCTTTACCACTTTCCGGAAGGCCAACAGGGTGGGGGTAGTCCGGATCACAGGAGGTAACTGGTTCCAGAGGGCCGGGGCAGCCACAGAGAAGGCCCTCCTCCGCGGGCCCGCTAGCTTTTTGTTTTCTTGGCCTGACAATTTTCCATTCAGCCTCAGAAAAATCCACCCAACATTTCCCTTTCAAGTGAAACCTCTCAGGTTCCACACTGGCTGAACTACCAATGAAAGTTTCATGATTCTTTGTCCAAAATCTCCTGTCTTTTCTTCCTTATCTCTTGCTCCCTAGTAGGCTTTCTGACAAGAGGCTTTCAACACCTTATTGGTTCTAAACATCCCTTTTTTCTTCCCTGTCATATCCAAAGTTGGTCTTACTCCACCCTTCCATTAAATGACCTTTAAGGGCCAGCAGATTTAGAGAAAGCTACAGATCTCTTCCCTAAATCTAGCCTTTTATCTGGTTAGTAGTTCTGAGGATCCCATTTCCTGCATCCTACCATTGATCTATTTAGTCTAACAACTTTAACCTTTCCTGCCTTCCATTAATTTCCCTGCAACCACTGGATGGAACATACATGCACTCATTCTGTCAAACACTGTGAAGTGCAGGGCCATTGGAGACTGCTACTCTGCTCATTTGTTTTGCAAGCATTATACACATTTGTGGAGTGCTTGTAATAAAGGATCCAATTCAGCACAAATAGCCCACACAAAGCCATAATGTGAATGGCTCTAATTCCCTCACATCATAGAGATGGAAGGGGGCTCTTTAGGCAATCAAGTCCAACCTCCTGTCAATGGAGGAGCCCAATTTCAAGCATCTCTCTACTTGTGTTGTTTGTGGAAGAAAGCAAAAGGGCTGAAAGCAAAGAGACTAATTGCCTCTCTTGGTAATCGGTTTTATTGTCAAAATCCTTCTGCCATTAGGAAAGTTTTCAGGTTAATATTCAACCAGGATCTGTCTACTTGCAATTTAATGCCATTATTCTATATTTACGTTCTGATGTGACAAAGAACAGGTTTTTACTTATTTGTTTACGGCATTTCTATAAACTGGATTCCCTTTTATTTCGCTAAAAGCATTTCTGGTAGTTTGCAAAAAAAAAAAAAAAACCAACCAAAAAAACACAACCCCCACTGTACATAAAATCAATAAGAAACCATAAAAATACACCTGCTTCCCTCAGACTTGGCATCCAACAAGCAACTTCTATAGTCCCTTATTCATTAAAATTGAAATT
Organism: Thermophis baileyi; assembly: GCA_003457575.1. Taxonomy (NCBI): domain Eukaryota; kingdom Metazoa; phylum Chordata; class Lepidosauria; order Squamata; family Dipsadidae; genus Thermophis; species Thermophis baileyi. The sequence continues at coordinate 2,439,814 of QLTV01003476.1, forward strand.
ATATACTGACAATATTGTACTTACAGTTATTTATCCAAATGGCTTTTTGGAATTCATAAAGGAGTATATACAGTGTAAGGTTAAAGTTCAGAATCAGGATATTGATTTAACAAGAACAGGATGACATTATATGAAGAAGAAAAATAATAACTGTAACAAACATTAATATTTAATATTAGTGTTAAAAAGATTAAATACATGGGAATTTATTTCACACACACACACACACACACACACACACACACACACACACGCACACACACACCAATAAAAATGTATTTGAAATAACTATTCACTAATATGGAAAGATATAATAGTGGGTGCCCTAAGATGGAAGAAGCTAAAATTGGCCTCGCTAGGAAGAATGGCAACCAAGGCTTAACTTTATTTTTGAAATTATTTCAGTAAAAACTTTTATAATATTATATAGTATTATATGTATTATGCAAAGTATATTACGCGAGTTTTATAATTTAGATAACAAATTGCATTACCTCACCTTATGGCTGGGTTATCTCTGTTAAGGGAAAAGGATCCCCAGATGGCTTATATTTAATATTAAGGTTATCAATATTTATAAACTTTATATATATATTTTATAAATATTTATAGATATAAATATTAACTTTAATATTAACTTTAGCTTGATATAAACATAAATTGAGCCAGTCTGAAGAGCAAATTTGTTGGTTAAGGCACCAGGATAGAAAGTGGGAGACTGTAAGTTCTAGTTCCATCTTGGGCATGAAAGCTGGCTAGGTGACTTTGGGCCAGTCCCTTTCTCTCAACCCACCTCACAGAGTTATTGTTGTGAGGAAAATAGGAGAAATATGTTATGTTGGATATGTTCAGCATCTTGAGTTATTTGTAAAAATAGTAAAGGTGGAATATAAATAAATAAACAAATAAATTAAATAAATTAAATAAATAAATAAATAAATAGTAAAAGATCATTCAATAGTAAGCAGCATATTAACATTAGCTCAGAATTATTACATTTTGCTTCATTGTTAAACGTTTATTTTCAAGAAGATGAACATGCAAAAATATTTGGTCAGTGGGAAAAATGATAAATTATAAAAAATTGCAATTTGTAATTGTTAACTAGACAAAGATGTAATATTTTGAAACCCTGTGATTTAGAATGGTCTGAACTGCCTGACTAGTTCCCATCACTTCACATGGGCCGTGTTGCACTAAAGAATTACTATAACAGAAGCTTCACTTCATCCTTTAGAACAGTGATGGCGAACCTATGGCACGCATGCCACAAGTGGCACACAGAGCCATATCTGAGGGCACGCGAGGCGTTGCCCTGGGGACGGTGAAACACGGCCCAACCGGAAGTTCACTTGTGTGCTCACCCCCAGCCTCCTTTTCTCTGTCAGAGGTCTTCAGGAACTTCTTCGGTTTTGAACAGTTGCAGCCAGGCCTCCCACACCTCGGCCCATTTCTTCTGCAGCCAGCAAGGCTTTCAGACTCTGCAGCCGATAACAGAGCTCCAGATCAATCTGGAGGAAAGGCCTCTGCAGCTGAAAACAGAGCTCCGGATCGATCTGGACCTCTGTTATCGGCTACAGAGGCCTTCAGGAAAGCCTTGCAGGCTGCAGAAGAAATGGGCCAATGTGTGCGAGGCCTGGTTGCAACTATCTGAAGGTAAGTAGTAGGGCAGCTCCACAGCTTCAGTGAGGCCTGTGTGCATGCGTGGGGGGGGGCAGGGACGGTGAAAAATGGCCCAACGGGCCAATCGGAAGTTCAGAAACGAAACGGAAGTGGCGCTGCCCTACTACTTACCTTCAGATAGTTGCAACCAGGCCTCGCACACCTCGGCCCATTTCTTCTGCAGCAAGGCTTTCCTGAAGGCCTCTGCAGCCGATAACAGCGCTCCGGATCGATCCGGAGCTCTGTTATCGGCTAGAAAGGCCTTCAGGAAAAGCCTTTAGGAAAGGCCTCTGCAGCTGATAACAGAGCTGGAGCTCTGTAATCAGTTACAGGGGCCTTCAGGAAAGCCTTGCAGGCTGCAGAAGAAATGGGCCGAGGTGTGGGAGGCCTGGTTGCAACTATCTGAAGGTAAGTAGTAGGGCAGCTCCACTGAAGGTAAGTAGTAGGGAAGCTCCACAGCTTCAGTGAGGCCTGTGCGTATGCGTGGGGGGGGCCAGTGCGGGGGTTGTGCGCATGCGTGGGGGGAGGGCATTGCATTATGGGTGTGGGCACCCACGTGCACGCTATCGCGCGCGCACTCACTCTTTTGGCACCCAAGCCAAAAAAGGTTCGCCACCACTGCTTTGGAAGTTACTGATAAATAGGGCACAAAAACCAAACAGGTTAAAATTTGTGTGATTAAATGGATGCAGAATTTAAACAGAACATTTGATATGGAACAATGGAGATTTCAACTGATTTTTTTATTTTATTTTACATTAAACCTTATATTTAGAGAAAACTGGGAAAGGATGTTTCACCAATGGTATATCACCCCAGTATTGTTTGCTACAATAAGTACAGTAATTCATTTTCTAAAACTGCTTGTTCCATGTTTAGTGACAATGTTTTAAAGCCTAATAATTTTGGAAAATATTTCATAATAGAGGAAACAAATTCTGAGTTAAATTCTATTTCCAATCTGTCAACTTTAGATTAAATATTACTAAAATTCATATTTCTATTGAACTAGCTTTGTATAGGTACTCCTCGACTTACAACAGTTCATTAAGTGACCGTTCAAAGTTACAACGGCACTGAAAAATGTGACTTATGACCGTTTTTCACAGTTATGACCTTTCTAGCATCACCATGGTCACGTGATCAAAATTCAGATGCTTGGCAACTGGTTCGTATTTATGACCACTGCTGTGTTCCAAGGTCATGTGATCACCTTTTGTGACCTTCTCACAAGCAAAGTCAATGGGGAAGCCGGATGCACTTAAGAACCGCAGCTTACTAGCTTATCAACTGCAGTGATTCACTTAACAACTGTGGCAAGAACAGTCGTAAAATGGGGCAAAACTCACTTAACAAATGTCTCACTTAGCAACAGAAATTTTGGGCTCAATTGTGTCATAGGTTCAGGGCTACCTGTACTTGTTAATAGCTTCTAGGATACTCTACAGTTCTCATTGGAAAGACATACAATTTCTTCAATAGAAGAATGACAAATTAAGTTGTGGGTGTATATCTTGATGTCTAATTTAACCTCATATTTGAAAAATAAACCTGATACAGAATTTAATGTAACACAAAATAATTTTTGGACTATGGTTCTACTAAATAAACTATATCAAACTAATTTTTCACTTTAACTTATGTTTCATACTGTGTGCTGATTACTCTGATACTCATAAATTATATTGATTTAAATAATGATTGGTAGTTTTAGAATGACATATGGTTTTCAAATACATAGAATTAAATTAATGTTCTTTTGAGACTTTGTACTTAATTGACTTAATCTTATGATCCTGTAAATCTCTTGTCTGTTTTGCACTTTTCTTATTTTTTTCTTCTTCTTAATAACAATCTGCTCTCAGATGTGAATCAGCACACTGGCACACTTATAAAATCTATAACATCTTCTTATCTGTCAGTTATCTGATATTTGCTTCCTTGGTAACAATCGAAGATTATTTACTTGTGGTTATGAAAATATGTGCCTGATGATAAATAATAGTATTGTTCTGTATTTTATTTTAACTTTGTTGTGTTTTACAACACTATTAGTCTTTCTGTCAGTCAAGTGGAGGAGATCCCCAACTCCCTTTATTTCTTTGCTTCTTCTATCTTGCAATGGTAGTTTTACATATTTACATATTTCTAGAGCTAACTCAAGAAGAGCTGTGGTGGTGTAGTGGTTAGAATGCAATATTGCAGGCTAATTCTGCCGACGGCCAGGAGTTCGATTCTCACCAGCTCAAGGTTGACTCAGCCTCCCATCCTTCCGAGGTTGGTAAAATGAGGACCCAGATTGTTGAGGGCAATATGCTGACTCTGTAAACTGCTTAGAGAGGGCTGTAAAGCAATGTGAAGTCTAAGTGCTATTGCTAACTCGCTGTCTTTTTCCAAGTCAGCTTTCCCCTACCTCATTCTGTCCACCTTCCACCATTTAACCTTTAGGGTCTACTTACTGTAAATGTACCCTTAGATGCCAGAAACCCAGTGAAGTGGTTTAGATTAACACTTTAACCTTTTCCTTGTACCAGCTGTACATCTCTAGCTGTCTGCAACCAGCTGGGCTTCAATGATAAATACATATTTTACAGCTCCTCAGGCACCCTCCCAAGGACCATATGATTGTATCTTAGTGTTTAATGTCAACCTAAACATGCATTAATAGTTATTCCTTTAATTTTTAATAGGTAATTTTTTTATTTCTCTCTCTGTTTCAAGAAATTACCCAATTAAACAAAGAGACAATTACCAGGAAAAGAAGGCTCAAAACCAATAGTGGTATACAGGCAAATGAATATTTTTTGTATGATTAATTTGATCCTAGGAGTTATCTTCAAGCTGAGAGCTGGAATGGAAATTGGGTTCACTGGGCATTTGGGGGCAGCTAATGCTAAATCAGAAAGAATAATTTTAGCATTGGGGCTGTTAGTGTAGCTGCTGATTTTGTTTGTTTCTAACAAGCCCCGCTGTTCGTGTTTGGTGCCATGTTAATAAAAGGTATCTTGAAGTGATGATATATAATGGCTTCTATCAGCTGTGCAAGCTGTGAGATGAAAATTTGATAGCCCTAATAAAATAGTTAGAAAGTTATAATCAGGTTAACGACTTTCTTATGTAATTTGTTTTCTAACTGTCATGCCATCATTCGTCTCATTTCATTATTCCTTCTAGCAAACAACTGCCTTTCTTCTGAATTTTAGAATTATCTCGGATTTTTGGAACTTTGGGCTATTATTGCATTATTCTGTGCTGTAATGTTTAAAGGTATTTTTGTCCACTTTGCTCTTTATTGGTCCATTGGTAAGGGTAAAAAAAATAAATCAACCGTATGGTATAATTTCTCTCTACAATAACTGTAGGTGTAAATATATACAGGTAATCCTCAATTTATGACCACAGTTGAGCCCAAAACCCATGTTGCTAAGGGAGACAATTGTTCAGTGAGTTTTGCCTCATTTTATGACTTTTCTTGCCATATTTGTTAAGTGAATCACTGCAGTGGTTAAGTTAGTAATATAGTTGTTAAGTGAATCTGGCTTCCCCATTGACTTGGCTTGTCAGAAGGTCGCAAAAGGGGATCACATAACCCTGGGACATTGCAACCGTCAGTTGCCAAGCATCCAAATTTTGATTACATGACCATGGGGATGTTGCAATGGTCATAAGTGTGAAAAATTGTCATTACTCACTTTTTTCAGTGCCGTAGTAACTTTGAACGGTCACTAAATGAATGGTTATAAGTCAAGGACTACCTGTATTATTTTTGTATAAATTATAATCCTAAATGCATACTATTCTACACATTTTTAATGTTGCTGAGCTTGAGAAACACTGGTACATATTGGTGTATTTCCTTGCAGAGAAAGATGGCATCATTTGTAGGGATGACTAGTTAGATGGTTTGTTGGCAATTGAGTTGGAAGAACTTTATTGTTACTAGGAATAGTCAAGAGGCAACATTGGGGGCACAGCTGTCCTGGTCAATGTTCCTCTAATATGAAAATCTCATTTTGACCTGTTGTGAAGTAGGAAGAATAACAATGCTAGACATATTGGAAAGGAAGAAGGCAGGATAAATTATCCCAAAGATACTTTTTCAAGAGGCAACTGGACTTTCTGGTTTTTCTTTGAAGATGTTTCGCTTCTCATCCAAAAAGCTTCAGGATAAATTAGAATTTTAAGAAAGAAATGCAAACTAGTAGGAGTTTCCCAGGGATAAGCAATGCGGTTAAAAACTGGTTGCAAATGTTCTAGTTAAAAGAATCAGAGGAAAAATAGAGATCAGGAAAAAAAGGTGTCGTGGATCTGCTCTCAGAATGCTCTCCAGACATGAGTTCGGAGGAGGAGGAGGAAGAGTTTGAGTAGGCAGAGGAAAGTGTGGAGTCGAGTGATGGCCCGGATCAGGGCTTGGAGAGTGCTAGCCCGATGGAGAAGCCTCAGCTGGGTCGATCAGATGAGTGACAGTCAGGGGCTGAGAGAGGTGAGCCACAGCTGCAGCAAATTGGCCAAGAGGTTCCAGGTGAGGGCCGAGAGCAGCTGCTGCCATTAGCAATGAGAAGCAGTTGGAGACCACATCTCCTCCCGATCCAAGGGCAGAGAGGAGACAGGCACAATGCCAGTCAGCTAGACTACTTGCGAGGAGACAATGTCGCCTCTCATGAAGGGCTGCACCAGTGTCGCCTACTTAATCCTGCCCTGAGGACTTCAGCATTGCTGGAGCAATGTGCCCGTTCCATGCCTTGTGTTGCTCCTGCCATGTGACCTGTTTGACTCGTGGCTGGATTTCCTGGACTTCGTGCAGGTTCGGATTCTGAGCTCAGTATGGCAAGAGTCACTGGGTAACTCTTGCCATACTGAGCTCAGAATCCGAACCTGCACAATGGGGGTGCTTTATGAGGACCTGTTTGGAGGGTTTGAATAAACACCTGTAGAACTCTTGCTGTACGTGTGTGTGTGTGTGTGTGTGTGTGTGTGTGTGTGTGTGTGTGTAAGAGGAGAGGAGCAGCACAGTATGTTGCTTAGATACAGAGGGATCAAAATGCTCTTTTTTCCCCAAAAAGTTAGAAGTTGGGATAGATATAAAAGTCAGTGAGCTGTGAGTGTGAAAAGGGGAGAAATGCAGGTGGGAAGGGGGAAGAGTTGTGAAGTAAGACACTGCGGGGAGACAAGAAAAGAAAAGACAGTGAGGAAGCCTGAAGAGGTAAGAATCCAACTTGGGAAGTCTTTTGTCTCTCTGAAGCAGAAGGAAAAGAAAGGTGACTTGCACTGTGAAAAGCCAAATGACAGAAGAGAGAAAGAATAAAGATGGTTCTTTTTCCTGCCAGTTCAATAGGGGTTCTCCTCTCTGTAGGTTAACTGGGCAGAGATAACCTGGGTGCAAAGCTTTGGTTAGCAAAAATCAGGGGAAGAAGCAGATGTCCCATTGGTGAAGGAAGAAAAGGGCCAAATTGATAGGGGCCAGAGAAAAGTACAAAACAGGCCCAAACCATGGTGAGTGATTGCAGGAACTGAAGAAAAACATAAAGAAGAGTTGGAAGGTGAGTAGCTGGTTTAAACTGGACTTTTTTTTTGTCTTTTAATGACCCCATAATCCCTTGCATCGGGGTGGAGTCAGGGGAACTGAATGGAGCTGAGTGTTTACTGGCCGGATGCCCTTCCTGTCGCCAATGCAGAGTTTGCAGCAGATATATTCTCATTGTGCCCAGAGAGAGAAATATCGGCCTCTACCTAGGATCGAACTCACAGCCTCCTGATTGTGAGGCAGCTGCTCAGCTTGCCCCAAGCATTTCAAGGCAGCTCTGGAGGACACAAGTGAGAGACTTCCCAGTGCAACCTTCCCTGTAGGGCATCTCATTGACTACAAAAGAGGAGGGCTATTCAAATTTATTCACATATCTTGGTATAGCAGTACATTTTTCTGTTTCTTACTGATGTAGTGAAACTGTTGTCATTCATCACCAAACAACATATTTTGATTGGCTTTCTGAGGTAGAGGGAGGGAAAATAATCAATTACAACTAATCTCCGACTTACGACCATAATAGATCCCGGAATTTCTGTCATATGTCAAGGCACCCGCATGAATGATCCAATTTTATGACATATTTTATGGTGGTTGTTAAAGAGAACACTCCAGTCGTTAAGGAAATCTATGATCTGCAATGCCATTTCCCCCCCCAGAAATCAAAAATAAATGCCAGTTTCCAGCAAGATACATAAATTGCAATCATAAGACTGCAAATATTGCAAACAGCTATAAATGTGGGCTAAGTATTCAAAATGAAATCACATTTCATGGAGGGGGGAGCAGCTGCTGGAACTTTGAATATGGGTCATAACAGTAGTGGGTTCAAAAACCCTTTACTACCGGTTTGCGCGTGCGCTCTGTCCCAGGCGGGTGGGAGGAGCGTCCAGGATGGGTGGGCGGAGCCTCCTGCCGCCGCCGCTACCGGCTCTAAGAACCGGGCCGAACCGGGAGCAACCCACCGCTGGGTCATAAGTACAGTTTGTGGGATCTGTCATAATTTTGGATGTTGCTAAGTGACTGGTCGTAAGTCAAGGACTATCTTTAATGCCCCCCGTAACCCAGATTCCCTGCCAGACTTTATTTGAAAAAACTTGGGAAAAACCACTTAGGGCTCCAGGCATACCAATTTCTTGGTTTAAAGTAGTGTCTGTTATAAATGCAAGAATAATGTAACCAATTAGCTTACATGTCACCAAGAGTTAGCAGCCAGACAGGGACCATTCATTTGTATAGCGATAGGGAAAATTGCCACATATATAAAGCATGGGCCATCCTTCCAATTTCAGTTTACTTGTGGTTATAAGCACACCGTTCCCATCTCATATATCATCCAACTTCCTTGTTTTAAAAGTGATTCTCTCTCCTCTGTAACATAGAGGGGAGTAGTATTTTTTACTTTTAAAAGTCCACTGGCAATCTTTCACCTCATTAATGCAATAATTTACTTAAAATGAAGAAGTACTTCTGGGGATTAAGGGGCTGCTTTCTTACAGGCAATGCTCTGATCTGAATTGGGTTAACATATGCTTATGTTACAATAAGCTACTGAAAAGACAGCTACACTATATGATACCTATTTCATATACTATATTGCAATTTCCCTTTGAATACTTCCCCATCTCCAGTGTAACATTTCAATTATTTCTGGCAAGGATATGTTTTTTACATGCTAATCCCCCTCCATCTGTTGCCTAGAAACTCAGGCACCCCGAGTTTTGGTGGGGAGCTGATAAGAAATTCATCCCTGGATTTGAAAGAGACATGTTTATCTTTGCAAAGGTGCTTCTTGGCTCACCTGAAAATACAAATAAGTCAGGAGTGCAGGCACAACGAAAAGCTTTTATTAAGTGTGTATATGTGGTGTGTGTGGGGTGTGTGTATCAAATCTTTTTATAGTATACAGAAACAAATGATGCATACATTCAGTATATTGGATACTTCAAAGAGCAAGTGATCAAACAATAAAAGGCATTGATTACATGTGGCACATGAACCATTGAAAACATTGATTCTAGATAACATTACACAAGGGGCAAGTTTATGGATTACGTTCCTCCCCTTTCTCAGCTGGGTTTGTATCTTGCAAGTGTATTCAAGCACTTTCAAAATAGACCTCCTTTTGTGTACAGGTAATGCTCGTCTTACAACAGTTCATTTAGTGACTGTTCAAAATTACAATGGCACTGAAAAAAGTGATTTATGACTCATTTTTCATACTTGTGACCTTTGCAGCATCCCCGTGGTCACATGATAAAAATTCAGATGCTTGGCAACTGACTCATATTTATGATGGTTGCAGTGTCCCGGGGTCATGTGATCACCTTTTGCGACCTTCTGACAAGCATATTCAATGGGGAAGCCAGATTCACTTAACAACTATGTTACTAACTTAACAACCGCAGTGATTCACTTAACAACTCTGGCAAAAAAAGGCTGTAAAATGGGGCAAAACTCACTTAACAAATGTCTCGCTTAGCAACAGAAATTTTGGGTTCAATTGTGGGCGTAAGTCGAGAACTATCTGTAACTTCTGAAAAGACAAGTTTGCTTGCATTCCACAAGAAATGGCCTTGACTATGAACCAGTGGTGGGTTGCTACCGGTTCGCACCGGTTCAGGCGAACCGGTAGCGGCAGCGGCAGGAGGCTCCGCCACCCGCCCGGATGTCATCAAAAACGCTCTGTGCATGCGCAGAAGCGTTGCACGTGTGCATGCGCAGAAGCGTTGCACGTGTGCAAAGCGCGCCTGCATGCCCGCACGCTCCCGAACCGGTAGCAAAGGTAAGTGAAACCCACTACTGCTATGAACAAAAGCATGTTTTCCTAAAGTTAGAAAAGAGGCCTAGATTGCCCTATTAAAAATGCTAATATCAACTTTTAAAATGCTAATAATGAAGCTTAACATTCCAGGTAATACATTCTCTTGAGCAGTCCAACATGGTAGTGGATATAATGTTGTGATATGGTATGGTGTCCAAGCAGTTAAGCTACTGGGTTTGTCGATCAGAAGGTTGGCAGTTTGAGACCCAAGTACCACATAGGTCTCAAACTGCCAACCTTCTGAACAACAAACCCTGTGTATTAACTGCTCGGACACCATGCCATATCACAATATTATATGCACCATCATTTTGGACTGCTCAAGAGGATGTATTATTTGGATGGGGTGAGCTCCTGTTCTTGCCCCAGCTCTTAGCAGTTCGAAGGCATGCAAATGCAAGTAGATAAATAGGTACCACTTTGGGTGGAAGGTAACAGTGTTCTGTGCACCTTGGCATATAGTCATGCTGGCCACATGACCATGGAAGCGTCTGACTCCATTGGCTGGGAAACAGAAATGAGCAATGCCCCCTACAGTCAGATACAACTGGACAGGGGAAACCTTTACCTTTCCATATCGAAAATATGCTACACTGTATTTTATTACGGACTGTTTCTCTTATGGATGTAGAATTCACATTTCCCACTAAAAGAAATCTAGTAATTGATTTGAATTAATTATTGATGGGAGAAAACCAAGGAGAATTTCTATAACATGAGTGTTCTCCTATTGTGATATTTATGCTTTCCTTTTAAAAGACCATGGTAATGATAATTTGATACCTTAAAAAAAATCTCCCTAATTTTGAACATACCAAACCATTGCATGATGAGGCTACACATGTTCTGAAATATGAACCTGCATTGGAAAGAGTACCTTTACCATCTGCTGGTCTTTCCTAACAGTTTTCCTGAAGTTTTACTATGGTCATTGGTCAGCATAAATGTTTCAATAGATGTAATATAATTTTTTAAACATATAATAATATGTTTAAAATTTGTTTTAAACTGTATTTTTGCTCGAATTGTATTTCTAAAGATTCCCCTGAACTACTAAAAGAGTGAGTAGCACACACATACTCTAAATTAATTAATTAATTAATTATTAATTAGTGTATGATGCGACTATGACAGAAGAGAAGTTAACATATATACACAATCCATGTAATTATATACAAAACTCTTACAGGAGTATGGCAGTGGCCTCATAACTGGATACAAGACTTGGAAAAAAAACTTGGAACTCTGATGTTATATATGTTGACGGCAGGAAGACTACTCTACGCACAGAAATGGAAGGTCATCTCAATCCCCACAACGGATGAATGGCTGCAAAAACTGATGGAGGTAGCAGAGATGGCTAAATTGACTGCTCTGATTAAAGAAAATAAAAAACACAAATACCTTTATTTCGACTTGGAAACCACTTCTGGATTTTGTGCTTGAGGTAGAAAAAAATGAAACTTTGACCTTGGGTTTTACCGATTAGATAGATTTGCTGTTACAGAAATGGCTAGTTTTTATTATTATGTAAAAAGTTGAGGGTAGATCTTAATGCCTTATTTTTACTGCACCAAAGGAGTCGGAAGTCAATGTCTTTTTTTTTCCTTTTTCCCTTCTCCCCACTATTCACTTCCCTTTTTCCTTCCCTAATTTCCCTAATATTTGCTTTTGTATTCTCTTTGTATGTTATATTATAAATTAATTTATAAATTAGTTATAATTTATAGTTTATAAACTTTATAAAAACTATGAGTTTATATAACTGGATATTCAATTCAGCTATTCGGGTGATCTCTGGCATTGTTTTGTGCAGATCTTCTAGGGAACCAGAGAATGTACATCATGCAGTCTTGCCCAATATGCTTAATAGTTTAACAGTTTTAACTAATTATGATGAGAATAGAATCTCTGCACATTTTTGCCACATTTTCCAATTTAAAATCCAAATTGAGCAAAGGAGCTTTGATTCCAGCAAAGACACTTTTTCTTTACCTGTTGGCTGCTCCTGAAAACCTTTCCTGAATTCATTTGGGAGTCACAGTAACTCATGATGAAATGATAGGGTGTGATGGCAGTATTGCCATGACACCTCTTTAATTTATTTATTTTATTTATTTATTTATTTATTTAGTTTGTCAAACATGTACGAGATAACAGGTATAAGTATAAACATGGACATGAGCACAGGAAATGAGTACAAATAAATGGGGACAGTAGGACAGGGATGGTAGGCACGCGTGTGCGCTTCTGCATGCCCCCTACAGACCTCTTAGGAATGGGGTGAGGACAGTTTAAGGTTGAAGCTATGGGAGGTTGAGGATGTAACAACGGAG